>BROG01000157.1:590000-1157500 GCA_030159075.1 Atrina japonica
TCTATTTCTCAGCTTACAGCTTATCCTTTATTCTATACAGACGAGGGCTTGACACCATAAAACAGTCTAAAATTAATTCCATGCTGACTAATTCTTCAAAATTGTTGGCTAAGCGCGCCAAGTTTTGAATATTCCTAGACTTAATTAAATTAAAGTTTTATGGCGCAAAGGCCGGATCTGCCTAAGTAATTGACTTTCATTTAACTGAAATAAAGAGTATTTTCTGAAATTTACTGCGCTGAAATTCACTTATTAATCTAAAATCTGCATCTGCGGACACTTCAACATTCAACAGAACGATTCCCAATATGCCAGTGACATTCGACTGTGTCAAATAGTCAATCAAACGCAGATTATGAAAGATATTCTACAGCTGACTCCGTGACCAAGTGGTTAGAGCATCGCGCCTTGATCCATTAAGTTTCTCATCTATAGCAAGTGCGGTTTGGAGTACCGCTTTACTTGCGGAAGGCCGGTGATATCTGTCCTGGTGCATTGTAACAGGGTTTTCTCCTCAACCAATAAAAACTAGATTCCACCAAATGACCGAAACGTTTTTGAGTGTGATATAATACAATTTCGACAAGAATATTATGCAAATTATATTTGCATTACTCTTTAATAAAAGTTAGATATACTGACAATAGAATAAGTCGGGGAAATTTGAAATATAAAATTCAGAGATACCAAAGTACTTATACCAAACTTTGAAGCTCTTTACCGGCATTGGTGACATCTCCATATGGGTGAAAGATTCTTGAGTGGGACGTTACACAACAACAATCATACCCTATTAATGCGCAAATTTATACCAATTGGAATTCCTACACTTAAATACAATTTACAAAAATGCATGTTACATACGTGCCACAACAAGACATTCTAGCACTAAAACAGGACATTAGTTGCGTTATTTCAAATACTGCCATTTAAACTTAGTAAATACGTTTATTTGTTTATGTTTCTTTTCCCCATCTTTTTCGGTTTGATTTCCATGTGTTTGTTTGTTGTTGTTGTTTTTTTTTTTGGGGGGGGGGTTACTTTGGTGTGATTGTTTTCTGCTATTGTCACAGTTATTTTTATTTTTGTTATTTCCTTATGAGTGATAAACACATTCAGCGACAATAAGTTGTATGAATAGATAAAAAGCCTTTCACTTCATATTTTCACGCATGGATTCCATAAAGTTTATATAAGAAATTGCAATACAAGTTCAATTTCATTGCTCTCCATAATAAGCAAGGTATTTGAAAAATGTGTCTACAGATATATCCATAACTTTATTAATAATCATAATTTGTTATCCCAACACCAATCTGGCTTCCGTAAAGGCGACTCAACTATTAACCAACTATTATACATATCCAATGAGTTTTCTACTGCGTTAGATAATGGTAAGGAAATCAGAGCTATATTTTTTGATATAAGCAAAGCCTTTGATAGAGTTTGGCATTTTGGACTACTTCTTAAAATTGAAAAACTTGGCATTACGGGTGGGGCTACTCCTTTGGATTAAAAGTTATCTATCTGGGCGTAAACAAAGAGTCATTATTAACGGAAATGAATCCGATATTATTGAAAATTAATGCTGGTGTCCCCCAGGGCTCCATCCTAGGTCCACTTTTCTTTTTAATTTTTTTATTAACGATATAGTTAATGACATAGGTTGCAATATAAAATTATTTGCAGACGATACATCCATATATCTTATCATTGATAATCCCATTTCATCCGCTGAAAAACTTAATGCTGACCTCCTAAAAGTTCACGCTTGGTCTAAAAAATGGTTAGTTAAGTTTAACCCTAACAAAACAGAAACAATGCTAATATCAAGAAAAACACAACAAGTACCCCATCCAACTTTATTCTTCAATGACTTACCTGTCCAGGAAGTTACCACTCATAAACACCTCGGTCTTACTTTCAATAACAAGTGTCAGTGGGATAACCACATCGACAATATAATACAGAAAGCTAACAAAAAAATAAAACATACTCAGAAAGCTCAAATTTGACCTCGATCGTAAAACCCTTCAAACAATGTATTTTTCTTTTATCAGACCTGTCCTAGAATATGCAGATATCATTTTTGATAATTGTCCATCTTATTACAGTGATAAATTAGAATATGTAAACCTGGAAGCCGCGCGCGCATAGTAACGGGTGCAACCAAACTTACTAGTACTACTCTCTTATATAACGAATGTGGGTGGGATAAACTAAAAATTAGACGTGAAAAAAACATAAACTCATCCAGTTCTACAAAATTAAAAACGGTCTTGTACCTGAATATCTAACTCAATTAACCCCCTCCCCTTCATAATGAGCTTCACTCTTACAATACGAGGAACTCTCAAAACTTCGCACACCAACAAAGTAGAACAACAAATCACCTAAATAGCTTCTTTCCTTCTTGTGTCCGTCTTTGGAACGAGCTACCATTGACAATCAAAAATTCAACTACACTTTTCCTCTTTTAAGCAGGCGCTTGAGATACACTATAAGCCTATATATCCATCCCATCGTACTTTTTCGTAGGCAGTCGTCGTGGACAAATCCTTCACGCTCGACTAAGAATGTGCTGTAGCTCACTTAATCATGATCTATATCTTCGAAATCTAGTGCCTGAACCTTATTGCATTTGTGGTGAAATCGAGTCTACTACACATTACCTTATATATTGTCCTTTATACACAAATCTACGCACCCGCTTTCTTAGCCTAATAAATCTACCTGTAAATAGTGACCTTCTGCTTTACGGTGATGAATCTAAACCATTTGACTTTAATAAAAACATCTTCTTATCTGTTCAAGACTTCATAATTAGAAGCAGGAGATTTTGTTGATATTTTTACATTAACTTTTGTATCGTTATTTATCTTGTTAAAACCCATTGAAACACTCTGCACAGATATAGTAGCCATTATCTTCTTTTTGATTTCGCCATTATATAACTCATATTTTCCCTTATTAATTTACCTCTCTCTCTCTCTCTCTCTCTCTCTCTCTCTCTCTCTCTCTCTCTCTCTCTCTCTCATACTACTATCATGTTCAGCATTTTACTTCTTTTACTTTTTCAACCTTTCCTCTTCCTATTTATATTTCTGTTATGTTGTGCTGACTTAGCCTCAAATTTCTGCTCACTAAACACTTGGGAGAGGAATTTATATAAGCTTTAAGCTTTTTTTCCAATCCTCTATTTTGTCAAATATATTGTTCTGCTGCTGTATTATTATTATTGTACAACTATTGACAGAAATAAAATATGTTTAAACTAAGTTCTTTTTTTTAATTTATTTTCCTATAGTATATGTCTCGTAGGAGTGTAATGTTTGATCAAAGTTTATCGAATGGCAAAGAGATGTAACTCATTTTATAATAGAGAAATCGCCAGTGTGCAGATTTCGTTCGGAGTATCTTCGGTGCTTGGATTATATCCAAGATTATGACTGTATTTAACCCAATCACCGAAGATACTCCGAATGAAATCTGCACACAGGCGATTTCTTTAAGTGTTCAGCTTTGTTCATAATGTTTAAAATGGTATAGGTCTGCCCAGATAAATTGGCACATGTTTACAAACACAACCCTCTAAATTGAATCATAACAGGGGTGACAGATTTGTTTTGGTACATAAATATTAGAGCTGCAGTAATATATGAAGTCACACTTTACCTGTACAGTCATATTTTGGAAAATGGGACGTATTTTTTTGTTTTGACAGAATCCGGATGTGCCACTCTATTTTGGTAGACCTGTACACACCTCAACCATTTAATAACCTTTCAAGTTCTTGTCAGTCACATTTTCATATGTTGAGCATGATACACCTCCGAGGTCACTCACATGTGAACTATCAACACACACGACAAAATGTCGACTTTTGGGTCCTTGGTTATTGATATTGTTATAGCCTGAGGTAGTCATGTTATCACCAAAACATACCTTTACATGAAAATAGAACTTTCAAACAAAATACGCCAATATGTAAACAACCATCCCTGAAAACAAACCTATTTCTCTTATTCGTACCTTAGAATGTGATTCCCGTATAAAAGTGCCGAATTCATTATAAGGAAAGGAAACATCAACACGGAGGCCATGCTTACATCAGGCCTAATTATGATCTGGGTTACATTCAAGATCGTAGTTTCTACATATATCAAAGTAAATTTTCTCAGGTTTAACAGCTCTATTGGTAAACCTTTACGAAGACCATGGTGGAATTTATAATCTTAATTGCAGCCAAGGTCATTTTAGAAATATCATTACAGGCAACCATATCACTGTATAGTTACCTTGTCTAAATCTGTGGAAAATAGACCCGGAAAACGAGTAATCTTTCTACAGATATTGATCAATTTTCTGTAAAAGTTAGGGTTTGATTTCCACGTTTTAAGAGTTCACTTTTCTACGTTTTACTGGTAATTCCTAATTACTAATATTTCTCGTACAAATCAGTTATCATCCAAATTAATATAAAAGAAAACAAATTTCACATTATATTTGTATATTTTACACACTCATTACACCGACATTTGAAGCCTGTCAAAATTCTTTATTGTCAAAACGTTTAATTGAATTATTTCACTTTTAATGATTATAATTTACACACATATTTTATCATATTCTTATTAAAGATCACCAATGAGAAATCCTGAGAAGAAAGAGAATTTACCACCACCAACACGTGGCAGAGAGGAACCGGCACTACTATATGCATATCTCATCCATACCATGTCACTTGATGTCAGCCCAATATTAGCATTTGCAGAGCTTGATTGATAATCTTTGTGTGCAGCAAACATTCGAGCTATTGCATTCCCGTTCTTGACCATATCGACGTAGACACTTCCATTTAGTAATGACAATATGGAAGCGGAAAAATGATAATATCCATCCACCGGAGCCGTGAAATGACCATGGCGAGGGTCATATGCATTGCCAACGTTCGTTAAAACATTATCAAATTCTATTGTTTGAAGTGGTCCGAGGGAGATGTCATTCATTAGTTGTGCAAAGAAAATTATCTCATTCCTCCTGGCCTGGGCTGCTGCAAAATAAATATGCCACAGTACAAACACGTTTATATAATAATATGTACGTTATATGACAAATACTTCTTTAGTTTTATTTATCATACAAAATAGCAAATTATTAGATACACATAGAAGTAATATTTCCCAAATATCATTGCAATAATATAAACATAGATATCGTATTACACTCTTTTGATGTACCTACAACCGATACTGATTTTGAGCTACCATATTTATATTGGATAGCTATACTTCATAAAACCCCATATAAGCAGAGGTACATAGCAGGGCCCAACAAATGTTCTACCAAACCTTTACCTTTACTCCTTATCAAGATAATAGACAATATATTTGTCATGTTCTGAGACGTGGTATTTCAACAAGCTGTCGGCATTCCTATTGGAACCAATTGTGGCCGTTTATTTGCTGACCTGTTCCTTTATTCATACGAAAAAAAACTTCATTCAGAAATTGCTGAATCAAAAGAAGAAAAAGCTAGCGGTGTCCTTTAATTTGACATTTAGATATATCGACGACGTTTTGTCAATTAATAACGACAATTTTCATACATATGTCAATACGATATATCCCAGCGAACTAGAAACTAAAGTTACAACAGAATCAAGCACACACTTAGACATTTTACTTACTATAGACACAGACGGGAAATTGGCAACTAAGCTATACGATAAACGCAACGATTTCGGTTTTCCCATCGTAAATTCTCCACATCTAAGTAGTAATATACCACAGTCATACGGAGTTTATATTTCACAAATGATCCAATATGCCAAGGCGTGTTCAAATATGAACCTTTCATATACAGATGTAAACTACTCACTGACATATTATTAACACATGGATATCGAAAACCGCGTTTGATGTCAACGTTCCGTAAATGTTACGGTCGGTATAATAGTATTGTTTGCGATTACCCTGTTTCACTAAGTGAAATGTTGAGTTGTCTTTTCGTTTACGTTTGTTGAGAAGTCTGTACAAATTGTGACGAGGATTCGTTCCTCACGTATTTTATTTGGATTTGACTGTGGACTCACGGCGGGTGTGACCGGTCGACAGGGGATGCTTACTCCTCCATTGCACCTGATCCTACCTCTTAAGTCTTGTTGGTTTCCAGATGTCCGTGTTTGTCCATTTTTACCGGATTTGTATCTATATCCTGGACATCCTAAAGATTTATACTTTGGTAGCCGTGTTTTTTTATACAGTAAGAATGATGGAAAGACATTTCGGCAATAAATACAAATTCACTTTACAAAAAGTTGCTTCTTCATCTAGACAGGTTGGAACTTAGTGTATTAGATATGAAGAAATTTGTAAGTTTAGATTATTAAGTGTTTTACGTTTCACTCCGGAAAAACTAAAATAAACACTAAATTATGTTACCTTATCTAACTAGGTTAACTGCTCTAAGTATCTGTTGCAAAAGTTTCACCCATTTATTTAACTGTAGGATAACTATAAATAAACCCTTATCTATCCTTACATCAATATTTCGAACGGAACCATTATAAACGCCAAACATTAAGAAAAAATTACTGACTGGTAGTGTTACTATTTATAATGGAATCACTGTCAGGTCGGACCTCATGAAGCTTTCTTACGGACATTTCGTATTATTATTTTTATCTGAACTAAATGTGAAAATACAATGTATATAAGTGTATGTACCTGTTTGTTGCAGAGAAGTATTCATTCTCTCTAGTGACTCTGTCAGGTTATTTACAGAATTTCGCATATCAGCAGCTGTATTGATAGAGGAATATATATATATATATATATATATATATATATATATATATATATATATATATATATATATATATATATATATATATATATATATATATATATATACATAAAGACAGATTGAATTATTTGAAACAATTTGTTACCCAATAAAAATAATATTATGTAGAAAGATAAAATGCTCCCACTGCATCGGTTTGCCCTCATTGACTTGAATTCCTTGTACTTGAAGAGAACACTACCAGATAGCTGGCATCGCTAGCTTGTCCGTGTGTACCACACATGAACATATCGAAATATTTCACAGCGACTCAGAGGACAGTGAAACCGATAGGTGGTAGGATACACATATATGTTCAGGGATCTCCATGGATGACAATTTAACGATGGAGCAATTTTGACTCGACTCGAACACCACCCACCCCCGAAAAAGTATGTCGCAACTTTTACGATTGCATTTGAAATTATTTACTTATTCATGTTCTGACATCTGTTAAACAGTG
Organism: Atrina japonica; assembly: GCA_030159075.1. Lineage (NCBI taxonomy): Eukaryota > Metazoa > Mollusca > Bivalvia > Pterioida > Pinnidae > Atrina > Atrina japonica. The sequence continues at coordinate 597,310 of BROG01000157.1, forward strand.
AATTTGATCTATTCCTTCACAGAAAATATTATAGTTGATATGATGAATATATAATATTAATTAAATACAATGTAAAAAAACTACGATTTTATTGATAAAATGATTACACTTCAATTAATCACTAAAACATATATGTAGATTAGCTGAGGGTAAAAGAGCATTTTTGTTCTGTTGATGACACAGACCTTTACACCATGCACACTGACACTAATTTATAAATCAGTATTTTTATTTAATTTAAAAACTTTTAGATAAATTGAATCACAGAATTAAAATACAAATATAATTCATGCATCTTTGTTTTTAAAATTTGTGTACAGATGAATGATTTTATAAAATTTTATATCTTTGATTGATCGGGTTTGGTGTTGGGCTGTTCATTTAACTTGGTGGAAATGAAATATGACCAAACGCACATTGCAGTTCGGTTGTGGTTAATCATATTCAGTGGTAAATTATTGAATATACTGTTAATATTGTTTGTTTTCTTCTGTCTATTAAGGCATTTATATCAAAAATTTATGTTTGGTGATACATTTGCTTATGTTAGACATCGTCGCTGTCTGTGGCACTGTATATAAACATCGCAATTTTCATGAAAATTATCTACAGATTGTGTCGGTTGTTGGCTTCTATTGACAGGACTGTGTTTGTATATCACATGATGTTAATTCATCTGTATATTATTTCTCCAAAATTACTGATAAATAAGCTTGTATAAAAAGTGAATAACACCGAAAACAATAACAAATTTGTTTAGGCTTCACTACAGTACATTGGGTATTAGGATGGCGATTGTTGATTTAACGATGGCGCTTGGAAATTTAATGATGGCACAGACAATTTAACAATGACGCAAGAAAATTTAACGATGGCGCAGCGCCATCATGAAAAGGTCATTGAGATCGCTGCCATATTGGAATCTGTTATGTTGTTATTGGTACTCATACAAATAACATCATTTACATATTGATATATTATTTATTTTCTTGTCAAGCATCGTCTATTATTTAATTTAACACAATCCAGATAGCCGGCACTAACAGATAGCACACAGGGCCATCTTTACTAGAGAAAAACTGTATAACCCGCGGGCAATACGTAAGAAGTAGCGGTATGTCTAAATGATAATGATTACCCATCTTTTGGTGCGTTGCGTTGATCTCCAGTATAGTATGTTTGAAAACTTCGTTGGTATTTCGTAAATCAGTGACTTGAAATAAAGGATATATATATATATATATATATATATATATATATATATATATATATATATATATATATATATATATATATATATATATATATATACCAAAACGTATGTAATCAAGACTTTTCTATAGAAACAAAATGGAAATATACATTTTCATATGATTGATTATTGTTATAATTATATAATATAAATGATTATCAAATGTAGTTGAATAATTAAGGATGCATATAAATGTATATGGCCTGTTGTCAAGAACTTTGTTAACAAATATGCGCGAACGAACTTAATCGATATCCTTTTCAAATGCCGTATGTGTCATTGGTAGACTGGTAGAACAAATAAAGAGTAATTTACATTTAAACTTTGGAAATCAGACATATCATCTGAATAGTGAATTCTGAAAATTAAATGCGAATTCAAATCATTTTGAATTAGCAATTTCCTGGAGAACACAATCCAAAATTTGTATCTCATGTAGGGCATATAGTACAGGAAATTGACAACAACTGTATGACTTTTATGAAAACAACTTTATTATTAAAGTTTATCTTACATTCTATTTTAAGTATCAAGGGGAACAGAAATATACTTATACGCGTGTTCGTTATAGACACTGAATTTTTGTACAGAATACATGTTAGAAAAATCATTTTTGTTTCTCTATAGCCGTAAAATCGGTATATCCGTGTTCGCTATATTCGAGTTTTACTTAAGGACACCACGTGTGAAACTTTTGATTTAAACCTGAACTATTTGACTCATAGAAATAATATATATATATATATATATATATATATATATATATATATATATATATATATATATATATATATATATATATATATATATATATATCAGTCAAAATGTGTGTCACTTCATATTTAGTTTGTTGCATTTCCATATGTGAATAAACATTTTGGCGGGGGTCACAAGACATTTACAAAAACTGCGAAAAATATAAATATACATAATCAAAGTTAATACATTTAAGGAAACCTAACAGCACAGAGTATCTGAAACATAAAGAACCACAGAGTACAATATGTAAATTTACCTGTGTTTTGCAAAGTGGCATTTATAGCCAATAAGGCTTGAACCATTGTGTTAGCGCTGTCCAGCAGTGAGTTGCTTCTCTGTAAACAGCATGTCAAATACAAAACGAAAACACTGCAATTAGCCTTGAGTTTTTCCATTTTGATTTTTTTAGTCTACTTTCCAAAATCGTTCGATGGATTTGATATGACAAAATATGTTGTGATATTTCCTTCTTGGAAACAAAAACAGATATACTTAAGTTAAAACAAAAAGATAACGGTCCCAAGTCAAGTCCAACTAATAGTAGAGGTGTAAGTATCAGTGATTGTCAATGGTATGTCAACTCAAAGATAAGGTTCTATAACACAAACTACCAAAATTAATACAATATAATTATAGAAAAAAACAAATGTGTCGTGTTACAGTCAGATACTGCGGACGGTGTCCTATCTACTCTTCCACCGTAGCGAATTTTAACATTTCTACACTGATTTTTCACTCGCACCGAAAGGTCGCCAGCTAAATAAATGTTTGTAGGTTGCACTACAGAAACGTCCTAATTTTCACGTTTATTTCAGAGGTTTTCCTTGAAATGAAACTACCCTAAATCTTGAGGCGTAAATCTAGCCAGAATGGATGTGATTTGGCCATGGACATTACTTCAACGAACCTGTGTGACTTTAATGTAAACAATGTTGGCTGTCTTTCTGGATGTGTATGTCGTTTCCGTAACTACGGTGTATAGTAATTGCAGCACTAAAAGACGTATAAGTAGGGATTTAAGGTCACGTGAGAGGGTCGACACATCTACAATCATCTACAATTGATTGTAAGCAATTCAAAAGCAGTCAAATAAAACTAGTTTCATAGAAAATCCTTGAAATAAAAAGTACTGGGTTTTTAAGGCTGGCGATGGGTGTTCTTTATACATACATAGCAGGCCCTTTGTATATAGGTAGGCACTAATTCTATACATTTTACTGCTTGATAAGCATAGTACTTATTTCTTAGTATGGTCAATATTGATTCATATATATATATATATATATATATATATATATATATATATATATATATATATATATATATATATATATATATATTAGTTCAGTAGACCGCAAACCTTGACATCAGTTAATTTTCAAACGCGCAAAGCATAAAAAAAATGAACACTGTGTTCCAAACATGGCTGACAACATTCATATTTTGCTGTACCAACATCTGCACTATACTAAAATAGCTTTCTTTTCACTCGAAATATTTTATATTTCTACCCGGAGATATTTGACTGACATAAATATTGATCATGAAAAGATGCTATTCAATATGCAATATTGTCGACATATGAATCATATTTCATGTAGAATGAAAGTATTTATTGTAGCATTATATCATTTTGAAAGTATTTGTACATAGAATATATATATATATATATATGAATTCGTCACAAATATCATTGCTTTTGAAATACTGAGAAAAACACTTACATAACTTTTGAAATGTCTTTCGCATTTATGGTACCAAGGGAAAATGTAAACTAAAGTTTTAGAAATGAAACATAAAGATTTGGTATTAAAATTTTAAAGGATCTCAGTTTTTACTAAAACTTTGAAAGAAAAATAATTGTGACCACGGAAAATCTGTTGAACCGTAATTGACGACCCCAATTTGAACAAAACTAGAAAAAATTACAAACGTTATCTAGCTTTCTCTTTAACCAACATGTTTAATGTTTATATAATTATGTGCATGCATACCATGTGTGATCTTTTATTGTTCTATCAAGTAGATTCATCTAAGTTTGTATAACTTATAACCGATCCTATATATTACAAAGATGGCAATAAAATATGCTTCAACTAAACTAACAAAATTTACTGACTAAATGAAATAAATTATGTCACTGATTTATATAAAAAACAATTATGTCTAAAATTGTCCCTTGGAACCATTCTCTCCCCGTCTTTGTCACATGTTTGTATTTATTCTTAGATTGATTACTGAATGTACTTTTTGGATTTCTTTTTTCATATTTGTATTTTCTCTTTGAGAAAGTAAGACACTTTTGAGTTTTTCATTCTCCAGCTAAAACGGCTTTCAAGTTTCTGAGTATATTATTAGTAAAATGAAGAAGTACTAATGGATAATGGAAACTCCAAGTCCATCATAATACGACAAATTGATCATTAAAAATAATCTCAATATAAATTGCGAATCGCAAAACGACATGGGACCAGGTGTGCGGAAGGAGTCACCTCAACTTAACGTCGTTTAAAATATCTTCGACAGGATTAAGGTCAATTATTGTTAAAGTTAACATTTCAACACCATGTTGGACGCCTCTCTTATTCTGTGAAGTTAAAATTGCAAAAAAAATCTAAGATCTCCCTTAGATTCGAATACATTTCTGTGGGAGCTTATTTGTGTAAGTAATGTACTTTCTGATGGCATGTCAATGAAACCACTTAGTACACCGTTCGTTTGCTCTTTGTTTTCCACACTCCTATGCCTTGGCCTACTAATTCTGCAGTTGTTTTTATTTGCAGGGTTTGTTTTCAAATTTCACTTTCTTGTATCTCTTGTTGTTTCAGTCTGATTTTTTCCACTCGTTCAGATTTTACTTCACTTCGTAGTTCCTTGTATTTTGAGCTTGCCGATTGAAATCTTTCCCTCGCTGTTTTGAGGAGTTTACTTGTTTTTTGTTCCGGTTTTGCGTTAAGCCATCTGATTGTTAGATCATTTGACCACATGATTATTTTATGAGTCATGATAGTTGCAAGTGATTTCACATGAATTAGAACATCAAGAGATGCAAACTCTCTCTCTCTCTCTCTCTCTCTCTCTCTCTCTCTCTCTCTCTCTCTCTCTCTCTCTCTCTCTCTCTCTCTCTCTCTCTCTCTCTCTCTCTCTCTCTCGTTCGGTACTGATATTGCGAGATCCTTTACACATTGTGTAGCATCAAATACTTGCCTCTAGTTAGTTGCTCGTAGTTCAACAACAAAGCCTCCATTACCATTAGAGACACAAACTGGTCAGGTTATTCACTTTATCATCGGTAGATTTATTATGTCGGTATAAAGTTCTTCTTATTACACTTTCTATCTTTAGTTAGCAGAGCCACATCTTCAAACAATTTTAAAATCATATTGGTCTCTGAAGTCAAATTTTTGAGAAGATATATCTTGCAAAACAAAATACATTCTACTTAGTGACCATCTAACTGAATCATCAAAGATATCCCAATTTTCAAACTCTCGTGGTAAACAAAATTGTTTATTAAACCACGGATTAACGGGTTCCCTAGCCTGACATGGATGATTTAACTGACGAAACCAAATATTCTACGTTGGAATTACGATTGTCAACATCTTTGTTCAACAATGTATCGCTAAATTATTGACCTGTACTTTGATGCACAATCGCCATGAAGACATTTTCATGTATACCAAACAACACCAACTTTCTGCATTGTCTCCGCTAGTTGTAAATGGGCCAAATGTCTGACGTCAACTACAAGGTGGGATTTAATGGCACTTGAGTGTAAACTACCGATTGATTGTTTTTTATTATTATTTGTACGACGATCTTAATTACATCATTTACTTTATTTATGCCTGCATTCAAGATAGAAGTTCCATAGTAGTTTCTCTAATATCATCTGAGTACCGACCATATTCAGAAGTCATAATCTCGTCCTATTTTATCAAATCTATGATCTGATTTAACTCAGTTCTCTCACGGTAGAGTAGTTTTCATTTATCCTCTAAGTTAAAAATGTTTTGTCTTAACGATTTAGTTTTACCTTTTTGAAAAGTATTCTTTCTTTTCATTTAAGACAACTTATATTCCAATGTTTGTTCTAATTGAATTAGAAATGCTTTGTTCTTATGATTTAAATAATTGTTATCAAAAAGAACTTCTATTTTCCCGTTTTTCTTTAATTTCTTCAATAGTGGGACGTTAAACAACAACAATTAATTTCTTCAATCTTGTCTTTCATATCATTTCTCTGTGAGTTTTCATTTCAAGAATCTCTTCTTTTAAATACAATAAACATAATTTTAAACTTATATCTTATTCTTGAAGACTGTCCAGTTCAAAAGATTTACTTTCAAAATCTGCATTTAAGTTTTTCTAGTCCTTTGATTCAATGCTCTTCATTTAATTTTGAACTTATTGTAATATGATGCGACGCTTTATTCAAGTAACCTTCCACAAAATCATACCGGTCAATGTGTAGTTCTACTCCAACGCGGGTTACTTCCCTTTCCACGTAACCACTATCCAACATGTGCCGCGATTCAAACTAAGACGTCTCTCATACCGAATTTAGTTTGAACCTAAGATTAATTTGCAAGTTGATCACTGGTCAATTAATTCTTACTGATATTATCTTCCCACCTTACATGGCATCATCCTCTTGTGTTAAAATAATATAGCATTGAGTGTCGCACGAATCATCAGTAATTATTATAAACATAATGTCAGTTATAATACTCAAGACGATCGTTTTGTCAATTTGACTTCATCATTTGAGCTCCAATTCATAAAAGATGCATATTTCTAAACAGAAAGTGTTATCATACAACGCAAAATAATTTATCTAAATGTATAGCAAAATCATAAAATAATAAATAGATAGATAGAAAGCTAAATTAGTTGAGACACAATCGATCAATCAGAAATAAAAGCAAATGTGAATTACCAAATATTGATCAGAGTTAACAAATTTTAAAAAGATATGTATTTTAAATATTATAATGGAAAAAGTAGAGCCAATGCATTCATTCTTAGCATAAATCTTGACCTCCGAGGATAGTTCCCTGTCGATGCTTATTGACATGCATTTGAAGGTCAATACATGTATACGAAAAAGCTCAAGATATTAAAGTTTCAAAATTTGGTAATTGCACAGGTAACACCTAGTAGTAATACAATAACGCGAAGAAAATAGTAGCATATCCCGTTTTCAAATGAACAATTGTAGGGCTTTTTCACAATTCCTTCATAGTTATTGTTTAGATGTTGTGGATTCTTTATGCTTGTGTGCTTTTGTTTTTCAGGTATTTATTGTTTTTATATTTATTTGTTTTGGGGTCTGTTATGGTTTTTTTCTCTCTCAAAGCATGAGCAGAATTACATTTAGAGTCAACAGTTTTTCTACCGGTGCCCTTAACAAGGATAAATAACTTCAGACAGGAAGAGAGATTATCGATAAATGACCACCTGTGTGTCACTTTCAAGCAGTCAAGTGTACTGTAAAACGAAGTTAATTTTCCTACTGACAACCGTTGTTAAATATTCATTACACCACGTTCCTTTTCAAATGAAAGTTTAAAAGTCAAGCGGTAGTTGAAAGTTTTGAAAACGAGAGAAAACATTTACTAAAACTCATCTGTCACGAAATTCCAGTACTACACCTTCACTCTTGTATATGATGGGTCAAGTGTCAATTAGGATAACACGCGACGGTCGCGATCACAATTTAAATTGTCAATTTAAAAGAATTTGACAACATTTTAATTCAAATTATCCTCCCTTTTCCTCTCCAAGAAACTTTGAAAAAGCCGAATGGTGATTTTTCTGTATGGTGTAAAGCGAGAGAAAGTCTTGTTCCAAATGTTAATTATACTGGTCGGATGTGTGTAGACCTACCTGAAAATTCAAATTTTAAATTTGACACAAATACTCTTTTAAAAGGTGCTTTCTCGTTATCTTTCAAAGTAATCTTTAACAAATCAGCAGGTCATAAGGTCAAAATTTATTTACCGGTGAAAATAATATTTCTGATAATAACTTTTTTTTTTAAATTTCAGACCATTTTATATACCTCACACACCCCAACTGAGCTTTTACAGCATGTAGTACATTTTTGAAATGTGTACAAACGTAGCTTGAAGTAAAATAAAAACTTACAAGAATTCTAATAAAGAGAAAAGCATCATCATAGAAGATGTGAGTATCAAGGTATTATTGTGCATCATCAGCAGGCTACTAGTAACTTTAGTAGACAATCGCTGATTTCCAAATTACAGGAAGGACCGTGACCATAGGATCCCACATAACAACCACACTCCCTTGTCTAAAAAATTTTACATCATTTTTTCCATGGAAATCTTTCTCCACTGTCCTGTTTTCGTCGTCTATCTTAAATCACGTGAACTTTGATTTCTCCTGTTGGCCGATCGCAATACAATCTGTTTCCAAAATATAGAACCTCAATAGAAAACCATATTTACACGTGTGTATTGCAGAGATTTTCGTATCCGTTATTATCACTCAAAACATACACCATATTAGCATTGGTTAGGTGCATTTCACACCAATTAAACATAAAACGAACGTTTGTTTTGACCTTTTGATTAAGATAATTATTTCAACTGCGAAACCTAATTAGATGAAATTGATTAGCAACGGATTGTCTCCAGGCGACGTCTCTGCTCTATACAAATGTCCGCCATGTTCCCTTGAGGGTAGTTTTCATACTTTTATTTCTTTGAGGTTAAAGTCTTGTGATTTGATTCAGAGGGTGTTGAAATATGGAATTCGTCATGGCAACCCGGTATCATCATGAGATTGTGGATTATAAGATTTGAAAGCACATAAACATTGTTGAAAGATTAAATATTATGCATGCATAAATTCTTAAAAGCCGTTTTAGCTGTTACGCGATGGCGTATGTTTCAGCCTATTTTAAAAGTTTTCGAACGTGAAACTTGGCAAGTTATTGATTAATGGATTAAATTAATTTCTCTTTGACATAAAATCACGTTGTCTCTGGTGCTGAAGTAGTGAGACCTAATTAGTACTTTTTATCTTTTACTTGGCTGTGATGTAGCCGCGACAGGTCCCATACTATAAAGGCAATGATTTGGGTGAAAATGAGCATTTGCTGTGTTTACAAAAAGAAAATTATTTCGATGTTTTTTACTACTTGTACTTGAACAATCTTCTATCCCTATATATTTTGTGAAAATAAAGTTCCAGTGCGTTATTCATGATCTTGATCTTCCAAATCTGACTTAAAGAAACCTTCTCCACAATTCCAGGTATTGTTTCTGTATATAAAATGGTCGTACGTTGAATATGATATAGCATATCGAGCCATTTCGCAAATATAAAAAAACAGTTGATAAAAGAGATATTGCTACTTTAGAGGCATACTATCAAAATGAATTTTGTTTGGTATTAAAAGTTTAAAATATTCGAAGTTGTATACAAATTAGATATTCTTGAATTTGAATGTATGTTAAACACCACGCTAGACAATCTTTCAGTCATGTGGTGGCGGCCTGGTTTGAATGATGGATAAGGGAGCCCGGTTTAAATGTACCCGGGGAGGAACCACCTGCCTTTCACAAGTACACTGGCAAACTTGCTCTCAAAATAAGCTAAGTTCTAGTGGGGTTCAAACCCGCGCTGACTAAGTTGAGAGTTTTCATGGTGAAAAGCATGATGCTCCGACCACTCGCCAAAGGAGGTCCAAAAATTTTTTTTTAAAAATCCTGGATTGAAAATAAACTTCAATATCATAATATCGATATTTGTGAAAATAAATCGAATGATTGGCAAGTTAACATTGAATTATTTCGTGGATTGAAGGGATATTAATAGTCAGCGTACGTTATTCATTCTTTATAAAATATGCTAATGTTAAAATTTTCTAATGCAATATATATCTTTATTTTAATCAAAGTTCAGGTCTAATCACTGTGGAAGGTTGGCGATAAGAAAGTCAAAAGACATTACATTTGTCGTATAGTTTAGTTACTCCGTTAAGTACTGTGCTTTAATTATTTTGTTCCATTATTTCATTTTTTACGCCATACCCAACAAATTTCCAGTGGCGGCCATTTTAAATGGTGGAGGGGAGAACCGAGGAAGAGACCATCAGCAATGTTCAAACCACTAGAAGAGCCGGCCTGGCTCAATCGGTAGTGCGCTCGGTTATTGATCGTGAGTTCGAGTCCAGCCGGTTACAGGTCGATTTCCTGTCCTTCGAATGAGACAGTAAAAATCGAGGTCCCGTGTCACAGTAGGTGTCAGCACGTTAAAGAACCCTCACTGCTCAATGACCGTAAGTGCCGAGCATAGGCCAAAAATTGAAGCCCTTCACCGGCATTTGATGACGTCTCCATATGAGTGAAAGATTCTTGAGTTGGACGTTAAAGCACTAGACCATGGAGGCCCCGCCTTGTTACTTTCTGTATGATATTGTACAGTTGTTCCGTTACTGTGCTATATATTGAGCTGTTATTGTTAATTTTCGTAACGATTCTACAGTTAGGTCATTCCGTTCCTATGTTGTAGATGATGATGATGATGATGATAAAATTATAAAGGATGCTGACATGGATTAAGTGCCGAGGACATCTGTAATAAAGGCATACATGTGTGCTAGATGTATTGTGGGGGAAATGCATGAAAAGTAATAAAATACATTTATCATAACGATTTGTCTGTTACTGCAACGGCCGCTTTGTTCTAAGGGCTTCCCAAGACTCCTTATAGGTCACTGTGTAGTTTAAACAATGGGGAAATTGCTTAGTTTTGATGCAACATTAAAAATTATCAAAATATCCACACTGTTCACAGTCCCTTTAGAAACATTAATATTAGCACCAACAATGTTAAAACGCTTTGAATTGTATTTACATAAGGCTGTGTTAATTTCTTCGATGCACCTCGCTCTTCGTCCATCACAAGTTATCGGTCAGTTTCAGTTTATAAAGCGGATTTCAAATTAATTCTTACGGCTAAACTGTCCCTGTGGTTACTGTGAGCCATTGTCCACTTTTCAAAGGCTGAACTAGTTAAGAAGTATTTAAATTCCTGGTGTATTTAGAGTGGCACGCTTGTCGAGTGTTCATCCATTGGTCTAAAGCATTGATCTACTTCAGTTTTATCAAATACTTAGAATCTTCTTTCACAACACTTCATAAATCTTATTTATTATCTGATCTGTAATGAAATGTTTTTATTTATTGAACAGCATCTCTAGTTGCATTTCTAAGACATGTATCTCTAATTCAGTAAAAATACTGTAATAATACTGGCATGTAGATGCTTTATACATTTCCGGATAAAATCTTTATAAAAATATTGAATTATAGGCTTTTGGCTTTCACTGTATATCTGAAAATATTTCGCCCGTATTAATTTTCGCCATTCTACGACAGAGAATATATTAATATATATACAGAATATATATATATATATATATATATATAGATATATATATATATATATATATATATATATATATATATATATATATATATATATATATATATATATATATATGCGCGCGCGTGTGTGTGTATGTGTGTGTGTGTAAATATTCTACACCTAAATCATTAGATTCATTTATAATATCATAGATTCAAGTATCATTAATTCTAATAACACATCAGTTTTATTGAATTTTCATGACCGCTGTTTTAATTTTAACCAATATTTTTAAAAAGTTGAATTTTCTTTTACATAATAACGGAATCCTCCCAAATCACAATATACTAAATCATTAAATGTACTTTTTTCAGTGCTAAACTCTTTTACAAAATTTTACATGAATTTCCTCAATGTCTTTTACTTTGTGGAATCTCAAAATCACAATATTTACTGTTGGCACTGACACTATAAAACCAGTATAGAAATAAAATTTTCATCATCTCATAACTGCCAACGGCTGTTTCAGGAATTGGGAATTGTGCCTACAAGAACGGATGCGCATTCTTAATGTAAATTCAAACTCCAATTTAAAAGAAAATGAAAAAAGAAAAGTCAGAAAACATAATAAATAATAATAAATATAACCATATAACCAGCTGGATAAAGCAAAGTCATTACGAAGCATGTTATTTGCCTTTGTCTAATTGCCATTCACAAGCCCACGAATGCCAACTGACAGCCGTTCAGTGCTAACATATACTATTAGCATACATATAAAAATGTTCACATTGAGCTTCAGTATTAAAACAGACTTTATCAATAGTTGAAAACAAAAAGCATTTCTACCTTGTTCTGTCGTATCTTTTGTGTTTTAAAACATACTATTGTAATTAAAAAGCAAGCCTAAATATTTAAATCCGTTGACTAAATCCAGTCTTTTCTCTCTATAATACCAAACTTCTTCCTTTTTATGTTCCGAGTATTTCTGAATATCACAACTTTGGTATTTTTTTACGTTTACTGTTAACTCCTCTTAAGATGTTAACATTGCATGTAACCCTATTGGGTTTTCTGACAATAAAACCATATCATCTGCATACATAAGTATGCATATATCTATCATTTGCAATTTCAGAATAATTTCTAATAAAATGCATCTCATAGTCCTTACCATAGAAGGAAAACTTTAACGGTGACATTACTTTACCGTGTGAGAATCAGAAATTTATACTGAGTAATCACTTAGCCCTCCTTTATATTCCAAACTAATTTACATTTTCATACAGAGAAATAAAAACTTTCAAAACTATTCTTAAATTGATGTGTTTGCCGAACTTTAGTTCTATTTGCAAAATTAAAGCCTTTTTGAAAATCTAATAAACAGCAATATAGTCTCTAATTCCTAAATTGATAAGTGTTTGCCGAACTTTAGTTCTATTTGCAAAATTAAAGCCTTTTTAAAATCTACTTAACAGCAATATAGTCTTTGATTTGATGTTTGTGTTTTGTTTATAAGGGTAATACAAGAACTACACCAATAGTTGACATTTCATTTCGAAAACCAAATTGGACATCTGTTAAAATACCATACTCCTTTTCCCTTATAAAAATCCTGTTATTCCGTATTCCTTTGACTTCCAGAACAGCTATCTAATGCTATACCTAGATAGTTATTTGTATCATCAACATTTCCTTTATGTAAATCAAAACAATACATGCTTAACACCAGCATTCTTGGAAATCCATGATATAAAAATATAATAAATAGACTATGTTGATATGGTACTATAATTTCTGAACATCTTACAAATGATTCATTAATTACATCTTCATAACAATAACGAATAACAAATAATTCATCACAAGAAATTATAATTCTCCATTAACGGTAGTTCATGATACCTTCAAAACGTGTACGACATTGTAGCGAGCAGTGTCGACGTTACACAACGACAGTATAGCGCATGGTCGACGTTACACAACGACAGTATGGCGCAGTGTCGACGTTACACAACGACATTGTAGCGCAGTGTCGACGACAGCGCAGTGTCGACGTTACTCAACGACAGTGTAGCGCAGTGTCGACGTTACACAACGACAGTGTAGCGAGCAGTGTCGACGTTACACAACGACAGTATAGCGCATGGTCGACGTTACACAACGACAATGTAGCGCAGTGTCGACGTTACTCAACGACAGTGTAGCCACATTCGTAACACAACGACAGTGTAGCGCGAGTGTCGACCTTACTCAACAACAGTGTGTAAGTGTCGACAGTGTAGCGCAGTGTCGACCTTACTCAACAACAGTGTAGCGCAGTGTCGACCTTACTCAACAACAGTGTAGCGCAGTGTCGACGTTACTCAACGACAGTGTAGCGCAGTGTCGACGTTACTCAACGACAGTGTAGCGCAGTGTCGACCTTACTCAACAACAGTGTAGCGCAGTGTCGACGTTACTCAACGACATTGTAGCACAGTGTCATGTTGTAAATTTTGAATTAACTAACTGGTTATAAAAAATTCACCTAGTAAATTCAAAATTTACAATACGGCAGTATATTTAAATCTTAAAACATCAACGTTGATGGTTTAGTTACATTTGATAAAATACTTATGCCTACTTAACATAATGATATTGTTCTATTCCCCGAAATCACCAAATTTACTCGATACTCTACCTCATTTTATTTTATCATTTTGACTTTAGTCGTTTTTAAAACATCTGGATTTGATTAAATAGGAATCACATAATTATGTTCCATCATTTACATATAAAGTTGAACTTGTAAAACTAAATAGATATGTCGAGTACGGTAATACTGAAAATTTCAGTACATATGGAAACATTTTTTATCTGACCGGTATTTCTCCAAATGAGTTATGTTTTCGTCATTATGTACAACTGTATATCACCAATATATTTCTATGTATATTTGATGCTTTCAAACCAGGGCATTTAATATTGTCAATGTCAGCAATGTACATGTTTTTTTTAAAGATTTAATTTCAAGATTGTTTTCTCTAGTATTAGATCTAGCAGATAACAAATGAAATAAAGGTAATAAACTGAAATTTAATTATTTCTTTTTTGTTTTCATGTGTTTACATATGTTTACAAGAAATTACTAATTGAAAGGGAATCGGAGAGATCCGGGTTTTCTTTTTTAAAGAACGGCGTTCTCTTTACTCGGCTGTCTAATCTGTGTAGATGCCACCCAGATTGATTCGTTCGGGTTCGGTATTGTTAAATATCTCCAGCTGGGCAGTTCACATAAAGAATATAATCATCTCTTTCTACGTTATCTATTATTCAAAGGAATCTGAAGTGGATGAAGGAAGAAAATGAAAAAAGCAGTAATGTTCAAAAGATACAAACATGTACCCATCCAACTCAAAGATTTACGTTTGTTTACGACTTTTTACGAATGATGTATATGTACATGAAACTGATGAAGTAAATAATTTGTACCATTCTGATGAAGTAAATATACCATTCGAAAACGACATAGTAATATGAAATGCATTTCCGAATGCATTAGAATGTAGGCCCATCTATTTTTAATTATCATATGTTTACGTTTTGAGTTACAGCGGTTATAGATACAAAAAACTGATAACATGGTAATTTTATTCAAATTATTTTCATTATTAAATATATGCTCCCAGGACCATAGAGAGAAGATAAGTGTTTTTATTCGTGTTTAGAAATTAGCTTTTTATCATTTTTGGATTCATGAGTTTTATTACAGTTAGATTTTTTTCTTGCCTTATTGTTTTTATTAGCAGTTTGTGATTGTGATATCTTTGTTCGTTTATATGTTGTCGTATACGCATTTGTAGTTGTTTTTGTTTTGTTTATTTTAGTGAATTTAGTGTATTTACTGTATACAGATGACGTAAAACACAAATGAAATGATAAAATGCAAAAAGAATTACACGACAACATGTGTTTTGAGATGATATAATTTTGTCTCACTACAAATCCAAGTATAGAGACAGCACTAGGATTAAAGATTGAATAGATACCCGAGATTTTATTTTAGACATACTGGTTATGGAACTGCCTTCATAATTGCCTTTAGAATTGTGAACGAAATATGTATAATGTGTTCTAAACCACACAAGCATCCATGTTTGTATGTATATATTAATTTTTTCCGCGATTCGTTAGGAAAGCGGAAACATATTTTTAAGCGATTCCGGATGATAATGTATCCGTGTGTTATTTATGGTCGAATGGTTAGATCACTCGGGTGTAAAGAAATACATGTTTTTCTACACGTATAAGGAATTGGTCATTCTCTAAGTGTACACATCAAATTTAAAGCTCAACTTATATCTATGTTATGAATAAATATTCAAATGAATTTATGTACAGATATATTGCCCAATTTCAGAGATTTTTTGTTCCAAAAATGGTTTATTATCTTTGTTTTCCTCTGGACTTGTAAAACCTGTTATTTGCGTATGTATTGCGTAATTATAAGGGTATATTATAAAACATGAATTGGTTACAGCCATGGAAATAATGAATGCTTTGTAAATAAATTTTGCATGAAAAGAAAATGTATTTGATAACCAAACAAATATACTGACGTCCATTTGCCGTGGCGGGCTGTCAGGAAAATGTTATTTGCTTGTTTGTTTCTATGTTTGATGAGATATCACGCGACCATCGTGGATTTTCACCAAACGAAGTCTGTTACCGATATTTCTCAGATAGGACTGAAGGGATCTCCTTGAAATTCGATATAAAGGTTTACCTTGGGATCTAGTTGTGCATGTTACATTTTCAGAGAGATTGGAATCTAATATGGCCGACAGGCGTCCATCTTGGATTTTCATCATAGGAAGTTTGTTATTGCTCAGAAAGGACTAAAGGATTTTTCTTAATATTGGACATGAAGTTTCAACGTGAGGTCTTGTTGTGTATATAACATTTTCAGAGATTGGATTCCAACGTAGCTGACAGGCTGCCATCATGGATTTTGACAATGGAAGAATGTATTTCTCAGAATGTACTGAAGGAATCTTTTTGAAATTGATTATGGAGGTTCCCCCTAAGATCTAGATGTGCATATTACATTTTCTGAGAGATCAAAATCCAAGATAGACACCTGTCTGCCATGTTGAATTCCATTCTCTCTGAAAATGTAATATGTTCAGTTCAAGTTCAATTTCGCTATAATCTTGTGAAAATGTATTTCACAGAAATGTGGATTTAAGTTCAAATTCAATGTTGAGACACAAAATAAGAGAAAACAAGAGTCATAGATCAGACATAGAACATTCCATGGTGGGCGCCAGGATCCCTCTGGAATCTCTTGTATAAATGTTAATGCATGTCTGCAGCATACAGATAACCAATAAATTTCATATTTTATTACCTCTTTTATTTTTCTATTGGATCCCAGACAATATCAACACTGGGGTGCTAGAATAAGGATTTCACTAGAAACGCCAGCTTACATATAAAATGCATTTTAGTTTATAATAATTGGGCAATGGTGACTTACTATTTGTTTAATTCCTTTCCATTACTAATAGCTTATTTTATGACTTTTTCATTAATCCATATTATTTTGAATCTACTCGGAAAATTACAACGAATAATTATTCCGCTTAGTATATAGTTTCAAAGCGTTTTAATATTGCTGTTAAGCTATAATATATGCATTTATACTTTCAGTTCAGAAATACCTCAAATATAAAACATCTCAGATACCAAAGTATAAATCTTTAGAATGTCAAGGACACAGATACAAATCCGGCAACATTGCACAAACATGGACCTCTGGAAATCATAAGGTGGGATCGGGTGCCATGGAGGAGTAAGCATCCCCCGTCGACCGGTCACACCCACCGTGAGTCCACAGTCCAAATGAAATACGTGAGGAACGAATCCTCAACACAATTGGTACAGACGTCTCAACAACCGCCAACGAAAAGGCAACTCAACATTTCACCCAGTGAAATAGAGTAATCGCAAACGAGGCTATTATACCGACCGTATAATTTGCGAAACGTTGACATCAAACGCGGTTTTCGATATCCCTGTGTCAATAATTTTTCAGTGAGTAGTTTAAATCTGTATATGAAATGTTCATATGTTGAACACGCCCTGTCATATCGGATCATTTGTGAAATACAAACTCCTAAACTGACTGTGGGATGTTCCTACTTACAATGGGAAAGCCGAAATCGTCGCGCTTCTCGTATAGCTTAGTTGAAAATTTCCCGTCTGTGTCTATAGAAAGTAAATGTCTAAGTATGAAGCGTGTGTGCTTGATTCTGTTGTTTCTTTAATTTCTAGTTCGTTGGGATATATCGTATTGACATATGTATGAAAATTTACATTATTTATTGACAAAATGTCGTCGATATATCTAAATGTGAAATTAAAGGACACCGCTAGCTTTTTCTTCTTTTGATTCAGCAGTTTCTTCGTAGGTCAGGGGGGTCAATTGGTATGAATAAAAATGAACAGTTTGTTTGAACGATCTCCGAACATTACAAATATAATCCCATAGAAATTTCAGCATGTTTTTTGAATCAACTTCATTGTGTAGAATCACAAAAATAAGTGACAAAATAACCAATCACCAAATCACTAAAATTTTTAAATTTTCGGGCACCACCTTTAGTGAAAAAACTGTTGTCTCTGATGCTAAAAAGTCTTTCTTTTATTTTTTTTATGTGGAATAGCTGTGTAAGGAGTAGAGAAGTCGTATGTTTTGATACTGTGAATTTGAGAAAAATTGTGTGCCTTGAAATTTTCTAAAAGTTGTTCAGAATTTTTATGTATCCACATCTGATTTACAGCGCTTCTGGAATAATCAACTGTACAGTATTGCTGAAGTTTCTCCTTAACGGCTGACAATATCTTGGTAAGGAGTAAAGATAAAGGTCTGGTAGAACATTTGCTGGATCCTGCTATGTACCTCTACTCATATTGAGTTTTATGAAGTTTAGGTATCCAATATAAAATCAGTATCGGTTGTAGGTACATCAAAAGAGCGTAATACAGACACGTGATTTTGAAGGATCTCTTCCTTTGAAAGTGAACTATATGTGTATGTAGGATTTCCAGAATTTGTATTAAAACCTAGCTCTTCTAGTAAACAATTAAAGTAATATGCCTTGCAAATAAAAACTATATTATTTGAGGCTTTGTCTGCTGGGATCAGTACATATTGGTCGTGTAATCTATCCAGTTCAGTTACTACTTCTTGATCACTAAATACAGAGGAATAACGTGTTTTCATAGTTTTTTAAGTTTTCGAATACGAGATTTTATCAAACACCGTACATTTTTAGCCATTCAGACAAAT
This sequence comes from Atrina japonica, assembly GCA_030159075.1. Taxonomy (NCBI): domain Eukaryota; kingdom Metazoa; phylum Mollusca; class Bivalvia; order Pterioida; family Pinnidae; genus Atrina; species Atrina japonica. The sequence goes on from BROG01000157.1 coordinate 616,062, forward strand.
TGTCTGGTTCCACGTCTTCATGTTTGGCCCATCGTCTGGCATAATCTTCGGTAGAATTCATAACTAAACTGAAATTCTGACGCCAATTAAAGGAACGGGCTTCGCGGTATTTAGGACCTCTTAAAATAAGATTTTTGAGGTTTTCAATTTCAACAATAGAAACGTCGCCGGTGATGACATGCCCGATAGGACTATATTTGAAGGGAGATGATACACATGAACATATACGTGTAGAAGACGGTTGATGTCTAAGCACTGCAGAACCCGTTTGTAATTGTGATAATTGGATGCTATGCTAGGTGTATAGCTATATGAAATGCAAGGCGTGGTCTTCAGTTTAAAATATGGCGGAACACAGGACTGAACATTTTTGTGATTTAGAACATTGCCAATGTTTAAAGCGTATCTACCTTTATTTGTAAATTTAAGTTTAAGGAAAAGACGTTTCTGTTAAGAACAGTCATTGTTTGTAACGCGTGTAGGCTTAAACAGTCTGTGATAAGCAATGTCCATTATAATGGAGTTCAGTGTGTATTCTGGGGTTGAAGAATCCGTGAAGGGGTTCATTCTTGCTTCCTGAAAAAGTTCATTAAGTAGTGTAAAAGGAACAGAATAAAGTTTGCTGCGAATGAAGGCCCATTTTTGTTAACGTAGGGTAAAAGAGATGAAAAAGTAACATCATGTATGTTGGGTCTGTTTTATGAACGATGTCCGTGACTTCGCTTACGTCTTAGGTTGGTCCAGTATTTATTCAATTATACGTACTCTCATAGACAAAATGGAATGGTCAGGGGAGTTGAAATGTCGATAGAGTATCTGGTTACCCCCATTATTAACCTCAAATCGATGACCAGACACTCTTTTATTTAAGGGCCCCTTAGTCTCGCCAACATAAATCAAACCACACAAAGTACACTCAATTCCGTAAACAACGTTAGATGATTTGCAGTCTAGATGATCCCAGCTTCTGGTGCTGTAATGCTTATTTGTCAGACTGCTGGTAAATCCCTGGTCATATATGACATGTTTTACAATTTTTGACAGAACATTTTAAAAAGGATGGTATATTAATCTATTTAAAGATTCAGTTATTGTCGTGATAAAGTCATCGTCGTCGTCGTCACCATCGTTAACATCATCGTCGTCGTCGTCGTCATCATTTCTTGATGTCGTCATATCATCTATGACGGAATTATATGTTGTAATTAGTAAGGAGAGGGTTATAAATAATGTTTGTTTCATTTTTGTCTGATCCGGCGTCAATGAAATATATATGTTTAAACAAAAACATATATTAAGTGTATATCAATTCAGTATACATAATTTCATAATTTATCTATAATTGAAATGCACAATCATTGATATTAGTGTTTATTGTATATAACAGTGGCATCTCGCTTAGGAAACCATCTCGTATATAAGACCAAAGCTAATCTTCCATTTCAGAAAATTTTGTAAAGCTGCTTTTCCTCCGGGCGGACGCAAAGTTGGACGCGGGCGACCCTTTTCCACGGCGCGGATGAAACATGAGTAGTTGTGGGCGGGTATTGTGATATTCCTGAAAAATGAACTGAGAAGTGAATGAAAACGACCGCAAAATCCGAAAAATGATGACGTAATCTCACGCGGGCAGACGCAGAAAAAATCGCTACAAAACCGATTCGAAATTCAGCAGCCGTCCGCACGCGACGCGCCGTGGAACCGGACACAAAGAAATATAAAGGCACCCGCCTAGCTTAATAGATATTTAATAAGAACAGACTGACACTAAATGGACCCTCTTGCTAATCAGAACACTTTCAGTCAGTCAGTTCGGTGGTTTTGTCAGCGTGGTTCTACTGTACTATAAATATATTTACTCAGACGTTTGATTTTCACATTTTAATCCTTCTCTATCATGATGTGTTTATTGTAGCCGCCCATAAACAGTCATATTTCAATTCCACCTGTCACGTGTTTAAAACCATGAAACACAACACGACAAGATAATAAGAACATTTAATTTTAAATGACAAATCGTCGGGTATTATAGTATTATTTATAGAATTATGTGTCATAATACCCTAAGTATTTCGCCGCCAATGCAGACCACCACGATGTTATCTGTCAACAAAACGCATTAAGATCTCGGTATAATGACATTCCAGTTTGTTTGTTTTGAAATCCGGACAGATGACGCAAATCGCTACCCCGAAGAAACATTTATGACAATGAATAAAAATAGACCTAGAACACTGCAAAATCGGATATATCATAATACATTCAAACTTTCCATATACCCGGGGCATACATTTCCATTATCTTTTATATTTGGAATGTTCATCTTTTCCGTTAGACGCCATTTGTGCTGATGATGTTCCGTGTGAAATATTTGAGGAATTTTTTTAAGTTTCGAAACTTTAGAAAGAATATATTTTAAAAGGGACTTTGTCTGAAATATTTTACACAATATATGGCTTAATGAATATGTGTAAATGCATCAACAAAATTAACCAGTAAATAACTTTATTTATTTATACGTGACATTAAAAGCTTTTGGTGAAGTGTCTCAAATTGGACCGATGTAATGGACGGATGCAAGTTCAGTCAGAGTTTTACAACATCGCTTGGTAAACAGTAGATTGAAAAATGTCCGTGTACCTACTTAGGCCTACATACCTCTTCCATCCAATGCTTACATTATTTCAGAAAGATCTATAAATCCTTTTAAAAATGTTCGTTGAAATTAAGAGAGGGGAAGTTTCTAGGTGAAGGCAACAGTCGGCCGCCATGAACGACCGTGTTTTCAAAAGTTGGGGCCAATACGATATAAATTGTATAGGCACGTGACTGCCCAGGATGAGTACATGTACTGTATACATGTATAATTTTGCCCTGTTTTATTTTCGCGATATAAAGACAGGGCGAATTTAAAACAAAGGCGATAATTACAAGCTTCATAATTGAATATCGACAAGTTAGAGGGAAGGAAGTGTATATATAATTGTTTCGTCGATCGTAGGGAGGCGCAAATATTTTGGTATTTTTTTTATTATTAATTTTCAATTTTTTAATTTAAGATATACATGTTTTAAACATTTTTCTGCTGCGCTTTTGAGTTGATTTTACTATACGGCATACATCTATACATTGGCGTCCAAATGAGGGGCAAACGTCCTTTACTCGTAGGCCTACCGTCGATATGCAAATAATTGTTCTTGTTCCTGGATTTCTTCTTTCATTTTTTTAAAAAACGTTTTGTTCCACAGTTAGTCTTTATATTTATTCAAAAGTGTTATCTTCAGCAGTATGGCTGCGCCCCTCGTGAAATTATGCGCCCGTCCATTGTGTATCACAACATTACCAACACTTTTCTATGGGGTAACTTATAATGTGACTGTATTCAGTAGTGACCTTTCGTAGTGAAAATGGAAAATAAAAACCGCACAAAAATAACATAAGTTTATAGGAAAATAAAATTCTATATTTCTGGACATTCTATGAATAAACACTTTTCAACCATCGATTGTAGAAATTATTTTTATCACCCATTATATTGTTGATATTTCAGGATTCTTTTCAGTTTTTGCTTTAAAGAGGTTTCAACAAAAGTGATCAAATTCACCATTTCATTAAATCAAAAACTTTTTAATGTGAAAACAGGATTAAAGTATTGGATGGGTGTGTTGGAAACAGGGGTACATCGGGGTCTATTTCTACATTTTTCCCGAGGACACTCTGTATCCCAGTTCACATCCATATATATTCGGTGTGAGTGTAGTGCGTAAGCGAGCGCATCAAGGTAAACGAGTATTTATAGAATTAAAATGACCCGATGAGATTGATTAACATTTTGAAATCTGTCTGTCTATAAATACTTGTTTGGGAAAGAGAGAATAACTAATCACACTTTTCAGGTATTTTTATGTTACATAATGTTCCCACTTTTTGATTTACCAGGGGTTTTACCAAAAAGTCGGAACAGTTATAATGTTTCCACATTTTGGTAAAATCCAGTAAGATTCATCCTTGTAATGTAAATTTACAGTATACTAATTATTTCCGAATGTATTATATCTATCCTAAGTACTTCCAACAAATTTCTATCTCTACAGATAAGAATCTCTCATTACTAATATCAATACACACAAATAAATTGTAAGGTTGAGTGAAAGAGCGTGCGAATCCGATTATGTTCTGAAGATTTCTATCTATTAAGCATCGAGTTAAACAAATTGCAAATATATTGAATTACTTGAGTGATAAAAGAATAATCTTGAGTAATGAGATGTGGCCGGTAAGAGATTAGATATTTATTTTTAAATTTTAACGGTTTCTTTTACCTGCCGTTATCGCCATAAACCCACACACACTTTTGATACTGCATAAACATATTAATCTAATATGAATTTCTATTTTGTTTAAGAAAAGAGAATTTTATTAGTTGCTTGGGCCTGGAACATATATTGTGCGTTTAAATAAGCAGTCGGTGTGCTCAAGTCGGTAGTATGTGTCGTTGACGATGCAACTTATGCGTACGAGTAGTTTTAATTACATGTAGTTTGTTTTTACGTGACACTTCTGGGCTTCCGTACAGGATATTTTCTGTTTTATTTCTATTTCGCGATAAAAACAAACTTCAATACGGCAACAGCTTTTCGTGGAATATGACGGAAACAATATGAAAACACAAGCATTGGGTGTTACATAAATTTTGAATAAATTTGATTCGCAATACATTTTGAAATATAATTATTCATTTCATTCCCTGATTAAGTTACTGTCTTATCTTATTTCTCGACGAGCGTGTTTTTTATTATCAATATCATGTATTACGTCTTGTAACCATATAAAACAATACAATATGAAACATACGTTGCATACACCCGTATCTCTCTCGAAGGACATAAAATAAGCATAGTTTTTGTAGGCGTAGATCTAGAATTTTTGTCGGGGGACCCACCTGAGATGTTTGATTTCTCCAGGTGAGGGTCAAGCCATTGATTAAGACAAAATTGTACGTAATTTCAAGAAAAAATAGTCAAAAATAGCACTTTTGGCTGACCTTAGGGAGTCCTAACCCCCCGGTTACCACCCATGATCCGCAAATGTTTTGACTTTATTCTTTTGTTACTTAATCTACAATGTATGTTTAATCTTTTGTTGTTTAACACATGTTTATTAAACGGATTCTGCAAGTTCAGCTTATTATTATTATTATTATTAATTTTACACTTCTGGGCCGCCATACAAGTATTTTTTCAATATACCGCGGTAATAGGATTACCGCCCATGTACCCACAAATTGAAACGTCACTACATTGAAAGTGTGTCTGTTCCAATACAAAAAACATAACTGTGATGTTTCGACATAAGATAGGCAAACAACAACAAAACATACGAGGAATGTCATTTATGAAGTTAGGTGAAGTTTTATTTATTAACAACAAAAAATTGCATTGGTACCGCGGTAATACGCAGTGTCATGCTACCGGGGAAGAAAACATCGGTCTTCTGCAAGTAAACTTGGCAAACTTTCTTACAAAATTGACATATCGGTAAACAGCTGATCCCTGGAGATTTAAAAAGTGAAGACATGATAGAGATATAAAGTAAACGACCCAGACCCCAATGCATATTTCTAAACTCCAAAAAATAAAAAAATGGTCGAAATATCTAGATATAATCTAGAAATTTACAGATAATAACTCGAAATTTCTATATATTATTTTATATGTGGCATCAATACGCTTCCGTAGACCAGATACGTTTTAAACCCGAATCGAAAATAATTAGACACTGTAGTCCTGGAATACATAAATCAGTGTCTTAAAATATATTGTTTAATCCGTATTACAAAACAGTTCTCTCCAATAAGTTTTGATAAGGACTAGATAGGAACAAACGAGATATAGCACATCATATCTACTTTGTGACTAATGCGATCGGTTTGGATAAAACACGTTCTGAAAAAAAAGAATGAAGAGGAAATTTAAAACTCTTAAAGATGATTTAAACCCAAGAGAATTACTGCAAATGAGCTGTAAGAAGATGACATTCCATACACTTGTTTTGTTCTTCTATTCCTGTAGGATTAACTAAGTTAAAAAAAACACCTGTGAATGGTCAGGCGGAACCCAAACTAAGTGTGGAAATCTTGTAATAAACATGCAAAATACGACAAAATAGCAGAGAATTTGAATTTTAAATAGTGTTTTACATCACACTTAACAATATTTCAGTTATATAGTAGCGGCCAGTTTGTAATGGTGGAAAAGAGAACCCAGTTACACGGGAAGAGACCACCGTCTTCCACATGTAAACTGGCAAACTTGTTGTCCAATTCTATTCAATGCATAGGCGTCGGAGCCGGGGGGGGGGGGGGGGGGGGGGGGGGGCTCACTTTTTTTTGCAAAGATAGGCATAGGTGTTGAAAATTGGGGCTTAGCCCCCAAGACGTTTCTAGCACCCCTACTTTCAATTTGCTTCCGACGCCTATGCAATGTATATAATAAATTTGTTTAATCTAAAACAAATAAAATAAAACTTGATCTTGAATATTGACTAATTATAAATTTAGTGACTTCGGGTCCAGTTTTTACGGCTCCTATATTTTCCAGAATGTAAACTTAACTCCATAATTTGAGTTTAACTTCTTCCATTTGTAGTCCATGATGCGCTTCAAAAACAACATCCCCCAGTTATTTTGGAAATTGACACAACATTTAATTGAGACCAATATTTTCGTGTGAAATGACATGTAAATTTCACGCATGTTAAAATGTCAGTTAACGGTTGGCGTATCGTTTTCAGATGTCACATATCACCATCGTTGACTTTTGGTTTCGGGCAATACCTGTAATCAAGTATGTTGTTTACTTTGATTTGTTAAGATAAAAATAGTATTTATTCTTCGATAATAAGGTAACGGTGACGATATGTGTGAAAATTCTAGATATGTATCATTTTTTCCATCTTGTCCAAAACAAAATAGACAACTGACTGACTCAGCGCAAAGTGTCCCGTGGCCCTAGAATGCTTTCCGGAAAATATGTTTCGGCTTAATCTTGCACTGGTGTCACAATGTTTTGTATTCGACTCATTGATTATATCTTATTGTATACCTAATTATGATAATCTCTCTCTCTCTCTCTCTCTCTCTCTCTCTCTCTCTCTCTCTCTCTCTCTCTCTCTCTCTCTCTCTCTCTCTCTCTCTCTCTCTCTCCACAATATTTTATTGAATGACGAGAAATTAAGTACCGGCTATCCGGACTCTTTTACTTTTACCGGTGCTCATGGGTGAGTTTGTACATGGTGTAATTTCTAGTTAAAGAGAACTATTGATCCGAAACCTCCATAGACGCGCTTCAAAGCTAGAAAGTGCAGGTTCGAGTCCCAGTCAGGAGCCTGAGTCAATTATGTGAGAAATTTTGTCAGTTTAATAAGTGGAGTCGAACCTGCATTGACCAGAGGTGAGGTACTTAATGGTTTTAAGCGTGATGGTGTAACAACTCGACCATGGAGGCCCTCGCTAGTTGTTAATAGAATACAGAACTCATTACACAGACTATTAAAACCACCCGTTTATTAAAAATTTGGCATTCGATTGCGGAAAAAAATCCGAAAAAAAAATGATAAAACCGCAACACGGAAATGAGTCACTGATGTCGCCTGCACCATCAATATATCAAGAATAAATCGAATACATCATGGGATAACATTTTTCTTCAAAATATATCGTATTCATATATTACAAAAAAAAATAATTTACTTCGTTTGTAAAACCGAAATTTGTAAAATAAACTCAAAAATAAGCGATTATAAAGCTTATATCGCTGGTAAAATTGAGAACCTCCTAGCTCTACGCTTTTTGTCATCAATGAAGTGAGTCACGTGACATTCCTTTCAGCTCAATACTTCATTTGCCAACAGGGTTTTATCAGTGTGGGGTGGTGTCGGATCCCGCTGTCCCAATCAAAAGTAAATATAAATTGTAGTACGTCAGTTTGTCAACTTAAAAGAACAGAATGAATAATTATCTGAACTCGAAATACCTCCTTTGAATAACAACTTCACACTAAGCAAGGAAATCGATTTTTAACGAGTTACTTTTGGATATAATAAATCGGAGACGTATATGTAACACACGCATATACTTCTCATAAGTGTAATATTCTCACAACAATCACACAGGCTGTACAGGACAATGGACATCCCAATGCTGATCATTGATTAATATTCTGATATCATCAAATCCAAATTTGATATCATCAGGTTTTCATTTTTTTTTTTTTTTTTTTTTTCTAAAAGTGAAAACATGTTAATAGATATATAAACATGAATACAAATGTATTTAATTATAATCTGAACAATCTCTTAAAATTAAGTTATTTTCCCCATACCAATTCAACAATCTTTTTAAATGCTAAAAAAGTGACTTATATATAGATATACAATATAAAGTATATAATATACAGGTATTATGCTGAATTTTCAGTCCACTTAATAATACTCTTTTTCAGAAATAATAAAGTCGTTCAAATATAATATATTCTAAAGAAAAAATAACGGAATATAAAACACGGGAAATAAAGAATTCAAAATTATAAAATATCCTGTTACAACTTTCCAGCTTCCCTATGTGTTTTTGGACTTTTCCCTAATTTTTTAATTTTATTTATTTTTTTTATGCGGGGGTATTTATGATAAAAAGGTCATTTTAGAAGAGCGTGAGACACTGATACAATATTTAGATCCTGATAGAGATATCGTGAAATATGCATCCTCGTTCAGCCCATTACAAATTAGCACTGTAAAGTCTTTAGGCTACAGCTAAGTATGGAACTGTTTTGACAAGAATGTTGAAAACTGTTATCCGTTAGAATGTCACTTTCTTATCAAATTATTAAATCTGAATTCGACTGAAAAGTGAAATATACCGCAGGGTGCAGGAGAGAGAGAGAGAGAGAGAGAGAGAGAGAGAGAGAGAGAGAGAGAGAGAGAGAGAGAGAGAGAGAGAGAGAGAGAGAGAGAGAGAGAGAGAGAGAGAGAGAGAGAGAGAGAGAGAGAGAGAGAGAGAGTATTATACGATCATTAAAATATCGATACAGGTTGTTCTTCCTGACTTGACACAAATAAATAGAATGGATTTACTATATTCAAACGCAGCATTTAATGCTTGTCAATTATGTATGTCAGACTTTTGACCGTTGTGTGGTTAACATTTCACGAACAACAGCGCTTTCAGCATCTCATTAAGAAGATAGACTTCCGAATATCAATGACCCTTCTGTAACGTTCTTCCTTAGCGAGCGACGGGTGGTTTGTCCATGACTTAATAACAGCAATGGATAATACACACGTTACGATCATCAAGTGGTCCACGGAAAATACAGGTGGATAATGTCAGGAGTCAGCTGTGAGTGAAAATGAAACGGCACAACACCAGAAAGACAAAATAGAGTAAAGAAAAGACGACCACCTTTACTGGGTCCGGATCTGTTTAATGGGAATTAGTGAATGCTCTCTTTGTGATGGAACTTGGGGTGCGTTACATTGTATCATTTTATACATGCGAGTTCGAGTCCCATTGGAACCTGAGTTGATGTTTTCGGTGTTTGCGCGCTTACGTACATAAGACCGATGTGGTCTTCCTGGCTTGTACAACATAGGTCACCGGGTTCTCTACTCAATTTTAAACAGACCGCCAGCATATAACAGAAAATTGTTGAATATGGCGTATATCACTTTTAAACGTACCCCCACCCCAAATGAAACAAAAAAATTATGCAAACACACACAAATTTCAACAGTAATCTAAGACGTTGTTATCTTGTAGTCTGATCAACTGTTGACAGTTGCAGTGTATATCTTATTGCTGTTCCCATTACAGTTTTTGTTACTGCTGTTCTATATCTTGTCCAGAATTTCTCACTGATAGTGAGACATTCATAACTTTCGCAATTTTTTCTCTGTAGTTTGGAACTACATGTATATCAATGCATCTAGCTATATGGAGTGTTTTCAGTTTAGCGTGAGTTCCGTTAGTTTTTCATTTGATGCCGAGCGCTTGGCGAGTGATTGGGTAAAAACGACGTATGTTAGAATTTTTTGTCGAATCAGACGAAGGTTGGAATCGAAACCAAATTCAATCGCTTGTGAGACGGCTATTCTACCACTGAATATGACAAGTAAAATATACATGTATACAAATATCAAGCTTAGTGAAATGTTACACATATTGTCAAAGTGTGCCATTTTTGCGTAATTATAAACCACTTATATCGGAGAAAATTTTAGATTATGCTAAGATAAACAAAGTAAAATTATTTGTTAGAGTGTATCGATCTGAGATGATAGAAACAAATATTTAATCTATAATACAAAATGCACGTCAGAATATGGAAAATAAAACACATTTATGTTTTATGAAATTTCATTTCAACCGAGACGTTGAAAAAAGATTTTTATAGCAAATGTTGTTGGATAATGTTAAAATTTTGATCAAGGAACGGAACGGATAACAAGACAAAATTTAGAGAGATAATATGGAGTGTATTTTACCGGCAAGTTTATCTTGTAGTAATTATTAATAATATCTTTATATGCACTAAATTGGTTAAGCTAGTAGGCAGATAGATGGAAAGATAAAGAGACAGACACACACACACAAACAGATAGATAGATAGATAGATTGATTGATTGATGGATTGATTGATTGACATTGAGAATAACTACAAATAGTATATTAAGTAAAACTTAAAATTTATACAGAGATAAACAACTACGTGTTTTCTGCTGAAACAAAGTAAAAACACAACCAACAACAGCCAACGTTTTACAGTTTCATTAGTTCATAGATATGTCTTTGATATGACGAAAAGTTTGTACGGTTAGTTTATTTATGGTAGCATAAAATAAATTACATGTAATATAAATATGATTTCTTTTTTATAATCCTTTTATTGTGTTTTATTTGATATCATAAAAATACTTTCATTTGCCATTGAGTCACTGAAAAAAACTGTAGTTCAAGACAGATAAACATTTTGTCAGTCTGACAAATAACGCATACAGCAATTGTTACACTTTAATCGTTTTCTATCCCACTGGATCGCCTGTATATAAATTCAAATTAAGCTTCTACCACTCTTTGGCCATACAGACAATACTGCTGTACACAAAAAATCCCTTCATCAATTACAATTAAATGGACAAACATCGTTTGCCCGTCAATCAAGCATCACAGATTTGTACAAAGTGAAAGTAGACCCCTGTAGCGCAGTGTAACAAGTTGTTGAAACTTCATGAGCCAATCAACATTCGAGTTCTCGGATGCAATATGGTTACGTCACGGAAGATAATCATTATTACTGGTCACTGGCCGGAAAAAAAGTAAAAGGACGTAGTGTATAATGAAGTGACCAGTTTGATGATAATTACTGTCTCCTCGGGGTAATATTCACACTGAATAAAAGTGGAGAGACGAAAATACTAGTTGTCAAAACATTTGAAAAGTGACAGGCTTCTAGAGGAGGATGACAGTGAAAGTGTTTAACTTTTGAATCCTTAAACCATTATCTCGGCTATATCTTTCACTGTGGATAACAGTAATTATAGACATGGACAGTTTAAGATGAAAACGTGAAATTGCAGATAATGTTCCAAGATTTATCGTGACTTCTAATTTGAAAAAAATGACAATTTAAAAAATTTATTTTGAGATAATGGAATAATGTGCCATATTTAAGCCGAATACTAACCGAAATCCTGCGTGCTTTTTATTCAAAAATCGCTTAATACAAAATATTTTGAGAGAACACAATTTTTACCTGACTTGACAACAAACAAAATGGATACATGCATTTTGATTCCCGAAGAGTTCGGCCTTGTTTTGACACTGCATCCGAATCCACGAAATGTGATGGAGATGGCTGTTGCTATTTGGAGCAATGTCCACATCCCACCCGGATTCATATTTTACCCGAATCAAGGAAAAGTGCGTCTGGAAAAGTTGGAAATCTACTCGAAGTTACAAAAAGATGATGTAAGTTTTTAATTACCATCCCATTTATTTTGTATCCGACCCTTTGTTTTTACTCTGTCTCTGTCTTTATATTTATAGTTTTCTATTCCGTGTATTATCTTTGTAGTCACCCTTTATTTATTCACTCATTTGTTTTTTTTTTATCTTTCTATTTATTTATCTAATTTTAATTTATCTATTTATGTTTTTATTTATTTATCTATTTACATTACACTAAGTTATCATCAATAATAGAAGTAGTGTTTGAAATAAAACATTCATATATACCTATTCTTGAATCACGAATAAATTTAATCAACGTCATTATCATCGTCATCATAATAATCGTCGTTATCATAATTATCATCGTCGTCAACATAATCATCATGAAGTTATCAATAGTTATCGAAAGGTCGTTAAGACACTTTCCACGCATGTAATTTAATTTATGTAATTTATTATGACTTTGTGTATTTTCTCTACAATGTGTGTATATACGTTTATGAGAATAAACTATTGATTGATTGATTGATTGCAAATGTACAATAAGTACAGACAATTGAAATGAAAATTTGGGATTAAGAAATACTTGTAAAATTATGAATTTTTCATCAGGGACATAAAAAACCGCACACTTTTTAAATGTTAGTGTATCTCGGATTTCATCATTTAATTAATGTTATCAAACCAAAGTGACATAGCATCATCGGATTAGAACTGAATCGAAATCTGATTTAAAAAAAAACACAAAAAACAACTGACTTATACACACAATAAGAAATTACATGCGAAAGTAATTTTGAAATAGAATTTGAGATAGGAAAAGTTTTGACTCAGATGTGTCATTCCTCAGTAATGGAAAAGAGAGAGAGAGAGAGAGAGAGAGAGAGAGAGAGGGGTTGAGGTTAGATAACACCTAACTGCACATGCTAACCGGCGGAAATTGATTATTTATTTATTTATTTATTTATTTATTCATTTTTGTCACAATATATGTCCTATTGTTTCAGATGATTTTCTATTTCTTGTTGTCAGGTGAACTTGAACATTGATACAATTGTGATAAAGTGTCACGGTAGTATAGAAAATTATGTACATTTTATGTGCATAAATTCGGAATCTTCATTTTTATATATTTTAGCCCTGTAAATTAAAAAAATACATGACACATACATATCAAGGTTTTTACAGATTTCCGAAAAGCACCGACGGTCTAAATCTATTTATGTATCTTAAGTTTGTTCTTTCCCCCATAAATCGAAGAGTGAGAACATTATATATATTGTATCAGCGATATATAATATCGCTGATTGTATATATAATTTGTTTATACATATTAGTCGCTGTTTCAGTATTAACAGTCGTCTCTTTTTCATAATCTCGCGAACACAGATAGTTAAACGTATCAATATCCCCCGAATTATTTCCTTTGTTTTATGTAAATTCGTGCACAGCATATTTTACATAAAACCGCAAAGACGTTAAAGAATTGTTATCGAGGTGAAAGGAACATCGACAACACGTGAAATTTGGCGAATGCAAAACTTGTCTGTGATGTTAGCGATTTGTTACGTATTGATAGCATTGGCGATATGATCGTCACGTTATTGTAAACAATTAGCTCTCATTAATTATAAACAGTCACCCACTGATGCAGTAACGATAAACAGTGAATGCCGTGAAAAACACCGTACTTTGATCTTTAGACAAGAAGAGAATGGTTACTTTAAACAAAAATCTTCATCAATGTAACTATTGTCTTAGCTTGCATCAAAGGCAGATTCAGACTCGGGGCCAAACGTTGGACTGCAGGGGCGTATTATAATAACTGATACGTCCAAGGTGGATTAATTTGCTTTGAAAAGTAATCAATTGCACTTTATACAGCGGAGCTGAATAAAATCTGGACGTTGGTGCGTGCCAATCTGAGAGACCGTAGATCGGTTTTCTCTTTCACAATGAAAATTATTCGACACTTTCAAAATTTTTAATTCGGAGCCTAGGATGCTATTCAAATAAATGAACGATCAACAAATAAAAAGATAAAATAGATAAAGAAGTTAGTAAGTTAGTAAGTAATTAAATATAGTAATAAAATGAATAAAGATAAATTAAATATAATCATAGAAAATAGTTCCTGATGAACATTCTAATAAGAATAACAATTCATAAAAATATCATACATGAATTTTCAAACTGCCAGTAAAACATTTCTTTAATTTATATATATATATCTGTACGTATTTACTATAAAATTAATATATACAATCATTAGATGTTGTTTATACTGGTTCTCATGTCTAAATAATCGTCCCCTCTTGGGCATCACCCGAGGTCCTGATAAAAGCTGCAAAATGTCACCGGGGTAGGTGCGATCGTTTCTTGACACAAATCCCTCGACACAAGATGTGGTAAAAGGGTATTAATCACGTGTCGCGTATATAAAGCTGTAACACTTAATCCTCTATAAAGCAGTGATGATCCCCTTTACAGTCTTACACCTGTTGCCAAAGATGAGGAAATGGGGTGATCAAAATAAGAAAACATTGTCAAGAGATGAAATTAGAGAACAATACATATTTACACAAATGTTTTTTTCTCTTTACGTTTCTTTTCTTAGTGCCCCGTAGAGTTACACCCGATATAGATAACGTATAGAAATAATAAAGACACTTCCATTGATTTAGTGCAATTGTAATTTTAGTTGTCAAGTTAGATTTAAGAATTGTTCTGTCTCACCGGAAATTAAGTGATGGAAACTAACATAGCAAGCTTAAGTTAGTAATACAAAATAGAAAAGTCTAAACTGATTCTGAGTAAATTGATCGGCAAATCAGTAATACGGAAATGCTAAAAACAAAAGCAAATAACTCAGAAATGACTCCAACCGAGATAATCTTTACTCAAGAATATTTGGCTTTCAGCAACTGTTATCAAAATCACAGTGGCTGACGTTTAAAATTAAAATGACATATTTTAACATTTTTATATTTGTATATAATTTACATTTTATTTACTATATGTATGTTTTATAAATTATATATATATATATATATATATATATATATATATATATATATATATATATATATATATATATATATATATATATATATATATATATATATATATTGCTGCAAACGATATACTACAAGCAAATAATAATCCAAATTTTCCCTAACCAAACAGGCGCAGAATCCCTCACATCTATGTTATAAAGTGATTCAATTAAGTGAGATTTCTACCTGTTGAAGACAGGTAAATATTTGTCCAAAGTAGTCAAAAGTTTATTTTCTCGCCAACACATACAAAGGAAACCGTTACAAAGGCTACATATATCTATTTCAATATATTACGTGTATTTATTTAATTTCTGAAACACGTGTTTGTTCTATGACGCTTTTGATATCGGCCGATAAAAAGAAGAAAAGTCCATTTACAGAAATTGAAAGTTGACAATAGATTGATACCTTTGTATAAATTCAAATTAAATCGAGTCGCATCATCTAAGAAAATATGTTTTTCCAAAAAATTATGTCGCCTCTTTAAGTAGCGAACAGTCTGTAAATATTCACACGTAAATTGTCAACAGCCGCCTTTTCTGGTATTCTAGAAAGCCTCAAGGCACAAGTACATACGTAAAGGGGCATTAACTGTATTTACCAAAAGAATATTTCGATTTTTTTCTTCTTTTACAACGTCTACTTGATGCACAAAAACATGTAAGTGCTATACACGAGCATAAAAACCTATACATGCATTGCTATATATTTTGTGAAAATAAGATCAGGTCCAGTATGGTATGTTTATACAAACAGAGAGGTTGATTAAATCATTTTCTCAAAATTTATAAGAATTTAACAGTTTTTATGCCTGTGTATATCTCTATTTTGTTACTGCAAATCAATCTTGGTAGTAAATAGGAAAATAATGAAAACAAAACAAAAAACACAAAGCTAATGCCCCTTTAATATATCTAGGTATAGTTTAGCAAAGCTTTTTTTACTTTTATTTAAACGTGAAAAATTGGGTATCCGTTCAAATTTCAATATTACGATCCATAGGCAATTCTAAAAATATCACGTATAGAAAAGCTGTAAGTTTCTGAGACTTTTTGAAATATTTGAGGAAAATATTTTGGTAATGGGCAGCGATTGGTCATATAATTAGCGTAATTAGTATACCAGTTAACATATTCTAAACGGCGGACCCCGACCGGTTCACACTTTGAGCGATGCCGTGAGTGTGAATGGATCGGTGGATTTCACCACTGGAGTGCGCGATTACAATGTTTGTAAGGTGATATGAAGCACCATTTTCCCAGTGTAGGTGCCAAAATTCGAAAAAAGGAAACACTTATTAAACCTGAAAGGGTTCATTATTGGTTCATAAAAAATCAATAATTGCTGTATTGCTTTTTATTGATAACGTCTAAAGACCGATAATTACCACGATACATAAATGTTTTCCTCTTTGAAGTTATTTTGTAGAGCAACAGTTTGGATCTTGTTTTTTGCGCAACCATTGTGTTTGTATTTTGTTTTATTTATCAAATTGAATTGTCCATGTTTGATACACCGTTAAATTACAGCTATAATGAAAATAATAATAACAACAATAATAATGACGATGACAATGACGATGAAAGTGACAATAAAAGAAATCAATGATGGTACGATAACATTCCAATGAACTGAAATTGATAATGACAAGAGCAATTGAATTTTTATTGCAAGCTATTTTAAAAATATATATTATCTTATTATATTATATTATTACCGGAACTCAGCATTAAAACTTGTATAATATATATAACTGCGGACTATCCGCGAATACTAGTATGGGATTGATAGGAATATTTAGTATATGTATCGATAATTACCTTTGAAGATATCCCACACTATGGCATAGTCTCAGGAATAATGTCCATCTTTAAAACAAAAAAATTGTTGCAAAGGTGTTAATTCAGTATTTTGAAATAATTTGGCTATGTATAGGTGAATTTTAAAATGCTGAATTTTATCTACCTACCTACCTACCTATGTATGTATGTATGTATGTATGTATGTATGTATATATGTATGTATCTATCTATCTATCTATCTATCTATCTATCTATCTATCTGCATTAATGTATAAGATATAATTGAATTCATGTTGTAAATTTTGAATTTACTGGGTGGGTGTAAATATAAAATATTAACACCCACCCGATAGTAAATTCAACATTCTTTTTTTACAAAATAAAGTTATGCAAGCTGGTAATATGCAACAAATAATTGTAAAATATTTGTTTATCAAAATAAGAATTATAAAAACAGTAAGAAAGATCCTATAATTTACAACCCCATTTTTCCATTTATCAAACACACGGTGACTGAAAAATCTTGATGGCAAAGAAGGATAATTCATTTCTTTTCCAAAACCACATATTTCTTGAGAGAGCATATCAGCTTGCACGTGGATCCCCTTTTGCTTTACTGAATAAATTTTTGAAATTGAAAGTCATATTTCTGGAAGTTTAAAAAATTTCAAAACTGACCGCCTATTTAAAATGGCGAATTCGAGTAACTCGCGAGGTCAAGAATCCAGATTTTGGGAAGACGATATCTTAAATTTCGTACACGTGCAGCAATAAGATAATGATTAATAAAATGTTGACAATTCTGATAATATCTTGGATCTGGTTTTCTCCCAGAGATAAATAAGATCAGATAAAACCGTCGATTACCGCAATTAAAGACATCTACTTCACAAATTTGATTATGAGTGTAAACACTTGGGTGATCAAGAATTAGCGATAAGTACCGATAAATAACGACAGATGCAGATAAGAACGAGAACCTATTACGTAACAGTTTGCAACGGATTTCCGAAAAGTAGTCAAATTTATGTCTCACATTAACACGAGTTGTTCCTCCTAAGAAGCAAATAAAATTATCCTAAAAAGATTTTTGCTATCTTGGAATTGGGATACGAAAGTTATTTTGTTTCTTTTTACTCATTGACGGGACTTTGATGTCGTCATTGTCTATCGTTGGTGCACTTTAACGACATCAAAGTCCCGTCAATGAGTAAAAAGAAACAAAATAACTTGTATGTAATCATATTATATCAGCAATAAATGTTAAACCCGATATATCGCTGTTTACATGACAACGAGCATCAAAATTACAGAATTATCTTAAAAGAATCGAATATCGCTGTAATTGATCAAGAAGTTTATTGTACATGAATATTATTATTTGGATAAATTTGGTTAATAGTTTATTCTCCAAAAACATACGCCTATAGGCATAACGTATATGTACATTTATACAATATAGGTCTTGAATGAAATTATACAAAAATAAAATTTATATATCAATTATAATAATTTCTTTATAAAATTATATTATATTTTCATCGCTACAACTAGATTTCTCTTTTTCATTCAGTACCTAGTTCCGGTTTTATTTTATCCGGTAATAAGTGTACAGTATTTTGTGTTTGTTAGAAGCCGTAATGAATCTTTATTTTAAAAGACATAATACTATATTAAGCTTCTTTACCATTAATAATATCATATAAAAATATTCCTAAATTCAGAAACCAGATAAGGAAAGAGCAACTAAATCACTTTGGTTGAAAAACAATCTGATATACACGTGTAGCTTGCTAAACCCTCTTTTAGAAGTTCAGACTTGATGTTTGTATGAATGTATCCATTTAAAAGCAAAATGCACTGTGTGGGAGACTGGAGATAAAAGCCCTTTCATGTTTCTAAACATTGGACACAAGAACGACCGGACATCAAGTCCGAATTCACACATAGCTTCTATTGTCCCCAAAAAGCCAGTAGATCCAAAAACACCACTTGAGCGACTTCAAGCGCTTTATTTGATGTGCAGGATCTATTCATACTGTTGTAATGAAAGTGATACTGTACCCGTAAATTGGCAATAACGAATAATTACTTTTCTATCAATTCGTTGTTATATTTGTGAAAATCACTTATTACCTCTTCGACTGAAGAGCTCAAAGTAGCGGATGAGCACATTAATTGGACAGGTGATGTAACTAATGGTAACGCCGCGTGAAGTACTATGGCTGACTGATAATTCACCCTTTGGTAATGTAACTACAAAGAAAGAGCAAGGATAGACGGCAAGTTTGGTCATATGGTGATTCAAAAATAAATTCAAATCCGGTTTCGACAACAATAATAAGTGATGTAATAGAGTTAACCAACTGCTCTCAGCATCTGTTCCCACTTTGAAAGGAATGTGTACACCTAAGGAATGTTACAAGAGAAATGTTAATAGAAACTAGAATATATTTAAATGAACAAACCCTATTTCAAGGTTACATTCACACTGCGTAAACTTCAAAGACATTCATTTTAGAGAAGCATATACTAGTATATCTCAGTTTGAAAATGTGCACATTAATATCCAGATACAAACAATCATGGGTTTCGTATATCAAGATATCAAGTTATTAGTACGGTATCTATGCTCACTAAAAGAAAATAAATTCGTTTCTTGGTATTAATGCATTTGGTCCATATTTCGTTGATAGAATTCGTAGAAATAATTACGAGGAAGATGACAATTTCATATGCAAAGGGAAGATTCTGTACGATATAAAATCTATGCCAACATTTCCTTTACCCCGTGCTAAATATCTACATGTACATTGTTTTTAAGATACAACTTTATTGGCATTGTATTACATCGTTAGTATCTTCTTCTCACTTTTTGATTTACCAGGGATTTTATCAAAAAGTGAGAATATGATGAATCAAAATGCGAGAATATGAGATTAGAGATGGGTTAGACACTTTTTACCTGTACATCGAGGAATAATTAAGATCTAAATTTTTTATATCAAAATTTAATGTATATACAACGGAATGGCAGCAAAAAATAACTTTTATCCAGTATGAAAAAGTAATCGATTGTCTTTGGTTGAGGTCACACTGAGAGTGCAATGTAAATTACGTCATCTATTGAATTGTCTATTATTAGGTCCACGTGCACAAGTTGACAGACGGGTGCTCATTACATCTGTTAATCATTGTCATTACAACTCTTCTTCGCTGTTGTCACATAATAACAAGGATACCGACATTGAAAACGTCTTAAAGTAATTGATTCGCGTGGCGAACTTTAACTTCTGTAACTGACCATGTTAAATGATCGACATCAAACTGAGGTGTTGAATACAACAATAGATGCATCGGTCGTGTGCTTGAATTTCATCATTTAATTCATTATTTGGTCAGAGTTCTCCAAATGGAAAGGTCAAGTAGGCAAAGGGATGTGTACCGATGAGTGACCGATCTGTATTTGAATACTAATTTATACATACAAGGGATACAGAACACAGTCAGTTATTCCTACCTACATAGCATAAATTATTAAAATAAAAACAATATAAGGTACTATAAACTTGAACCCAATCGTGTAATGATTTAAAAACTACAAAATTACAATAATATAAATGAGTTTTGTGATTCCAAAACAACCCTTTTTGAAGTCAATTTATGAGTATATGACAGATACAAAGCACCCTATCATTGATCATGTTTTTATAGAAAATTATTTTCAATTACAGGTACGAAACAGGTATGGTTGTCATGACGATATTCTGGAAATTGAGGAAAGAGAAGTACGACATTGCAACTGGATTAGGTTTATTAAATCTTCTTCAAATATTAATGATGTCAATATTATCGCTACACTGGTCAAAGGACAAGCAGTTTTTCAGACTATAAAACATATCAAACCTAATGATGAAATTATTGTTTTCTTCAATGAAGATAAATCAACTTCAAAAGCGGAAGCGGAAGAAGTGATGAATGATACGGAACCAATCTCGGAGACAGAAAACGAAACTATAAACGAAACTCTAGAGGAAGAGATAAACGTTGTTGATATTGATATCGAAGAAACAAAATATCAATCGCCGGAATTAAATAGTTCGTCAGAATCGGGTAAGCAAAGTTATTTTCATTATATTGAATAAAATAGAAGCGGTCGGGGGTGACTTTGACAGATCGGACATTACACAAATGTTGTATCTAATTGATCAATACACACATGTATTTGTCTGAGTGGCATATTGATTGCTTTACTAATTGTTAATTTATAAGAAATTAAAATCAAGATAGTTAAAAATAGAACTGTTCTCATTTAATTTTGTTTCTTATAAACTGAAAATTACTTAAGATCAATAGGATATTGAAAGATCAACGTTTGAAAAATTATAACTTTTAAAGACTTTAATGACTAATTTTGCTTCAATAATATTATAGAATTTTGGCAAATCACCTACTAGCTCTTGGAACTGTTGCTGAAATATGGGAAGTGGGCAGTTGAGTAGAATATATGTAATAACTAATCGTACTGTTGAAAACAGCTTATGATAGCCTTGTGATACATTTTATCTGCATATTATTATTAATTCACCACTAAAATAGCCTGTATTTATTTTCATTTCTTTACAGGATCAATAGACAAAAAGATTCTGTTCACTCCCCCATCTATTATAAAATCCTTTATGACGTCACCCACGGTGCGCGATGATGACTGCAGATCAAATATCAGTGACGTCATGAGTACTAGCGACGACCAGACAAGTGTGAGTATATATACAATTTTAAAATCAGAATTTTGCCATGTTGAAATTTTTTAGTGTTTTATTTTTTGTGAGAATATTTGCAAGCTACAGACAAAAGCTAAATTTAAGGTATATAGACTATAACTAATATTTCAGCCATCCAATATTCTTATTTTATTTTGTTCACAGACAAAATTAGAATGCTCTGAATCTGATTTGACAAACAGCAGTCCCGAGGAAATTGTACGTGAGAAACCAGTCCGGCGAAACAGAGAAAGGACATGGCTACCGTGTGAAGTCTGTGGTAAAAAATTCGACCGCCCATCGCTTTTAAAACGGCACATGCGTACACATACAGGTTTGTGAATTGATTTTACTTTCATTTGTTAAATTCATTATTTTTTTGTTTGAAACATACATAATGTAGATCTATACATTCGATGATGGAAATATCGAAATGGAAACTAAATCTTTTGTTTAAAGAATTAGAATTAGAATAATAGATCAGGATAATGATAAATAAAATGATAGTGATAAAATGAGATAAAGTGAAAATGGATATAGTATAATCAAATGATGTCGATCATGAAGATGTTTAATGTGATGATGAAGAGCATGATGAAGACGACGATGACAACAAAGATGAACATTGATTTTAAACGAATTTTATTGTACAGATTGCTTGTCATTTCAGGGGAGAAACCACATGCATGTGACGTATGCGGGAAAGCATTTTCTACTTCAAGTTCCCTGAACACTCATCGACGTATACACAGTGGAGAAAAGCCACATGTGTGTAAAGTGTGTGGAAAAAGGTTTACAGCTAGTTCTAATTTGTACTATCACAAGATGACCCATGATAAGGTAAGATTTGTCAAATCGATAGTTTTTTCTCTCAGAATGATTAACCACGTTTCAAACCTTCTCAATAACAAACAAATCATTAATGATAATTAGTCGTATATTGATTACTATTTTTTAATTAAGATCATACGATTTACAGATTGAATGTTAGAAAAGTTCAGGATTCTTAATGTGTGTATTGTATTACATTTTTCTTTTTTTTTCACCATGTATTCAGTTACAGTAAAAACTGTCTTTAGAGACTACTCTTATAAAAGACCACATGTTTTGTGAGACCACATTCTGAAAACCACTTGGTTAGAAAATCCATCGCCGAAAATAAAATTTCTTTTGATAGAGCCCCTGTAATGAGAGACCACATTTCAATGGGTGGTCTCTTAATACAGGTTCCACTGTTCTTACCACAGATCTTATTCTTTACTATTTTTCTATTTCAGGAAAAGCCTCACAAATGTACGCTGTGCTCTAAGTCGTTTCCGACTCCAGGAGATCTTCGGAGTCATATGTATGTTCATAACGGTAGTTGGCCATTTAAGTGTGATATATGCCATCGTGGATTCAGCAAGCAGACAAATTTGAAAAACCATATGCTGTTACATTCAGGTGCGTTTTTGTGACATCGTTTTTCAAACGTTAAGAAATTCATATTTTGTACAGTGGGTACATACCCATAGACACACATTTAGGTTTATTATTTGGAATTTAGGTTTATTTTTTGGCCTTTATGATAACATTGTTTAATCTTTTGGAAATACACATTTATATTAAATTCGAGATC
The DNA here is from genome assembly GCA_030159075.1 of Atrina japonica. Lineage (NCBI taxonomy): Eukaryota > Metazoa > Mollusca > Bivalvia > Pterioida > Pinnidae > Atrina > Atrina japonica. The sequence goes on from BROG01000157.1 coordinate 639,311, forward strand.
AACTGATGAAGTCTTATTGACAGAGACGATCGTCTTGAGAATTTGTTTTGGCACCTTTTGTAAAACTATAACTGTAGTATTGTTAATACTATGTTTACGAATATCTATCTCACTGTGACCTGCTGGGATGGATTTACATTTACATGAGAATAACTGACTAAGAAATAGAGGTTCTTTCACTAAATGTTATGAAATTTGTTTTTTGTTTTGTCTATAATTATACGTGTGTTGCCATTTAAATCGCCTAAGCCATCGTAATCTGTGAAATGATGGTTTGTGGGACTCGTATCTGAATCTAACTCAGACTAAAATATTTCTTCCCGAACAAATCTATGTAAATCTATGTGTCAACATGGTGTACAAGTATTTAAATACTTCGAGTCTGATTAAAAGTTTGCTTATATCATTACAAAACTTTTCGTAGAAATGACACGTCCGATGTGTATGAATCAGTCGCAGGTAGTGATGTGAAACTGATTACATAATTACTTAATAGATATAGAAACCGAACACACATACTGACAATGAATTACGATAAGACAGAGAGAAGTGTGATGACGGAATATGTGATATATACGCATATAGTCACTGCGGTATGATGTTTTGTGGATTTCATGGCTTAATTACAATCAATGGTCAGCAACCATCCTTGTCCTCTTCTGATCAATCTTAAAAGCCGATGAGTTGAAGTTAATAAGCTCTTTCCCTACGTCACAAATTAAAATTGACCATCAAAATTAAATTATATTTATAAAATTCTAAACTCAAGAAAAGAAAATATAAAAATACCCCTTAACATTGTTGATTTAATTAAAGAGTTTTGTAGTTGAGTTATTTTAAAAGTTCAAAATCTGTCAGTAAACAAAAACTACCGTATATGCAGAAATATTATCGAGGATTCAATTTTGTTAATATTAGCGAGATTTTTGAGATCGCTAAAATTGAATATCGCTAACAATGCATTCCTCATCCTTGGTAATATTTGTCTATTTTTAATCATAATATCGTTAAAATTACTTATCGCTAAAATTAAATACCATATTTTTAGGACAAAACGCTAAATTTGCGTCTCGCTTAGATTTTCACTTATACGGTATATGTAATACGTCGAAGGTTTGGGCCAGTTGCATTTGTATTTATTTACAAGTATATCTCAAGAGTTTCTGCCTTGTAGAACTAGTGCAAATGTTTATGATCAGGGACACGTCTGTATAAACATGAAGTTATGGCCATCTAACTATTTAATATAGTACTGGTAATGGTAAACAATTATAAGGTTATAACCGTCAGTAAAATGAATATTATCTTTTTGTTTTCAGGAGACAAACCCCATGAATGCGGGTTTTGTGGGAAAAAGTTTGCTTTGCAATGCAACCTCAAGACTCACATGAAAACACATGAATGTAAGTGTACTTTTGATATTTTTTATTTTAGTTTTCAATCTAATATCCCTCTATTGTTCCTTTTTATATAAACATTAGTTTTATATTGGAATTATATCACTTTTCAATTATAGAATTGACCTGAATAATTCAATTATAAAATTCCTCTCACTATTATCGCTTCTGGAGGACTTTTACTGTAATTTAAGCCATGATATCTACAAAGCATTATACTTTTATCGGAAGAGGGCGTTGTAATTTAGGTATTATAATTAATATATATATATATATATATATATATATATATATATATATATATATATATATATATATATATATATATATATATATAAATGCAGAGAAAAAAATAAGATTAATTCATTTATTAAGTAGTGAAACAAAGATAAATTGAAATATTTTACTCAGTGGTTAATATATATAGGTAACAGTTTTAGAATAAAGACCATAGAAATATCAAGTGAGTAAGATTTTGATGCATCAATATTGGTATACAGCAATTATAGTCTTTTATTATTTTGCAGACGTAGAGACACAGGAAGAATGTCAAAAATGTGGTAAAACATTTAATTCCGGAGGAAACGGATCTCCGAAGAATACTTGCCCACATTGCTCAAGATTCCGTCCCGAAGACTCCGAAAACAATAATTTAGGAAGACCTTCATCCGATTTTAGTATTTCCAGACTAACAGAATCAACACCAAAGTCTTATAAAGAATCCAATCCAAGAAAAATCAAAGACGATTTCGGAAAATCAAGTTTTTCTAGCCCTGAATATTTAAGGTCGCCTCCGTTTTCGTCGCCAAAACAGTTGCCATCTCCATCTCTTATGCACAGTATGTTGTCACCGTTGCAACCAACAAATTGTATGAATTCCGTCCATCAGTACTCACCGTCGTCTTTCTTCTCAGTATACCTGCCTAATGCACGTCCATTTAATGTAAATAGTCCGTCCACAGTCAATGCTGTTCAATTGGGAAGTACTCATGAACTTTATCATAAGCACGGAAGGATTTATGGTGGCGATGTGACTCACCATCGATCTCAGTGGCCTGGAATTTCGTCTCACGGTTATTCTTGATGTCAAATTTATAATTTTGTTGAACATTTAATGTCCAGAAAACCTATTGCTTGTTTAAATATTGTGACTATGATCGTGTAGATCTAATTGTGCACTATCTACGCAAAAAATATGTACAGTCTCTGTCTCTCTGTCTCTCTGTCTCTCTCTCTCTCTCTCTCTTTCTCTCTCTCTCAGCGTCAACCTAGAACTCCCAGAACGTCTCTCACTCTTTGCATCTCTCGTTCTTTTTTCTTTTGTTGTTGTTGTTTTTGATAATAAACAGCAAATTTTACAAATTGCAAATCTTATTTATCAATTTCTGTAGTTCAAAATCGATGTGATAATATAAATGGAATATAAAGTGGGCAATCGCAATTTTCCACTGAAGAATTAAAACATAGAGAAATGGTAGCCCATACAATGCATATGGTGCTGAAACAGTTCAATTATGTCCTACCTGTCCTCATTAAAACCGGTAGGCAGGTTTTCTTTGCCCATTGCTCAGGATAAAAAGTGAAATTTACGGGTCTTTCAAATGGCACTTAAAACAGATGCAATTGAAACTTGTCACTTTATTAACATTGGTGCATATCAAAGGTAAAACTTCGATTAACTTAACCCAAAGGTGGTCTGTCTTTGAATAAGCGAGATAGGGTTGTTGGGACGTAAAACAATTACATCTGTTTAAAATGAAACTACAAATCATCATTTAATTATTTATGAATGACCTGATATTGTTAGAAAGTTTGCTAGTTTTGTTTTTTAGAAAAGGCCGGTGGTTTCGTGGTCTCTTCCCAGGTACATTATAATAAGGTTATCTACTTCGCCTTTAACATCTGACCGCTACTACATGTATATACCTGGCCAAAATTGTTCAATGTAGCGTACAGCAATATTTAAATAAACAAGCAAGTGATAAATTAGTAAAACATGAAATAATGAATCAAATTGAGTCGAAAGATTGAACATAACTATGATATAATAGAGCAAGTGAATCAGTTTGAAATACTGGACTCATACAAACCTCATATGAAATTTTGACTTTTCTACTGTAGCATTAACCTATACTCTTTCCCAAAATGTCATACTTTTTATATATCTTCATTTCATGAGATGTTTCTATTCACCGGGACATATCAATGATGTATGGTTTTAAAAACTACGTCCCATAAACACATGAGTTTAAAAAAGCATCTAAGATGTTTTGTGCGTTTCTTTTTAAACCCACGCAGAAGAAAGTGAATTGAATCACAAGCCTTGTGGTAATTCATATTGTTTTTTTGTCGACACGATTATGTTTATTCATCAATTCATTAACAAAAATAATATAAGACTTCTGACTTTCAAATGGTAATGTTTGAAATAACACAATCAAACAAAAAGTGTATAAAAGGTACAACTAAAACGTCAGTAACTGATTGATGCATTATGTTATGAAGTACCAATGGATAATAGAAACTCAATTTGTAATACGACAAATTAGATATGTCAATTGTCTCAACACAAAGCACAATTGCTAATCCTAATCGAGATAGGACCTGGTGTCCGGAAGGAGTCAGCGTCCCCTGGCAGGATGCTACGCCCCTCGCAAATGTTCCACGGAAACATCACGAGAACGGTGAAAAGGTCCAGTCCGGTGAAAAGGTCAAGCTCGGTCAAAAGGTAGGTATACTGGTTCAACACGAAGAATATTTGCGATTCCCAAACCGAATGGGACCAGTCGTCCGGGAGGAGTTAGCACGCCACACCATTAGCCAATAATTAAGAGCTAATTTAACGTACGTCATGACTGCACAAAAACCTTGCCAAACGCCGACTCTATTTGTGTTTCACATCCTACCACGATGGATTTTTTTAACGAAATAAGTCTGGTCCAATGAGGAATCTCGACTTTTAAACATTTATCTTAGATTTATTTATTTGTATATCTGAAAATGACCTACCATCAGAGGGAGGCGAATATGACCAGGAGCGAAATACACACACATAACACACACACACACACACACACACACACACACACACACACACACACACACACACACACACACACACATATATATATATATATATATATATATATATATATATATATATATATATATATATATATATATATATAAAAATATATCCTGATTATTTTCGCCCTCTTACAACAGATAGCATATTCACTTAAGTTCACCCTAAACCATCATTGTCCCATGGAAGACATGTGCCCGTGCGTCCATTATCTAGCTTGAAAAAATCGCTTTCATTTCAAATTCGTCCTTAAATCTTAGGACAAGTGGCAAAAGTTAAATGGGAGTGAAAAGTCACATGTATATACAATATACAATATAATATTCTATTAATATTACATAAAGGTGACGGGTATATGATGTGATATAAATATTACATAAAAGTCACAGGTATATAGTATTATATAAATATTACATAAAAGTCACAGGTATATACAATATAATATTATATAAATCACACATAAAAGTAACAGGTATATAATATTGTATACATATTATATAAAAGTCACAGGTACATATGATATACAATATAATATCATATAAAATACTTCTAAATTTTATTGTATCTACTCTTTCATAGAGCTAGATACCTAATTTTGTTTTCGTTCAGCCTGTAGTGAGAAACACTCAGACAAACGATGAAATTTGTCGTCTATTTCGTTTTCATTACAAAGTGCAAAATCTTGCGTTTTTTATGTTCATCTATAGCCCCGTTTCAAATAGAATTTGTGGTTGCAGGTCCGAGAACATCGGGTTGCAATTACTTTAGGTGCCCGTTGTATAAAATGTCAAATGTCCCTGTCTGTTAAAGTACAATAATGATTATATTTTAGGGTAGATAAGTATTCCCATGTTCAGATAAAAGGGGGCCTAATATATTTGTACTGATTTTTAACATTTTGGATTACTTGACAAGAGTAAGTTTCAATTACATAAAACATGAAAAACTTATAATATATTTGTATACATATATATTCCTGTAAAATGAGCATTCACATATATTTCAACACTATCAAATACAAAACCTTCCAAAGAAAATATATTCTACGACAATTCGATGAAATTTACTTTTTTTCCGGTATTTACCGAATTCGCGACAGAAATATATAATTTACGTAATAAATTCAAGATGTGTATTCGATGCTACAGCTCTGTTACCTTTCTAAGCTTTAGTTCATACACCCTAAAGACGTATTTGGACTAGTCTAAGACATTGATTTACATTTTGCTTTCCAGGGGTTTACCAGTTAAGTTGGCGTGGTTCTAAAACAACATAATCAAATTTTTCATTTTATAAAATTATGTGAAAGCGTGCCTTTTTGTTCAGTTTCAACTTTTACAATAACGGTTTAGTTTCTGCTGTTTTTTAGTTATCAGACTGTTCAACAGCTACTTGTCAACAGAACTAATAACCAAAGTTCAGTTATCGAAATTAGTCACACCCACGTATCGACATATACATTATCTCTTAATGGGTGATCCTCTTCAAGACTACCAAATGGCCGCATCACGTCGAATAGTACATATCATTGTATACGGTACGACCGACCATGTACAATCTTGTGACCCCTGCAATCTTGTAAACAGAGAACCATTGTGAATACTTTATGGCTCATTTTTCTATATAATGCGATAAACTTGACGGACAAGGTGCAGGTTTCAAATCAGAGCGAAAAAAGACATAAAGCACGGATGATTTCCCGCCATTTAATTGCTCTCCCGGGATGTAATCGGAAGTCAAGGATGCGAGAAGTATGTTCAACAACTTAGCATTAAAATTCCCGACTTGTCAGCTTTCCTAATTACTTTTCTTTCCGAAAATATCAAAACTAAGCATATGTATAAAGCTCTGGTTTCTGGTGTTGTTTCATGAAATTGTCACTGCTACTGCTAGGGCGTATCTGTAAATATCAAAAAGAATCTTCAAACAATATCATTCACAAAAAACAACACCGAACCAAAAAAATCCATTTCTGTGCTATGTCAAACTTGTTATTTTTTTTTATTTCTGTTTAAATCAAATTGAATAATTGTAGTTATCATATCTTTACTCGCTATTGCCAACAACAAAATGGTGATGTAACCAAAAAACGGTTAGTATCACAGCTATTTCTAATATTTGACAAAGATTTCGTTTCTAAAATATATAATTTTAGATGGACGGAAAGTATTCTACAGAACAAATCCAATGATATATATCTAATTGACCTAGTCTCACTTTATCAATAGATAGGTAGATAAATAGATAAACAGACAGACAGATAGATCAAATTGATGTTAAAGTATGAAATGAAAATTTAGTGTGGGGAAATAGACGAAAATATAATTGTTTTTTTTTATTTTAGTAGACTGTGATTAAAACCTACACGTGTAGGCACCATTAGAATATAATGTCAATCCTCTAAAGGTGATCTCTCTAACAGTTCTATTACTATTATTTTTCTATTACAAAATATTTATATTTTCTTTACCGTGCTTATAAATTGCACCAAAACTAGGCTGCACATGGGTGCAAAACAACTGTAGCGACGAAAACACTTTAAGAGCTCTTTACATAAACTACTGTTTATCTGGTAATTTTCGCCCCGAGTTATTTTCGCCCTTTTACGACAGAAAACATATTCATCCCGTCTTAAATTCGCCATAAACTACCATGTAGTCACATTGATGTCGTGAGTGTTCATGCGTAAGTTATTCAGCTTACAAGTTTCGCCTTGATTATAACTTCGCCTTCTCATCTCAGGGCGTAAACGGCAAAAATTAAACGCGAGCAAAAATGTCTACGTATACAGTATATACAATATGTTGTCATCCATTTTGTCTTGTTTCAGTGTTGTAATTTTGAAATGAAAATCCCAGGGGAAAGGTCACATTTACCAATTTTAATCCATCAGAACGACCTCATGGTAATAAAAGTGATAGAGCTGCTGATTTTTGTGATTTCTGTACGTAAATCATTTATATCGAATTACTTTAAACGGCATTAGCTGTGTTTACCAATTAAAAATATTTTGATCAATACTACTTTTATTTGATTTACAATAATAAATAAGAGTTATACACAGACATAAAAATCTTAAATTCCTGTATATTTTGTGAAAATATGGTCAGGTCAAGTGTGGTATTCATATACAAATAGTAAGGTTGAGTTAATCACTTGCAATTGAAAAAGTATCAAACTGAAGTTTCTCAAGCAATTTTCACAAACTATATAGGAATTAAAGAATTTTATGCCTGTGTTTATATCTTTTTTGTTATTGTTTATCAATGTAAGTAGTAAAAAAGGGAAGACAAAATTTGACAAAAAACACAGCTAATGCCCCTTTAATTAAAAGATTGTGACCTAGTGCTTTTCCACTAGGCTCTTCAATTACACAGTTTACCAACCAAAATGAATCGCCAGGATAAAAAGAGCAATGGCACTTCATTCTTAATATACATTCATTCGTCAGAGAGAGAGAGAGAGAGAGAGAGAGAGAGAGAGAGAGAGAGAGAGAGAGAGAGAGGGAGAGATGAAAATGTTAAAAGAATTTACTCTTTTATTTACTTTAGAAATAGTTGTTTGTTAAAAAAAGAAAGCTTTGATCTTTATATTGATAAATCTTCCGATGCATTTCGATACAATTATGTGGTAAAACCCTGGTAAATCAAAAAGGTGGGAACGTGATACAATTGATCTCTTTCGCTGCAGTCGGTGATCCATTAGACATCTTATATGTAACCACATGCGCTACAATTACCACATTTAGCGGAGTTACTATGAAAAGGAACTTGTGTATAAGCTTACTTTTGAGAATGTTCCGCTCGCCATGATGTCTTTAGTGAACTTTTAGCGTAAGGGTCAAAGTAACAGATGGGGAGTACCACTGGACGGACATTATGTCATTTTTGTGATCGTTTCTTATAATGCATTTCCTTAAACAAACTTATGAAGCGTAAAATATCGTATTATATAGATCTCTTCAAAATCATTGGTCGGCCATAATGTTGTGGGATATCAACCCGATAAAGATGTTTAGTGTTTCAGAGTGGTCAGTGGACTGAAGAGCTATTAACAGTTTTTCACCTGTCATATTATTTTGAATTCATAAAATACTTGCTGTAATCTGGTGATTTACCACTCGACGACTTCCCTGTATATATATATATATATATAAATATGTATTATATATATATATAATATATATCATATATATATATTATATGTAATATATTATATATATATGTATATATATATACGACTGATAGTGAACAGAAGCAAATCATGGCGATAAAGTGAGTGGCGTGATATTCAATTTCTTTTGGGTCAGGTTTAAGCAGAGCGGGCAGTAGTATGAAATGCCTTCCGGAAGTAAACTGGCAAACTTTCTCACAAAATCGGCTTAGGTTCCGGCGGGTATAGAACCCGCACTGACTAAAGATGTATGGCTTCATGGATGGCATCGACTCGAACACGAAAACCCCTCGATACAATTGTAATAATTTTGAGAATAAAGATTTTGATTTTCATCTTTAATTTTTCTAGAATATATCATGACTGACTGACATTTAAACTTTGAAGGGAAAACATGACAATTTGTTATTTCGGGACATATGAATTACCCTGATCAATGCCTCTCACATCGTTTGTTAATCTTCCCGAGGACAAGCATAAAATATTACCAATGAAATGAAAAAAAAAAAACGACAACTATTATACTTTTCATGCTTTTAATTTTCGTCCCTTGTTATTTTCAAATTTGCCCACTGATCATCGGGCTAAAATGGCGAAATTAAACATGAGCGAAAATCTTTCAATATAATTCTTCAGTACTGAATATAGTTTAACCAAATCACCCAATTCAGATAGAAAGGACTGGTAACAGATAAAAACGTTAACATATATAATCATATTAGTACAAAATAAGATCAATTTGTACTAATGTTACCAATTTGTTACACTCCATGTTTGGCAACAGAATGTTTTTCTTGAGAGCTGTCTAATGTGTTTCATTTTTTTACCAAAATAGACCCTTATTAGGAAAAAAAAATTGATTATAAAGGCTCAAAAAATAAATTGTCATAGAAAAATTTTAACATTATCACTTCCTAGAATGAAATACATCTACGATTGATATCCCTGCCGTCCACATAAGAATACAAATGTTACTCGCCCATTATTCACATTCGATTTCTTTTCACAAATTATATCATAACAAGTTTAAATTAACCCGTGATTTTTAGAAATAGTTTTATTTGTATAACGCGCCGAATATTTTAAACTTTTAATTAAAACAAATAAATCCATTTTTACGACTTGTGTGCCTTTGAGATTTGAGGGACAGTATGAACGCATACATGTACATCAATTTGACTCATTCAGTAAAGATTTGATTACTTGAAATACGAAAGTAACGAATCTGTACTGTACTGTACAAACTCTTCTATATCTGCATATAAAAAGTTTCATTGGGCATCTAAACTATGATAAAAACCAACTTTCCGAATGTTTCTCGCAATGCTTTTTCAAGGTTTTGATGTTGTTTTAGTGTCAAAGTTTTAAACCAAACCATTAGCATGTTCTCATTGATTTGCTCTAGTTTCAATGAAATAATAAGCATAAACATGAAAATACAACAACTACCAAAAAAGGAGGAATCTCCGTGGTCGAGTTTTCACTTCATGTCAGCGCAGGTTCGAGTCCCACTGGAATCTAAGCTGATTTTTTTTGTGAATGTTTGCCAGTTTCTTCCCGGTGCATTGTAACCACCGTTAAAAACTGGCCGCCAACAATCAAAGATCCAAATCCAAGTCGGGTAGCCTATAGTGATTGTCGTAAGCAAAGCGAGATAACTCGACGTGCAATTAACGGTAACATGTCCTTTTTGGAAACTAATTGGCGCGGAGTAGCACTTTAAGACTATTTCCATTGAATTTTATCTTCTTGTCTAAGTCATTAGTTTAGTTATTCTCCTCTTTATAAACTTCCTGAAATAATTGTTGGGCATATTTACTAAACACATATTTTTAATTTATAAAGTACCTAGAAATATATGAAAAATGACCGATATATTTTCTATACAAAAATTATCCAAGTTATTCCCCTTTTGTTATGAATTGAATGGAAAGTCAACGTAATGAGATATCACTGAACATAGTCATACATTGCAGTTAGGTAACTCCGGAAATTGAGGACCCCGCGATAAAAATAAAGACCTTGATTGACATTTGGTTCTGCTCGGAGGTGTAGTTGTAGTTTTCACTTGCACGAAGTCGTCACCAATTATTAGGATGATGTGCTTTAGGGGCGAAGGAACAGTCAAGTTTAAAACCGAAGGAAGGAAACTTAAGGACCTATCGGATCACGTGACATTGTAGACGCCATTCATAATTATGAGGAACTGTCGCTGCATTGGTATATACAGTCGAACTCGGTTATCATGAAATCAAAGGCGTATGGTTAAACAGATGTTTCAATATAATGGTAATAAAGTTATATGACCGAGGAAGATCCAAATAGTTTCGAGTAAAGCGGGAGTTCAATGTTACAGGGTTCGGTATAAGTACGTTCGACGGTATTAATGGCCATAATATAAGTATTGAATGTATTTATATTCCCATAACATGCAGTATCTCTATGGAGGTTAAACTGAGAGCAGTTCACTTCATGCAGCATGTTTTAATTGTAAATAAAAAAATCAAATTACATTGGAAGCATTAATATGATTATATCATTAATAAGATTATCATATAACATGATATTTTTGGGAGGTATTATTTTTGTCTTTTTATACACATTTTCGTTTTACAATAATACAGTGGGTACATAAAAATTGTTTACCGTATTTCTGTAAATTTGACTAAGATTCCCTTCTGTCAATGAATTATAAAAATGCAGCAGTAGGCCTACGTCTTTTACGTTGGTTTTCCTTTCCTTTCTTTAATCCTTTTATCCCTAAGTTTGTAGATTGTATTCTCTTTTCCACTGTTTAGACCAGTCTCTTGTGGTCGGTTGGTATGAAAGGGTTAACACTGACTTATAAAAGCATAAGTCGCATATGACGTTTGATAAAAACGATATATATTTAACACGAACTATTGAATTACTACGTCAGATTAAGTGTCGAAGATGGCAATACTAGATCTACTTCAGTAATTCCCAGTATTGTATAAAATTCAATGTTCAATTGAATGTATAGAAAGGAAATATTCAATGTCTATACCTCGGAGGGATAAAATTCATTCTTATACAATATTTTTAACATTATATATATTTATTACAACAATATTTTCTATAAATATTAGTAACCCGAGTTCTTGGCTTTGTATTGGTTCATGTAAGCAATTCATATTGATTACAGTTTTTCTACATACAGATTTCAGCGTAGAAAATAAGGGAAACTCTCTGTAACTTTGCACTTTGAGTGACATTAGTAAATTGCAAATCAGAATGATTCGCGAATTTCAGAAACACTTTACAATAGTTTATATAATTATGCGTAAAAAGGGAACGAAACAAATGATTCTAATAAATTTGATTGAAAGAAATTGAATGTGCCCCATATATTTCAATAATCAATTAAATCACAATGTATAGTCACACTTCAATCCTGTGAGTGGTTCATCTTGAAAGATTGATTGTTGATATTATCACATACAATGTATAGTAGCCCTTTGAATAATTCATATACGAACGGCCATCAGCACCCTTATCTTTTTACTGCTAACGTCATTATATTTACCAACGTCTGTACAGAATGATAATTAATGACATGATAGACCTCCTTTGCCAAGTGATTAGAGCATTGCACTTTACACTATGAAGAGTATCACCTTTTGTAAGCACAGGTTCGACTCCCGCTGGGTCTTAAACCGATTTTATGAAATATTAAGACAGTGTACTTGCAGTAGGCCAGTGGATTCTTCCAGGGCAAAATTCTCTCCACTACCCGCCACCATGTAACTGAAAAATGGATGTGTGTTTCGTAAAACGTCATTTGAACAAATATATGACTACCGGTAACATGTATAATAGCTGTGGACCTTTGATAAAACTAATATAATTTATTCGAGATTATAAGTAGCAAATGCCCAAAGTTTTGAATATCTCCTCTGTATAACGTACAAATAAACATTGAAGAAAATAATCATAAAAATAATCATATCATGGCGGAATCTTGCATGTCATTTATCGTTTCAGGGTTTATACAGACATTGATAGTAACAGCAGTTATAGGAGGTCAGATGCTGAGGATGTTGTTTACGATATAATTAATCCGATGCGGCTATTTTTTCAAATGGGATGAGCCGTGAGTTGCTAAGCTTTTGCGTAATGTCTGAATGTAAAACATTATCTTCATACATCTATGTTACAGAAGATATCGATTGGGTTAACCCAATAACGTACACGAGTTAGTCATGCATATTCTAAATTTGTATCAACACTATCATTTTTATTCAAAAAGAATACTAATCCATTTTGTGCTGTCCATTTGAGCCAGAACTTTGACAAATATGGCTGATGTGAGGACCAATCAATACAGCATTACGTAACATTTATATTCCCTAATGTTAAAGCAGTTCAGTTTCCCAAGATAGCGCTTGTTGTTTAGTATACTATAATCGTTTTTGAAGAAAAATCGATTGAGCTGTTGTGCACCGAAGACGTAAAGTATTCGACTATCTGTGTTGCTTCAAATGTCATTTCCACTGTAATGCCATACTATAAGTTATCATCCCTATCAACCATGAGAAATGTCCCTGCAGGGTGTCTATGGGTTTCGGTGTTTTTTGTTTTGCATCCGTTTTGTTCACACACACACACACACACACACACACACACACACACACACACACACACACACACACACACACACACACACACACACACACACACACACACACACACACACACACACACCGAAAACTCAAGTGTGTGTGATCGCGACCGACAAAGTAGGAAGCCAGTTACTTTACAGTTAACGCATATTGGCACAGGGAAATATACAATAATACGGACGAATGGTTTTTTGTTTGATATGCATGTACGTGTAACATAAAAATTGTTTAGTGAATTTAAGACAGATTATAATATTTTCACTACATAAAACGTATGTAGGAAAGAAGGGAAAGGACAAGGGGAGCAATAAGGTATTTTCACGTATGACAGTTGTGGACGTAGGAAAAATTAGCGTCATTTCTAACATTTTGTATGTAAACTAAAATGACGTCGCAATCCTAATGCCATGCCGCATCCAAACTCATATGTCAGACGCAACCATACACACTTGTGTTTATATGAAGTGGTAGAGGTCGAGCAACATGTTCGACTTAGTACAATGTTGTACATAAAACGTTCATTCTAGGAGGAGAATTGAATCTCAAAGGAAAATATTGACGCAGAATTTACATAATTTCTCATTTAACCAATATTTCTCTCTCTGTATTTTGCATGATTCACTTATTGGATTTTATCACAGAATCGATGCCAAATAGATCGCAACACAATTTTCCGATACACAAGATTATGCCTAGGTACTCCAGCGTAAACTCAAATCGGATTTGACAAAGCAAAAATAAGTCATATCCCCACCGCGACACACCGTATAAAGGATTTCTAAAGATTAGAATAATGCATGTATCGAGTAGATATGACAACACTTAAAAATTGTACAACAGTTTTAACAGAAAAAGAAACCAAATAAGTATTTGAATTGATACATTCCTTATGTAATACCGGGGTTACAACTGGTATACCTTTATTTCTGTACAAGTAAGGGTACAGATATGACACCAATGTCTGACAGGTATGTTCATTATATGAAATAAACATTTCTAGAATCGATGTTCATTTCTGAGAATTATTTCATCTCATCAACTTAGAGTTTGAGGTGAAAATTGTATTAGGGAACTTTAAACCTTTATTTATGTATGTTGGGACGTCACTGATATTCCTGAACAAGTTAATAGAATATAAATTGGACGGATTCCATTGGATACACCTGACAACGTGATCCCAAACACGCTGGACAGGGTATAGTTAGTGGTAAAGGAATCAGATAATATTTGGAATATGTAATGACTTTTAATTGGTAAATTTCCAAAATGTTAATCGTTAAAAATGTGGCTCGCTTTAATGATATTTAATGTATATGCAATGAAAGTTATATACCAACAAAATTGTGATGAAATACTCTTTAATATGATATATCCCTTAATTTGATATGTAACTTGAAACTTATTCTATTGAACGTCGGGACATGTTTTTGAAACACTTTAGACGGTGATAAAGAAATTTGGCTGAGGGAATCAAAATCCTTTCAAATCATTCAATGTAAAAGGGTTTAATATAAGAGGATCCGTGTAACACACACACACAAATACACACACACACACACACACACACACACACACACACACACACACACACACACACACACACACACACACACACACATACAAATATATATATATATATATATATATATATATATATAATATATATATATATATATATATAGATATATACATATACCAAAATCCACGAGTTACAGTTAATCGCATCACATCGTAAGTCATTCTTGGCGAGAGGAGATCTGCGAGGTCACAATGAGGCCAGAGATAAATATTCCTATTGAAAAATATGCATTGAATTATTACATTTGTTGTAAATACACGTGTAAGTGATGAAAAATGCTAGGAATGAAATGATTCATGTAGAATACCGTACCATGGAGGTCATGCCTGGACTTGATAGTAGCAACAAGCCAAAGTTAATGAGTAGCAATCAAACGACTGTAATAATGTAATTCGGAGGACGAAAATATCTTAATCACATTTCACTTTCAATGTTGAAAATTGTAGGCTATATTATATAATCTAATCAGTTTAAAGTTTGTATACAAGTAACCATTCCTTAATAAAAACTAAGGTTCAATCACGTAATAAGTAATTTCAATGATTTCGCTATGTCGAAAGTAATTCTGATTTAAAATCATTAAATTTGTTTATCAAATAATAAACGAAGATTATAACTTCATGGCTAGTGTATTTAGTGTGTGGAGAAAAGCCAAATAGAAATACATTTGTTTCAAAGTAATTACAGTAGAATGGTAGAATCTCGTTATCTCGAAATTCATGGGACCACTCCTGTTACTTCGAGATATCTTGATTTCGAGATAACCGAATTTTTAAAATTGATTTTTATTATATCTATAGAAATCGGAACCAGACTTTCAATTTTGACATATCCGGAATTTCGACTCAACCAATTTCGACGAGATTCCATTAAATAATGAATTTCGATGAATGAAATATAACTGGCAACGATCACTTACCGATATATTTGTATAGGTTATTGACTGTATATGATAACGCCCAAGGTTTTAGCGAGGCAAGCTGCACAAGAACGAGGGCATAAATATTTCAACATATACATTTTTGTTATATATCTATATCCTTGTCAATTACACAGTTGTCATAATTAAAAATATCTTATTTAATTGACAACAAATCTAAATAACGTCAAATACTTGCGTAATGTGTCATTGTTATAGTGAATATATCATAAAAGTAGTCCCGCAACCTCAAAACCGGTGCCGGACGTATATGGAAGGGTATTTCACCGTTTCATCTAATGTTAAATATATGGGAAACGAAAATAGGATTATATATACAGTGACGTGCCAAAATTGATGCAACTAATTGTTTTTATACATTTTATATAAAACCATATTTTTATCAAAAACTATCACAGTATCATTTCTCATTCAATTTCAATACAATTTTCACTTTAAAATATTGTAAACAGAATACCAAGTTATAGCGCTCAAGACGATCGTTTCTGTCAATTAGAATACAATTAATGTTCTGAAATTTCTGTTTGTTTTGTTATTAATTTCCGTTGTTTTGTTTTAAAGTAATGACGAGTTTTGAAATAAGTTTTCGTGATTTTAATTGTAAATAGGGAATTGTGATATCAGGAATTCAGTTTCGTGTTTCAGTTGCTGAAACAGAAAGTTTAAAAATCATGAGCAAATACACAATGAAGCTACTTGATATTCTGAGTTAAAGTATCAGCTTAATCAAAATTGATTTAGAAATAATTCTCCATGAACATTTTGAAAAATTGCGGATTTATATGAAATATACAGGGAAAAATATAAAAAAGTTTCATTAATTTTGGCGCATCACTGTACATAGATATAGGTAGATAGATAGATAGATAGATAGACAGACAGACAGACAGACAGACAGACAGACAGACAGACAGACAGACAGACAGATAGATAGATAGATAGATAGATAGATAGATAGATAGATAGATCGATCGATCGATCGATAGATAGATAGATAGACCGATCCAGCACTACTGCGTTTCATTGTATTAATAACATGACGACAATATACAAATTGATTGGATTGTTGTTGAACTTCAGTACGATGTTAATAATGATTAATGATCCCTCAATATAGATGAAGCTAAGAAATGTATCACCACACCAACTCCCAGAAACTAGAAACTACAATATATAAATGTCAATGTGAAGTGGTAAGGCAAAGCAACGCACCTATACGTTAATCTATATTCCATTTTTCTCGACAGAAATGTCTATAAAATGGAAGTACAGTGACATTAGCGTGTTAAATTACTAATGTGGACAGTGATAATGATTTCTTGTTGCAGCGTAATAAGCACAGATATATCATCTAAAAACTGTAAGACGTTTTGTGAATGGGGAAGTGCAGAAAATATGTCTAGACTACTAATATAAGCAAGCATTTGATTAACGACCAAGAGATATCCAGTGATTTGGCAGTTGTCACAAAGCACACACAGTGAAACTGGGTAAATAACAAGAATGCCAAGTAATGATAATGGATAGTTCCGAGTAAGAGTCTATATATCTTGTATCTCATAGGATACATGCTATACAGAAAAACGGTGGACCAGATTTCTAAGTGTCAAGAAACAACATCAACAACAACATCTAGTTAGTATTACTAAAGAGGGTTCCATGTAACAATTGCTACAGGGGTGGCATGCTATTAAGGGACGCTGAATTTTTCCGGACACCTGGTCTAATTCCGTTTGGGATTAGCAATTGGTCTTCGTGTTAAAACGAATTCTATATCCAACTTGTATATTATTGGACTCGGGAGTTTCGATTATCCATCGGTCCTTCTTCATTTTGAATTACAGTTTTACGGCGATAGTAAGTTTTAAATGATGGCGAAAACGATGTACCCGGGAAAGGGTCATTGAAATTCAAGAAGAAAACTGATAAAGCTTCTCACAGAGTCAGATTACGTTGCAGTGAGGATAGAACACGCGCTAACTAGAGGTTAGAGACTTAGGTTAGGTAAAGAGCGTTGCCTCAACCACTAAGCCTTCGAGGTATCTTGCCTATAGCTGATGTTTTTTCATGTTATTTCAAGAATTAAAGTCTTGACACAAAACATATTACAAATGCATAGATTCAAAGAACTAAATGGTTATTGGTATTCAAAATATATCCTGATATTGTATTATATAATATATCAAAGAAATTGTACAAAATGTGAATGTGTACCTTCGCCATGCTATAACACGACAGGAATGAATCATTTAAAAGAATCTCTAATGTATCTGAAACAGTTTCATTCATACATGTAAAATAATGCTCGGTAATTTACTTTTACGGCTTATACATAATGGTCAGTTCCCGGAGAGGATTATACAAGCATTGAATCAATATTGGCAGGATACTAAACTGCACAATAGCGAATCCAAAACTGGATAAGACCAGGTGCCCGCGTCGCGAATTTTACATAAATAGGTCAACCTCGTAGTTAAAAATTTGATAAATAAATCATTGCTTTTTGGTTGATATAGGGAAGTTATTGTCAACGTTATATATATATTTTAGACAAAATTCCAAAGTTATAATATATTTGATTTTCAAGCAGAACGTAGATAAAGTTCGAATCAGTTTCTATCTAATATTTTAAGTGAAAGATTATGTTGTCAAACAAATACATTGTACAGATTTCTATTGAAAACATTTACTATTTACATGGTTCGCATTTTTACAACATGACATTAATCAACAAACTGCTTTGTTTTGTTCCTTCTAGAATTGAAACGCGTGTAATTGAAAAATCTTGGAATAATGTTGAAATGTTCATTGCCTTTTAAGGGTATATATTGTATCAGGCGCCCTCTTCGAGGATAATTAAATTTATATGAAAGAACTATTTCTCATTTCAGCAATTGATTATCTTTGTTTCCTATTCTTTCCCGACGTGAATAGAATTCGAATTATAATTCTCAACTCGTTCCATAGAACATCGAATATTAATTATATTTTCTCAATTAGTTGATATAGCGAGTTGAAAATCAATGCAATTAAAAATCGGCAATTGGATTCGGCTATGTGCTAAAACGCAAAAGTAATGCATAACGCACGAAAAAACCAGATACACGTACAGTGAAATATTGCTATTTATATCACCTGACAGATTTTAAAAAATTAAAGTATTTTAGAATGCGAGGTAATCATATAAATGAGGTAGATTTCACTCTATGTTCCATAATTTTGTAGTCTTGAATTCAGTTTATAACTTCAATTGTTTCATTACTGGCACAGATACTTTGAATCTTATTGTATAGCATTTTTCAATAATAATATTTAGATTAAACATCATTTCCAATCATTGTTCTCAGTAAAGTCACGTGTGACATAAAATACTAACATCGGGCCTCTATTACAATTGGCCTGGCAGGCCCTAACTGTATTATAATCCATTATATGATAAAATCCTTCTATTAGATAAAACGGAATAAAGTTCCAAAATTCCATGTCTCTTTGATAATATTACGGCATCATGTCAAAAACATCAGATGTTGACTCGTAGAGCAGTCTATATGTAAAAGACAAAAATTAATATTTTTGAGACAGACAATTATAAACAGACAGGTCCCCATCATGAAAGCCATTATAATTCTCATGTGTATATTTAAAATGATAAACGAATTCATTCTACATTATAATGTGAAAAATATCGGAAATAATAAAGATTGGTGCTGGGAATTCTTTATTACTTCGCGTCGGTAACCTTTTCATTTGTAAAAGTCGTCAGCTGAAGTTGTATATGGACAATGCCTAAAAGGTCAGATGAAACACCCCTTAATTTACAGTTTATCTAAAATATATGAATCACGTTTAATGTCAACATTTCGCAAAATTTATTATTTGTTTATTAAATCTGGGTCAAATAAGTACCCTGTTGAAAAGATCAAAATAACAAAAGCAATCAAAATAAGGTCCAATGCATTCCAAAAATTTTCACTTGTTTGTAGTATTCCGCACCAAAATATATTGCCTTGCTGTACAGGTTTCATGCATTACTGAAGCTCTAATAGTTTTGTGTCGACAAGTAGTCTGTCACCCCAGTTATGTTTGTAAACATGTGCCAATTTACCTTGGCAGACTGATACCTGTTCATTAAAGGTTGTTGAATCGTTTATAAAGATTTTGACGAAGATTTATTCGTCGCTTTTTCAATTTGAATTTGACTGTGAACTCGATTCGCAACGGATGTTACTATACTTCATTATTTTGAATGACACAGACGGATAAAATTGGTAACTCCCCTTATACGAAAAAGTGACAACCATTTTCGCCACGATTTCGGCTTTCCCCAATCGTTGCCAATATAAAGAAAATTTAAAGCTATATCTCAAACAGTCATATGGAGTTTATCATATTTAACAAGGAATGAAGTGCACCCTTATGTGCCAGGGCCCTATTCAAACACATATGAAGACTTATTGTGTTCATTTATATACAGATGTTAAACATTTTCACATCACATGTTTTGTTTCATTCCCTTAATTATGATGACACAGGGAGATATCGAAAACCGCGTTTAATGTCACACGTTGGTGCAAATTTTCAGTCGGTATAATAGTCTATTTCGATTACTAAGTCTGTTTTATACTGGAAACCAGTTAAATGTTTTTTTGTCTGCCCCAAGAGAGTTTGACATCTGGAAGGGGGGGCGGTTGTTCAAACAAAAAAATGCAGACTGAATCTTTACCAAACTTATGACGAGAATATTAGATTCGTTCATCACGTAACAGGTTCATTTGGACCTCTGATTGTTGACTCTATTTCGGGTGTGACCGGTCGACAGGGGAAAATGCTGATACTCCTCCATGGTACTACAGAATGACAAATTATCTATTACCCAAATTTAACACAATATGACCTAACCACAATTGGAAATTCTTGTGTACAAAGGTCCGTGTTTGTCCATTTTGTCGGATTTGTATTCTGGACATCCTATAGATTTATGCTTTGGTATCTGAGATGTATTATATGCTATCAGTCAACATGTGATGCTAACTCCTCCATGAAACCTGATCACATCTCTGTATTTTCAGATGTCTTTGTTTGTCCAATGTTTAGTATTTGTCTCCTTAATCCTCTGACGATTCATACTTTGTAATTATCAAAAGTGCTAGGAATAAAAATTATTCTACATACATACTCTAAGAAATAAAAAATATACAGCTTTTGAAACTGAAATATAAACTGATACATTTTTTAAAAGTTTTCAAATATGATTTCTCTATAGGACATGTTGTTTTCAGGTCACTGTCACATGTTTATTAAAAAACTACCCTGTGCTGAATTATAATATGCAATCAAAAGTATAGGTGGTCAGTTCTATTTCACACTTGTTTACAACTCGTAGTTGAGGAGAGATACCCGACCACAAACCCTATACCCAATATTCATGTATCTTTTTTATCACCTTACCGTTATGGCAAACTTTGTCACAAAATCAGCTTAGCTTCCTGTGATAATTTCTTAAAATTCAGAAAAACTGGCCTTGGGGTTCAGGCATTACTGAAGCATCTAATGTCAACATGGCTGCAGGAAACGCTTTATTCCAGCGCCATTTGAATTGTTGAATCGTTTATACTATGTACAATTGATTTGACTGTGATCAATTCGGATACTATCAATCCAAAACTATTAACGACAAACGCCACTTGAATATTCCAAATCACACAGAGAGAACGTATAACATTAAACAACTGCTATACAAAATGAATTAATTCGATTGATTATTGCGAAGATACTGCAATAGGATTCATAACTACTTCTAGATTTATAGCGTTTGGTATCATGTTTACTCCTCCATGATTGTTTCCAAAGTCTGTTTGTCAAACGATTTATGCTTTGTCTAATTTATTATATGATTCATGTCACCTAAATGATTTTTTCTGTGTTTGTCCAATGTTTAGTATTTGTCTCCTTAATCCTCTGACGTTTCATACTTTGATTATCATCAGGAATCACTTTTTTACATACCACGCTTTTGAAACATACGAAATATTGACTAGTTGTTTTACCACAATGTGGTGGCTGTTTGATGAGAATCGACCACAATGACATTTTTTGTCAGGCTTTACAGAGGTTTTGTAGACAGGCGCAGGACCCTTCGTTTGATCGGTATTTTGGCATGTTCACGAGTATAACAAAGCAATTAATTAATTCGATTGGCAAATATACGAAAGATGTATGAGACTTAGGTTTAGTCGGGTAAAAGCAATATGTCTACATGTAAAATTTTGCACACAGAAATGGTTTTATATATTGATAGCAAGAAGTGTGTGGAAAATTGCGTTTATGGTCTTCATTTAAGTACATGATCGTAAAACAGTTACTTCTAGTACGGCACATATTTAGCGTGTTGTTACAGCTATATTTTGCTATGTAAATGACCTAGCACATGTCCTCGTATATGTACATGTATCTGCGTAGAAAATAACTAATACATGTTCTTACGTTTGCATATTGCTTTTTTGTGAATTCCCTTTGGATTTTAGATTGTCGTGTAGACTCCCTTATTTAAAACTCTTTAATTTCTACTGTTTTGTAAGTTCAGAATGAATGTCCCAAGGGTGTTGAAAAGCTGCAAAACCAGATGTTAATAAAACAACATGAATCCAGAAACAAAATTGGTCATTGTCAATAATATGTTTTGAAGTTTCTCATAAATGATTGACAAAAATGAATTTAATTAGTATTAATTAATATTAAAAATAATGATAATTTGTTGCATAATTCTTTGTCAGCAGAACTACTGCGTTATCTTCTGTAATGACAATGCGTGGCGCAACACTGCTAGGAAAAAAAAACTATATCTATTCATCTGTTGAAATATCAATAGAAATAAAGCAATGTATCACCATTAACATCCGCCTTTGTTGGTGGCAGAAATCATTATACATTCTATATTCTAATTGCAATCAACCAAATGAAATGTACGGGGCACGGGTGTGTATATGCGACACAAAACCAACATGGTTTGAGATTGTGTTTACAAAGAAATTCAGTCTGCTCAGAATATGAACTTCCTAAATCAAAGATGACTTGTGATACTATAACTCTTCACATCAAGTTATTTTTCTTAGGATAGTAGTATATGACCTCACGTAATACATCGATCTTTGGGATGTGCGGTTACTTGTATATTGTATATAGAATCAACTCCAACTCGCTTGGCTACATTTTGTAAATTTATTATATACACATATACAACAACTGTACAAATATAATATTGTAGTATTGTGAAGTCCAAACTCTCAATTACAACTCTAATTCACAACCGGCCTTTGTTTATCTGAAATTACCTGTTAACTTTAAAGACGTAATCTAAAGAAGATTTGATGTATTTCTATATGTGGTTTTCTGATCATTTGACCACATAAAGGTAATTAATAGGTTTCTAACCGACTTGATGTGAAAGCTTAACTAACTGTATCAATTGTAACTTCCTTAGTTGCAGTGAACACAAGTGTTTTTCTTGTAAATACACAACAATTCATTTGATTTCTTATTAGCATG
This sequence comes from Atrina japonica, assembly GCA_030159075.1. NCBI lineage: Eukaryota > Metazoa > Mollusca > Bivalvia > Pterioida > Pinnidae > Atrina > Atrina japonica. Next base: position 662,673 of record BROG01000157.1, read on the forward strand.
TAGCCTCACAGATATATGTTACCCGCAACATTTCCAGTAAAGGCATTAATCGTATAGATGACCAGGAATATGAATTATATAAAGTAGAAGGAGTCACTGAAAAGCAGTATACAGGAAATGCATGACACTTGTCATTTTGCTTAACCTTTTTCTCTCTCAAATTGACTGAAACAATTACGAAACCGGAAGATACGTAGGTCACATTTCTGTTGACGTCACATGATCCTAGTAAACAGTATTCTGACAAAACTGAACGGAATGGAACATCTAGGAAAAGGCATATTAGTAAAAATACGTTTTTGATCGGTAGTTGATAGTCAGTCTTAATTTATACCACATCTCACATCTTAATTTCCCAAAGTCCAGAGTCTGTATTCCGTATGTCGCGAGTGTCTTACAGATTTCTATACTATCAACAGTATCGGTATCAATCACGTACACATCGTTTCTCTTTCTCTTTGAATGTATGTTTATACGCGAATATTAATCGGATAAAATTTGCTATTTCGAAACAAAACCATCTCTCTCTCTCTCTCTCTCTCTCTCTCTCTCTCTCTCTCTCTCTCTCTCTCTCTCTCTCTCTCTCTCTCTCTCTCTCTCTCTCTCTCTCTCTCTCTCTCTCTCTCTCTATATATATATATATATATATATATATATATATATCTCGGTCTCCCTCTCCTCCTCTCCGTCTCTTCTCTCATTCTCCTCTAACTTCTCGCTTCCTTCCATCTCTCTCTTCTCATCTTCTACTCTCTCCTTCATTATCGCCTCCCTCTCTCCTCCCTCTCTCTTCCATCCTCTCTCTCTCTCTGTCTCACTCATCCTCTTCTCTCTGTCCTCTTCCTCTCTCTCCTCTACATCCTCATCCTCTCTCCTGTCTCCACCCCCTCCTCATCTCTTCCTTCTTCCTTCCCCTACTCACTACCCCCTTTCACTCCACGTCTCTACACTCACCTCTTCTCGCCTCTCCCTCTCGCCCTCTATCTCTCTACATACTCTCTCTCTTCTCTCTTCTCCCTCTCACCTTCTTCTCTCTCCTCTTCTCCTTCTCGCCCTCTCATCTCATCTCCGCTCCTTCTCTCGTCTCTCTCCATCACTCTGTCTCTCCAATCCTCATCTCCGTCTATTCTCCTGCCTCTTCTCTCTCAACCTCCTCCTTCTCTGTCTCTCTCCATCATCCTCCTTTTCTCCTCGTCTCTCTCTCTTCTTACCATTCTCTCAATTTCTCCTCTCTTCTCATCCTCCTTCTGACTCATCATATTCTGTCTCATCTCTCTTCCTCTTCTGTCTCTATCCCCCCACCCCTCGTCATCTCTCTCTCAGTCTCTCTTCTCTCTCCTCTGTCCTCATTCCTCACACCACCCTAGACTCTTCTCTCCTCTCTCCTCTCTTCTCACTTCCTCGCGTTCCCTCTCGTCTCTTGACTCCTCTTCCCTTCTCCATCTGTCTCCTTCTCTTCTTATCTCTTCTGTACTCCTCCTCTTCTCTTCTATGTCTCCCTTCTGTCTCTTCTGTCCCTCTCTCTCTCTTCCTCGTCTCTCCTCTTTCTCTCTCGAACTTCATATTAAAACTCTCTCTCTCTCTCCTCCTTCTGTCTCTGTCCCTCTATCGTCTCACCTCCTCTCCCTCCACCTCTCTCAAAATCTCTCTTCTTAATATCTCCCTTACTCTCCTCTCCATCCCCTCTCTCCCATATATATATATACTATATATATATATATATATATATTTATATATATATATATATATATCCTTACACTTTTTCTATATAATATCCCTGCATTTGTTCCAGTATTGATTTCGTTGCTTTGCATTACATTCATTATGTTCTCTCTGTTTGTCTTATCTACGGACATGATCGATATCTCTTTTGTCTGAAATATTTTTTCAAAGTGCTTCATTGAGAGAAAAATCACAAATCTACAATTAGATATGTCAAAAAATGTCTTTGTTACGGTGGACAAATCTTGTAAACTAATGTCTTTGTGATGTTTGCTGTTTTAAATGAGCCCATGATCCAATTATAGAATATTATATTTTTTTCATTATCTCCAGGACAAAATACATACAATTGCTTACTCAGCGTATTTGATTATAGACATTATCTTATGAGCGACTTCGTCTTTATTATATGCCGAGGCGGTCCGTAAACGTTCTGGAAGAACTGCAATATACGACTTCGGACAAGAAAATAATATTCTCTAAAAAAACAGCCTAACTGATATCGTAACAGTTTGTTTAATGGCATTAGTTAATTTTAGCATTTGTTAATTATCGAAAGTTCTTGCATTCATCATCACAAGCAAATGCCTTAACAGTACAGGGTTTAAGCCTCGGTCACATTAAGTCGAACGTGCTTCTACAGATGGTCCGCTGGCGTTTTGTTGATAATCGTGCGTGACACGCAATGCCATCGCACTATTTTCGAGTCCGTAGACAACCTGTATTGACGTACTCTGGCTGTTGGACATGCACAACAATCGTTACGGCATTACAATTCAATACTAATGCATTCTCCATTGTTCTCGAGCTGTAGTTTTTGCAATGACACCACTGCTACCAAGGCATCCGAATGTCACAAAGCACTCACGCCCTCCAAACATGTACGATCCGTTATTAGTTAATATATATATATATATATATATATATATATATATATATATATATATATATATATATATATATATATATATATATATATATATATATATATACATGCATTGTATATACAGAAAGATTGCGATTTGACCATACACAATTCGTTCGATGGATCAACATGGAATATCGTCGTTAATTGATTAAAATGAATACATGTACATGAATATGTTTTCTGTTTCTTTTTTGTATATAAACTTGTTTCATATCATATATGTTATAAGAAGAAAAAAATGGCAAACTTTAAATATAATCAGATTGCATCGGTCTATTTGAAAATATAGAGAAATATTGAAATAGCACATATTTTATCATTTGACGGATTTCGGCTATACCTTTAGAGATATTATTTGGCCTTGTATGATACCATTTTAACTTTAGAAAAAATCACATACTTTTCAAATTGGAGCTCAACTGATGAAGTCTAATTGACAGAAACGAGATCGTATTGAGCATTGTAACTTTGGTATTATGTTTATAATATTTTTGACAATCATTTTCAATATAGGTATGTATGTCTTTAAGATATCAACTATCAGATAATCAGATTTTTTGTCTGTGTTACCCGTTATGAGCGTGAATGCGAATTTCTCAGCTTCGTCCTTATCTCATACATCTGTAGCAGCTAAGATTTATGATTTCAAATTCATAAATGAATTGCAATAACTTCTAGCAAGATCGAGATTGTAGCGTAATGCAGTTGATCTAAAAGAACTTTCACAAGTAGATTTCTGTGCGTTTATCTTCTTTTGGTGTGGAGGGTTGTGGATGGGTGGATGGAATTTATTACTGTATTTCTTCTTTAACTAAAATGTTAACTCACTATCTCCTGATACAATGATGTCCTGATACGATAGTAAATTATGTTTTACCTAGAGTGATACTGCGATATTTATTTGTAAGGCCATTTTTGCTACATATAAAATCTCAGACAAAAGTATAAATCTCCAGGATAACCAGGATACAAATATGATGATATTGCACAAACACGGTCCTCTGGAAATATGATTGTATATCCCATATTAAACTTTCTGATGATACCCATGCCTTTATCCCAATGTTTCATAGGTTCAGCTTGATATGATCATTAAATGGTGAAACATAAAGGCGAATTATAATAATTTTTACAGAAAATAAATATCTATAATTCACTTGAAAATCCGTTAACATATCAAAAAGATTTTCGCATTTATATTGAATTTGAGCACAACTGATGAAGTCATCTTGGGAGAAAAGATCGTCGTGAGCATTCGCTTTGACCACTTTCTAAAACTGTATGTATAACGGTGGCATTGTTAATACCAGTAATAGTCGGTCTGAAAGAGGTAGTCAGTCTTAGTGATCCTGATAATGTGAGTGATTATAATGTTAGTAAGTTTTTGTCTTGTATATTTCCATTGCGTTAAAATGGGTGATTTTAATGTAAATTACACCATACATCTTTGCTAAATTCGTCACGTTTTATGGTCTTGGATTCTTTAAGTTTGCTAATTACACATCAATACAGATTTCTGTCGAAGAATATTTTTGCTACATATGTCACGCCATGCCAACGCACAAATATAAAACATTTGTCCCGACGATTCTATGAGTAATACATATTCTGACCACACATTCATTACAAGATATGCCATACCGTGTGTGCAATGTATGATCAAACGACACAATACCACACCCCATTCTATAGTAGCTCATACATATTGATAGTTGTAGACTTGTTCGCATATCATTTATGATGTGTGATATGCATCTCCGGAAAAGATTGCACTATACATTAAATGTGATATGTGGAGACACCAAATCGTTGACAGAATCTATAAAACATCTCAGATACCAACGTATAAATCTTTAGAATGTCCTGTACACATATACAAATCCTGTAAAAATGGACAAACACGGACCTCTGGAAACCAAGAGGTTGGATTATGTGCCATGGAGGAGTAAGCATCTAGAAGCGACATCCGTAACACAAAATTTAAACATAATTGCAAGGAACAATGCATAAACAAGAACCTCTAAGAAATCTTGATGTGGGATCTAGTGACAGGAATAATAGAATAATTCCCTCTATAAGGGTAAGATGTATTAATTACAGATAGATATAGGGTAGATATTTGTCTGTCTTATCCGCAAAAGGGGAAATGATTGTTTTTTCTCCCAACCGTGCTCCCCTTTGACATTTCAGCATATTAATGCGTAAAATTTAATTGTTGTTTGCATCCGGTTTGGCTCATGTCAGCTCGTCTTACACTGTAGGGTGTGGACAAAGAAATTCTGACCCAGTAAAATGATCTACACGCCAGTCAATGTTGAGTGAATAAGCGTTTCCCTGTCGACGGATCAAAACCACTGACAATCACTACTTATCGCCAAATGTCTGACACGTGGGTCTCTGTGTGTGTGTTTTTTTAATTTCATTCGTCATAATCACACAAATGTTTGACGGGCTATTAAGTTGTGACGTTGTTATGTAAAAGATTGCCAAAAGGTGAAGTGTCGATAGATCAATCCTGGGCCAATTGTATAATACCTAGGCCTGGCACCATAAAACCTAAGAATTACTCAAGTCTAAATAGAGTTATCTAAAGATAGTTATGAAACAAACATTGGACATTGGATTCAATAACTCAGGTTTTTGTCCAACATATTTGGACTGAATATTTATGTACCTTTCCCCCGATTTTTCATATATTTGTGTGATACTACATTATTTTCAGGATGTATGTCTCTATTAAATGATCATAGGCCGACCATGATCTTGCATCGGGTAATTATTGAGACTTGATTACGATGTGCAAGTGATCAGATATTTGACTACTTAGTTGTTGAATGGTGATTCGTAGGTACTAGCTTTAACGTTTGTTCTATAGTTCGCTATTAGTTTCCCCGTGAATGACTATACTCAGTACTGTGTTTAACGCCCATGTACCAAACACAAAAGATTTTCTTTGTGTTTATGGTATATCATTTACACTAAGACTTTGTATAGTTTTAATCAACTGATAAGGTACTGTTGATCTACCTAAATTATGTTTCTCTCTCTCTACTCCATAATCCAATAACGTATACCTTCTATAATTAAAAACACTGAATGTCTTTGCTTTGGCCCCTCACTGTGTTCAAAATGTTCTTTTACGGATTGCTCGTAGTGAATTAAAAAATTTAAAAATAATATCTATAATTTGTCTTGACAATTACTCTATGGACTGGAAATAGTTGTACAGAGATACCATAAACATTTTACAACATAGCTAAATGTTAATTGTTGAGGTCTCTATCTGATAGAAAGAGAAAATGAAACGACGATATAATGACTGTTTGAAAAATCCATGACTCCCTAACTTTTGTTGTTTTCTTTTCAATACAAGTTTTTGAATTGTTTGCAGGGATTTTGGCTAAATAGTGAAAAATGGAATATTACTACGACCTCACTGCAGATGCGCGAGGTCAACACGGGATACTTACACCTCTGTGGTATTAGATACCACGACTGCAGTTTCTTATATCAATCATATTTGTATATTATCTCGTGGAAATCCTTGCCGTTAAAATCGTGGTATCGCTAATTTTTAATCAGAAACCTAACTGCTTGCAAGGCTTGATATTGGAAATGTCATTAGTCGACAATGATTCAAATCAAGCGAATTCAACCATTACAGAAAAATAGCTTCATATTCTTGGATACCTGGTAATGGTTCATATAACTTACTTCCAGTTTCTATTCAAAGTCATGGCAGAACACAGTTGAAGCTTTACAATCACGACCCGTGTGTGTAATCCACTGAGACCCAACTATTCTATGTGGCCATAGTCAAAGTGAACTGTAACGATTACTTAATTTGTGTATCCGTGTTCTGTGTCTCGTTCATATTTCATTGATTATTTTAATAAGCTATTACCCTTGTGGCTTCAGTAATACTCATACACTGTTCAAATTGTCGATTTGGCAGATTAATAACTCGATACATTACCGTGAATTGTATTTGCTTTTTCTTGTCTATATGGCGAAGAACTAATTGAACGCAGCAGTAAAAATCTAATTCCACATCATATATGTTAGTTGTGCAATTCCTCGTCAAAAGCGTACTCTGTGCAACTATACTTTAACCGGCAGCCCAAAATGTCTGCTTGACTAAACAAGTTTTATAAATCAATACTGGTGTTGTAATATTTAGAGAGGCATATACAGCGACAGTGATGTTAGAAAACACAACTGATATAAGACTTCTGATAAATAATGATATTAATACTTTGTGCTTTGTATTTGTACTGGTTTAAACATATCTTAAATCTAAATTTTAAACGTTCGATATGGTCAAGTAACGGAGCGTTGGTAAAAGAACTCAAACACATTTTACAAGAATATGTTAACTAAAACGACAGGAACATGAGTTAAGGAAGTCGAATATCAAAGTGATGAGATTTAATTTCTCACAGGAAGAACAAAATGTAATCTAGAATCGAAAATGGGAATGGACTTAAATCAAAATCCGTCATGCAGCACAGTGGGATATTAAGGAATGACAACGTGGATGAAATTTACTACTTGCTTCGTAATCAATGTGAAATAAGCTTAGCTATAAATAAGAACATTTATTAGAAAGACTGGTCTTACACAGACTAGATTTAGAACTTTTTTCTATGGATAAGGGCAATAACATATTCATTCTGGTGAAAATTTTAATTCTAGGAGAACAACAGTAGAAAATAAATAATATTTTTATTAAACTTGAAAAGTTTGAAAAAGTTTAACCACCTCAAAGTGATAAATATATTGCACATCACACACAATATACATGTACAGGAAAATCTGCTTTAGCGACCACCTGTGTATAAAGACCACCTGGTCATAAAGTTTTTGCTGTCCCCATTAGTACTATTTGTGTACAAATCAATCTCTATGTAAACACCACCTCCCTATAAAGACCGGATTTTGTTGCGTCCGAAGGGGTCTTTATATACAAGTTTCGCTGTATATTGTTATATTTAAATTAATCCGAAACCTCATCTATAGGTAGTAAAGACGTCTTCTTCCTTTGACATGCGCTAGGTAATCACTGTCAAAAAATGAAATTGGTTTCATATCTTGAAAGATTTTAAACAGTGTCTTTGCTAGCTAAGTCTCTATTTCAAATCAAAATATTTGTCAATGCTTAAGGTCCAAGACACAAAGTACCCATACACTCTATCCTGATTAGAGCTTCAAATACATTTGACACACAGACAAACACAACAAATACATGTTAAGTACCCCAGGGTCGTGGAAACTGATTTCCTGTAATGCATCCTCTAGATTTTATATCATGAGTGTACACATGCAGGAATTACATATATAGACATCAGACCTTTACAGAAGGAAAATATTAAGTCTAAAAACGACGACAAGTAGATCTATATTTGGTTAGTAGTGTAGACTATTCTGACATAGACAATGACGGCATTGAGGAATGACAACCCCTAATGATCTGGCATATCTGCTGTAAGGTCATGGTCAATCTGACAAATGTACAGCCACCGGCGTGAAATATGTTTTGGCAGACAAGAGAGTTAAAACGTCTGTAAAAACGCGAAATGTTGAATTTGAACTTTCCCAGGCAGAAATCAGAGGTCCACGTTTTTGTTTTTTTATATATTTCGCTAGGGCCTAGAAAACTGCATTATAATTTACTTTTTAGTGTGATTTACATTGGTATTTTAAAATGATATGTGAACAATATTACAATTGATTACTTTGCAGCATTGGATGACAATTATCACGTGTTTAACGAAACATTTTAACAGACACGAATATGTAACGCCCAGCATTAAATTTATACCACATGTGCTTACAGTTAGAAGAATTTTACACAATTAACTAGCAGAGTAGTCTAATTATGATTACTTAATGACAGATATTTGATAAGGTCATGAAAAGGAGCGCTTGGCATTCCTGAACAGTTAAACAAATCTGCAACACTGTCTGTAAATCTTGTTTTCAATTTCTATTCTTCTCGTCTTGAATAATGATGATGATGATGTAATGATGATGATGATGATGATGATGATGATGGTGGTGGTGGTGGTGGTGGTGGTGATGTTGATATCATTTTCTTCATCATAATTACTATTTTCTTTAACATCGTCATCTTCAATATATTATAATAAATATATCGTCATCATCCGGAAACAAAACGAAGCGACCAATTTCGCTTAGATTTTCAGTACTTATGAAGGATTAAGAGTTCTTGTGAAGTTTTCTCCATATTCTCGACCGTCCAGGGCCCGGCACCATAAAACTTGAGAATTACTTAAGTCTAAAAATTTTACTCAAGTGTGGCAAATCCTGAAATCTGATTGGCTAAGCAGGCCAATTTGAGAATATTCTCAGAATTGAGTAAATTCTCAAGTTGTATGGTGCCGAGCCCCGGTATTGTTCGAGTAGTCTCCTATTCAATTTTTTTTTTATTTTGTGGCATAAACTCTTCCATTACTACTGAAGCTACAATTCAATATTTATTAATATTGTCCAAACAAATGATAAAATGTATTTAAATGTTTTTTCTCGACATGCATTTATACCTAAACTGACCAATAAACAAATGATTGTTTGGGCATAGAAACACCACTACCTTCACTACCACCACACCACCACCACCACCACCACCACTACTACAACAACAACAACTACTACTACTACTACTACTACTACTACTACTACTACAACAACTACTACTACTACTACTACAAATATTGCAACTAATACATCAACTACTACAACATTAAATTACGTTTCTCTTATTCATTATGCGAGGAAGGATCAACACATTTGTAGTTTTTTTTTCAGAAAAGTATAGTCACATTTCAATAGTTGATTCCACTTCCGAATATCCCAGAGGTATGTCCAATGTTATCAATATTTTAAATACTGATGAAGTCAACTGATAGTTGAATTTTGATTGAAATCACAGGTCAAGTAATAAAAAGTTAATAATAATTTTAATTCAATGCTATAAACATTTTACTGTTTGTGTTCCTTTTCTGTATTTCGGCCTAGTTGCTCAAAACATGAGTATTTTCAATTTTGAAAATTTTACATTACGTATATCAAATTTAGAAATGAGCAGGACAAGTTTAAGAATATTCTCCGATATAATAATTTTCTTAAATATTTTACTTAGCAATATTGTATTTGGTTACCTTCAGAAGACCTCTTGATTGATTAACACATCTTCATCAGATGTTGCTATAGTCAGAATGCTTTCGTAGAACATCAATAAATTCGTCCTTTGGGGAGTCACAAACGTAACGTGAGGGTGGTAAAGAGATGCAAATGTGTACTAAAATATTTTTGAGCAAAAAGTATGAAACGATAATTAGATAACGACAACTGTCATTAACATCGCCGATTTGGCTAGATTTTGAATGGTGTTGAATATTTCTAACCCAGAAATCATATGTGTATGAATCAAGGAATTTGTCATCGATTAAAAAAGCACAGCATGTATCCATAAGCATTTCGACGACTTGCTGGAAGAACATGTATGTCTATAGTCCAACCCATATAACCGGGCGGGTATAATTCTCGTGAAACCTTTCCCGACCTAAACTAATTTGAGTAATATTGCATGATGAGATTAAAATGACATTGACCAGCGCATCTGCACTTTAACAATGCCCAGTGGTGTCCTGTGGTGAATTAAACGCATTTCCGGTGTAATTGTCATAACCAAAAAGTGTGTAGAATCGTCTGTGAATCGACAATGTAAACTCTCGTCAAAGGTATCAAATTTACATATGAAATAAGAATTTCCCTTTGAAAAAAAAAGACATGATGTAAGCCACAATCCAGTTTAGGGCGGTTTGTTCTGAAATCAATATAGGTCAGGCCAGGGCGGTTAGGTCTTCAATACTTAACCAAGTGTAGTAAAGTTTGATTTCCAGAAGGAATACTGACATTGAAATGACTGTAAAGCTGTATGTATGAAACTTACATAAATCATGTACTACAACCCGACAGTCTAATTTTCTCCTTTGAAAAGTAAATATCGATTTCTGACACTGTTAAAATATTTAATACTGACACTCTTAAAACAAAAGTAAAGTAACTGATTTACCACGATACAAGGAAAGGAAACGGATACGTATAGATAACGCAAAGAGAAAATGGTCAGAAATCATTGGAGTTTTGAACATATATTCTCATCTACGTTCTGAAAATGTCGTCATCCACTAGGTCTTCGTTTAATGTCATAGGTTGAAAACCAAGTTCTATCCAAAATAAGGACATTTTACTATTTTAAGATGAAATGAATTGTCAAATAAATTGCATTGCGCTTGTTTACTGTACATGAAACCAGTGGGTGTATTAACATGACTATGCTCAAGCCTTATGAAAAATTAAAATGCTTTCTGCTTTATTTTTGTGTTGCTCGTTCCAAAGGAAATAGGGCAGAACAATATCTAAGAACAGCCACTAAATAACACAATTGTGCGTGTACGATACTACAAATTTATTTGAAACAAATGTATTTCCCGAATATTCTATATATTTTAAAAAAGTATTATAATGATTGTATTCTGTAGCAATGCAGGCTTTTTACATTGTGATAATAAATAAGTTATCTCAATTCTCCAGACTTCTTCACAGAAAGAAACATTGATAGCTATTCAGAAAGGTTAAAAACCCATCGGAATACTGTTTACCGTTTTTGTGTTTTAATTGTTAAACTTTAACGTCTGAATAACAAAAAAAAAATTCAAATCTTTTGTAAACCGTTTGTCAATGCGTAATCACCACACATGTACTAATTGTTACGATTACCCCGTTCCCCAATACAAAAGTCAGGAGAATAATATGTTTACCAATATGTTTACCAATCGCCTCCACCCGTACTAACGTAGAATAAACGTTTTGTTCATATAGCATCCACAGCAAGTAAATAAGTCATCTATGTAAATCTCTCTCTCTCTCTCTCTCTCTCTCTCTCTCTCTCTCTCTCTCTCTCTCTCTCTCTCTCTCTCTCTCTCTCTCTCTCTCTCTCTCTCTCTCTCTCTCTCTCTGTATACTCAAATTTGCTTGTAACCACCCATTCACTATTATGAAGTGCACTATCGTTAACTTAATTACTATTGCTATATTAAAGTTAAACTACAAAATAAAGAAACGTACATGGCAAACAGTGTGTGATCTCTGACTTATAAGTTACGGCCTTCATTTGATAACACCTGTTGCATCCCTGTTTATATTTTGCACGTTATACTATCGTAACCAACAATACCAAGGTCATAGGTTTTACAAAGGAGGCCAAAAAACGATCGTTTTTGTAAAAAAAAATTTCATCAGCTCGAACTTAACATAAATGTATATTTCCGACAGAAAACTCTTGGTACCATACAAGGACAAATAATAAATCTAATCGTCTAAAGTAAGACTTTGTAGTATTCGTTTTAATGTATCCGTAAATGACCAAAAATCCTGAAATTTGGTATTTTTTGTCTTTCTTTACATGTGTTTTCATCTTTGAGGAACTCACAACGTGTCTTAGGCTGCGGTAAAGCTCTTGTGTACACACGTGTGTTTATTTTGGGGACCTGATGAAATTCGGAGGAACGGAAGAGGACTGTAATGTTATTTAGAGGGGCCTTGCTAGTCGTGTCGAGTGAGATCTCCCACCTCTACTCAAGCGCAGATTCCGAGTCGTGTTGAACCTTAAAAAATGATGATTGTGTGATGAAGTTTGCCAATTTAAGGAAGTCGGTGGCCATCCTCCGGGTACATTTAATCTCAGTTGTCTTTACCAGAAATAAATTAATGTCACCATCCATGAGCCTTTGAATACCAAATATCGTAGTGTGCGAAAAACAAATGAAAAACAAAACAAATTTTATCATTAAAATAGAAATTTACTAAAACAAAAATGATAATACCAAACAAAAAAGTAGGATATGGGGCATTCCATGATAATGATCAAATTATGAAATCAAATATTAAATAAAACTGCCAAAAGATTTTTGTGAGAAATACAAGTTTACCACTAGGGTATGTGCATCATCATTTCAGTGTTGATGAGAATAACTTTAGCTATTTCAATTCGTCATATCTATTGGAATTTAAAGTATCTAGTTTCCTATCAAGATAAATTAAACAATACTATCAGTACAGACATAACAACGTCAGTACATTATTATGTCATAAATTTGTAAATGGATACATAATGAAGTTATAACTGTTATACAGAGAGATATCAACATTAAAATGATGAACAATAAACATGTATATGAAATTTCCTTTCACTTACGGCATTCAAGGTCACTTTATTTTTCCCATTAACTTTCCATTTTTCATTAATATACAAAGTTACAATGAATAGATTAATTCAAGTACTTTATTCCTCAAACATTTATCAGACAATACAAAAATTACATATATCTATAATGAATACAGCGGAGAGTGATATACAACGTGTAATCAGTATTATACAGGTATATGTGCAGGTATAACGTGTAATCAGTGTTATACAGGTATGTGTACAGGTATAACGTGTAACCAGTATTATACAGGTATGTGTATAAGTATAACGTGTAACCAGTGTTATACAGGTATAGGTACAGGTATAACGTGCAACCAGTGTTATATAGGTATGTGTATAGGTATAACGTGTAACCAGTATTATACAGGTATGTGTATAAGTATAACGTGTAACCAGTGTATTATACAGGTATAGGTACAGGTATAACGTGCAACCAGTGTTATATAGGTATGTGTATAGGTATAACGTGTAACCAGTATTATACAGGTATGTGTATAAGTATAACGTGTAACCAGTGTTATACAGGTATAGGCACAGGTATAACGTGCAACCAGTGTTATATAGGTATGTGTATAGGTGTAACGTGTAATCAGTATTATTATATATATGTATGTGTACAAATATAACGTGTAACCAGTATTATACAGGTATGTGTACAGGTATAACGTGTAACCAGTGTTATACAGGTATGTGTACAGGTATAACGTGTAACCATTATTATACAGATATGTGCATAGGTATAACGTGTAACAAGTACTATACAGGCATGTGTACAGGTATAACGTGTAACCAGTAGTGTGTGTGTGTGTGTGTGTGTGTGTGTGTGTGTGTGTGTGTGTGTGTGTGTGTGTGTGTGTGTGTGTGTGTGTGTGTGTGTGTGTGATTATACAACATCAAAATAATTTTTGATAGCGTAATGCAAAGCATATCATTACAGTATTTTACTATTCCTTTGCCGCTTGTGGTGGTTTAGCAGTAGAGTGTTCGACATTTAAGAGGAATACCCCGGGTATCAACGTAGTAATTGTTTCTTCGCCAAGATGTCGGCATACGAAGTGAAAGTCACGTGTCTTTCGGATGAAACGTATGGTCCCATGTCACGGACGGCGTGGCGCGTAAAAGAACCCTCACTGCATTGGCGTCAGTCCATAGCACAGGTAAAAATTGTAGCACTTCACCTTAAGCTGTTGACATGTCAATATAAATGAAAAATCATTGACTGGATGCAAAGTTACAATCAAACAAAATCATTTCCTTTAGGTTTGTAATACTGAAAACTAATTTCTGGTGGTCCTTAGATTTACGAATGAACTAACGTATGACAACGTATGAAAAATTTGATTAATACTGTCATGTTTTAATTTTTGAATTTACTAGGTGGGTGGTAAATACAAAAATTAAAACATGACAATGTCATTAACGTAGTAATGTGATGTTTTAATTTTTGTATTTACCACCCACCTAGTAAATTCAAAAATTAAAACATGACAGATACGCTGGCATACGTCGGGTAAGTTTTAAGTACGTTTTTCATACATTTAAGATACCACGACGCTGGTATACGTTGGCATAAGTTGAAGTACGGAACGATCGTCCAAAAAAAAGTTTTTGCTATAATTATAAAAAATAATATATATAATTAATTTAAATTAAAAATTATAATTAATAAATATAAAAAAATTAATAAATATATAATTTCTATATAATAATAAATTAAATATATAAATTTTATTTTTTATAATATTTAATATTTTTTATTCCAAAATAAATAATTTTTAAAACAATAAATTTATAAATATAATTTAAAATTAAATTAAAATAATTTATAATTAAAATTATTTCTTATAATAATAATATTAAAAATATAAATAATTTTACTTATTAAAAAATATTATTTAATAAAAAATAAAATAATATTATATTAATATTTATAATCAAATTAAACTATAATATATTAATTTAAATAATAATTTTATTAATTTTTTATATTAATTATATAAATAATATTATATATATATTAATTATATAATAATTTTATTAAATTTAATAATAATAAAAATAATTATTAAATTTAAATTTTAATAATATTAAATAATATTTAATTAAAATATCAAATTATTTTTTTAAACTATAATACTATATAAATTAAATAATTTTAAAATAATAAATTAAAAATTAAATAAATTTTATTATATAATTAAAAATATAATATATATATAATTATTAAAACATTATTTTATTGCATGGAGTAAGTTGTAGGTAAGTTATACGATCGTTAATAAACGTTGATACATATAACTTTAAAAATGTCTATCGTAGCCGAAATTACAGCGACAGTTCAACACAAATACATAAATTGTTCGTCATTTTTCTCAACCGAGAAACGTTGTATTTCAGACATAACCAAGTAATGTTTTTTTTGTAATATAAAGAAAAGTTTTGGTTTTTATTCTGCTTAAATGTTACATTTGCTGAGTGAAATTCATTTCATATGCACTTTTTAAAAGATCTGTATGGATTTTGTTTTAGTTTCTTATTTTTTTTCTTGTTGGCTGATAGGTTTTCTGGTTTTCAACTGACGCAAAACAGAAAAAAATCATTACTATATATGGCCTAAGAGGGAAACTTTCACAAATATGTTTTTCACAGAATTTCTTTTAAATTATTATTATAAAATATACTCAAGAAACAATATCATTCAATGCATTGTACACAAAATTAGGCTAAATTCCTATTTAAAACACACAGGAGAGATTATCCGACAGAAATGCTATGCATATTGCGTATATAAATAAATTCAAAAATTAAAACATGACAAATATATGAAATATTAAAACTATAATACCATATTTTAGTTTTGCAAAACAGCGCCAACGTAAACCTCAAAACGATCGTTTTTGGCAATAATGCTTCTTCAGTTGAGCTCGAAGTTGGTACGAAACAGAAAAGGTGTCATACATGATCGTACAACAAATCTGAATACATTGCCAAGTCAGAGACAACTGAAATATCCCCGAAATTGGTTGGTTGAAAAGGTGTAGGGCTGTTATTTTGAATGTAACCTGATGTTTGATTGGTTTACATTGTAGCAATGAACATACATGTATTTCTTAATCTATTAGGGAAATAAATTGCTGAATCAGCATACATTTACTGGTACCTTGATATGTCTGAAAAGTATCTGAAATGAGATTTCACTGTACATTCGCTGCAAAACTGCTGGGGTTGAAATATGGTCTTGTAATAGAAAAGGTGTTAAAAACTATGTTTTGTGTTTATTTTACGATTATGGAAAGGACGCTGAACAGATCCATGTATAATTTATAGGTCAACATTAGATCGAAAGATGAGATATAGAGGAACACGTTAGAATTGTCGCCTATGGAAAACTATTTAGTTGTCTCTGACCTCCCAAATCCATCTAAGGATTAGCTTTCGATATATATATATATATATATATATATATATATATATATATATATATATATATATATATATATATATATATATATATATATATATATATATACGGACAATGATAGTGCCGGATTAAGAAATGTAAAAAGCCGATTTTAAAGCTATTTCTGGATTTTTATTTGTTCAACAGTAAACATATTAATATTAATAAAATAAGCCATTGAACAGTGTATAAATAGATGGGGTGGGGTAATTATTGTTCGTCGTCCCCGTTTTTATATAACAGAATGAATTGGATACTCAAATGTGGTTCGATTAGATACAGACTATCAATCGAATAGCTATTTTTTTTTTAAAGAGGCTTGTTCGAGACTGGGATAGGCCCAGTTGGTAGCTATACTGAATTCTCATTAGGCCGAGGAAATTGTAACCATATTTTCTTCTCCCTCAATAAGAAATGGCACCTATCCTACAATGAATAGAAAAAAATGTTGACTGTGGCGTAAAACAAAATTAGCCGTGTTTAGCAAAAATAAATTATTCCATTTTTTTTTCTACTTTTACTAAAATGTAAAATGACAATTAAGAGCTATATACAGGCACAATAAATCTTATATTCCTATATGTTTTGTGAAAATAAGGTCAGGACTTGTGTGGTATCCATATACAAATAGTAAGGTTGAGTTAATCAATTGCAATTGAAAAAGCGCCAAATAAACCTGGGTTTATCAAGCAATTTTCACAAAATAAGTAGGACTTTAAGAATTTTTATGCCTGTGTATAACTCTTCTTTTGTGATTGTAAATCGATCTAAGTAGTAAAAAATGAAAACGAGTATTTTGAAAGGAAAACACAGCTAATACCCCATTTAAAACAAAAAATATTGTGGGAACTTAAAATATTTTACATACAGCTCAGGTCTAGTTTGTCATTTTTAAGGCGTTACCGTTTATTTGATGGTTACGAGTCGATAGCATATGTCCAAATTTGCGGCATATCGCCTGCGAGTGATGAAATCCTCATGAATCAGTGTTCTGACAAAAAGAGTCAGAGGCTTATTCAATCAATAATCAAAGGAAATCCTATTCCAAAACGCTTTGGTCTTGAAAAAATCTCAGTTTGACAAGAAGGCGTACTGTATTCTATAAAATAAATAAATCCAGTGTTCTGTGTTTTACAGCCAAATATGATCTCGGCTTCCTTTGTGAAAATATACAATACATGCATTCTTTTGTAATCTGCCCAGATCAGAGTTCTGGAAGTTAACATAAACTGTTTTATATCAACATCTCTTGACAATTTGATAACCACCACTGTGTCTATCACATGTAAATTCCCTCTCTCTGTAGATATTATCACAAAGATACTGTCTACAATTTCCCTCGCATGAATCTTAACGAGATAGCGGTCAGATAATGCTGAAATGCCACACAACCACAAGACCACGCTACGGTGACCGAGGGGAAATCTCAAAATCGTCATCGAAACATTTGAAACATGCAAGATTTGCAAAGTCCGCCATTAGCCTCCCGAACCCCATGTGTTATGAATTAAACTTCTCTGTGACACAAATAACTCTAATAGGCTTACAAGATAAAACAGAAGTACGTTAATACACTTAGGTATGAAGTGGCTTTCTTTTGAATATTTCATCTTCTTTCTGTAGTTGTGTGGTTTTGTTATATTCTCCAAATGTTTCCATTGCATGCAACATGTTTCATGTGCGTGCCATCCTTAAAGTTGTTCTGTTGTTTTTTGTACGAACCACTAAGACTTCATCTTTCTGTAGCTATACTGAATACATTTCTCATAAGGCCGCTTGCTTACATTGTATATTTATATAAAAGTGATGTTTTGTAACAAAGTATCTAGGGTCATTTTTATGAAAAAGCAAATACCTAGCTTTCTAATTTTCTTTTCGGTTTCGCCTAGCTATATAGGCTATGCGTCAATGAAAATATATTTAATTGAGCATATATATCAGCACGCGCACTCGTAAACACTATCTGAGAGAGAGAGAGAGAGAGAGAGATGCTAATTGTAACTTTATAAACCAAATGTTATGTCTTGAATTCACTTCCGCACCAATTATTTTAATTTTACTTTCGCGCGTCCAAACTGTATTTCAGTGTGTGTTTACAACGTCGACATTCCCGAGTGTAAAGTTGGCGTCGTCCATTCTATAAACCTCTTATTTCTCCCTTAATTTCTTGTTGAAACGATGATGCCAGTTAAAATCAATGCATCAATATTTCTATGGTAACAGATTCAAAAATTTGTTAACGCATTTATAATTATCAATCAACAATCATATTAACCGTCGACGCCGGGTTGTGTATTCAAATTTCGAAATATGTACTGGAAGTAGATGACTACCAACAAGTGCAAAAAAACAGCAAAATACAAGAGATGTGAATCAATACGACAGAAATAATAATATAATACAGTGTGTGTGTTTGTGTACGTGTGTGTGCCTATATGTATTTGTACGTGCGTGTGTATAGGTGTGTGTGTACGTACGCGCGTGTGTATGTGTACGAGCGTGTGTATATGTGTGTACGTACACGCGAGTTTGTATTGGTGTTTGTACGTACGCACGTGTGTGTGTGAAACAATTTCTTAACCTTTTGCATTTTACTGATTTGACTATGATTTTACAAGCTGTATTTGAAAGAGAGTAAAAGATAACAGAGAAGAAAGATGTGTGCAAATGTCCCCGATCTTATTTTCATACAAGTAACCTGTCTGTCAAGTGACGCATGATTATTCCTGATTTCAGCAGTTTCTGATTTTTCATTGAATTTGTCGACAAAATCATGCTAACTCTTGATTTTGAAACAGCCTCCTCCGAAAAAGTAACATGATATATAACAATTATTTTAGAGGAAATTAAACCTTGTTTTAGTTGAGTAAGATATTACATGTAGTAAGTTTGAAATTTATTCCATAAATATCACATCGACTGATCTGTATAAGGATCATTTTATTGAACGTTCATCCGTAGAGACTGAGAGGAGAACCCAGTTAGGGTTTTTGTATGGTTTTATTACCTTTTCTAAAAATCAAAATAAAGAATTCCAAAAAACCTCCCGATTTCTGTACCAGAACCCCCCCCCCCCCCCCGAGTATCTTATTTTGAAGTAAAAAATGCTCGACAGACTATATATGGTAACTATACAAAGGCATGCAGCTTCGTAGAAACTACCAATATTGCTATGTAGAGTGTAGCCTATGTTTATGACATTTCTTTTTAAAAATCGAATCGTGCTATATTTTGAAATGTTTAAGAGTTTAGCCTAATATGTTCGCACGCAAAGCTGTGCATTTCTGGAGTAACGAAACAATATATAGCGTAACAATTTACGCACCGAATAATAATTGTCATTTTCTAGAATTTAGAGAGAGAGTATTTTCGCCCCAATCGCACAATTGACGCGTATAGAGTTTGTAATGTGTACTCTTTAATTAATAATCCACGCTATTGGACTCTTTCGGAATCACGTTTAAATATTTGCGGTAACAGCATTTGATTATCAGCTAATAGCTGTAAGGTAGCGTGATTAAAAAAAAACAAAAACAATCCACAATTATTGATTGCTGTTACAGTTATTTTCCAATTCTGAACAGAGGCATGTTCTAAGCTATGCGTTTAAGCTAATGAATGTGAACCTTCACATCGTATAGCATTATGATAACACAATAGGAGTCAGTTAGAATGCATAAATGTTATCGCAAAATGTTGGAGATCGCTCCTAGAAACAAATGATTAAAATATGCAGGATGTGCAGTCAGGATGTTTGTCCCTGATGCAATATATATATATATATATATTATTGTACCGGAAACGAATATATTGCCGTAGCCGGGTGTTCATCCGCCCAAACGTAAATGATGCGTCTATAGCAACTCAATAACAATACAGAAAATGGTCTTAAAGAAACTATTATTTATATCATTAAACATCAACAATTCATTCGTAAGCATATTCATTCGCCGTATAAACCGAAAAACTGACAAAGCATTTAGTCCTATTTACTCGTGCGTAGGAATCAAGCACCTTGCTTGTGATTTGCATATTCCAATAATCTTGATCGGATGAACGCTTTTTCCAGAAGCGCTAGCGGATGGTACCAATTTGTCGTTTAGTGCTAGTCTTGCGAGGGAGAAGTGCATCGTGAAAATGTTACACTTACATTGTTTGCTGATAATTCAGGGATTATTACTGATTAGTTCGACAGGTAAGTTAAATGGAGCATGGGTATAAGTTTTGCATCCGTATATTATATTCTGAGTGATGATAATTAATATCATAGAAATGGCCGCTGAGGATTTTTTAGAATTTGAATAACTTTACTAAAACGTTATTTGTGAACTAGATTCTAATGTTATAATTTCAGTGACACATTTGATCACTAGAAATATGACAAGAGTTTACTTAATTTCACATACGCAGAGTACCAGTCTTCAAATTGATTTTACCTACCTAATTATTTATTGACATAAATTAGTAAACAAAAGTCGTTCCTTTTCTCTGACAGTTTCGGTTTCAGTTTAAATATTTCGATTGGGTTTATTAATAGATTCATTTCTTTGCGTTTTGTTAACTTGATTTCATGGAGGGACACCTCAATTATGCATGTTTCAAGATACACACGTATGAATCTAATTAATTCGTATGGTATGAAATGTACACAATACCTGTAGTAATAATCACCACTGACTCATACCCAGGTGGGATTGTATAAGTTACGTGTATATAAGATATATTTAGTCACTGCATACCTTTCACTTGAGTACTTGCCTAAATTACTAAACACAGAGTCTGACCAGTGGTATAGGATATATTTTATATATCGCTGGCTTGACCCTTCAATTCTTTATGACAGAAAATAGTTAGCCATTGTACAAAATGTCCAATATAATGTATTAATTGGTATGGATAATGTACAGATTAAATCAGTAATACAGACGAGTTGAACATGAAGATGTTTATGTGTATTGTAAGATACACTATGATACAAGTTTAGCAAGGTTATTATATGTGTACATTTAAATGTGAAGTACTGTACTTAATAGTACTTGTGGTAATAGTATATATATATATATATATATATATATATATATATATATATATATATATAAGTACTTGAAACAAAAACACACCTCTGCTGTAAGGAAGGTTGAGTTTGATGTTGGAGTATACAATCTGCATATTGAGGAATATGTTGCCTTGGAAATGATAAAACAAGTGGGCTGTTATACATGTATTTGCAACTGTAACTGTATTAAGATACTTCAGAATTAAAATGATAGCATAAAAGACAGTAGATGTGTACAGACAATTCATTTAGGTTTACAGAATGGGATATGTAATTCTAATCAATACTGATCTCATGTAAATTATGCTGTTACTGTTAGTATCATTACTTATCATCATTGTGATTATTATATATTTTAAGTTGTATTGTGACCCATGTACTTGTTTACTTTTTTTTCCCATGAGTATCATTGTCATTTATTCTGTTATTAAATCATAATGCAAAGATCATTCACAAATGTGTCTGAGGGACAGCTGGACCAGTGTTATAGTCCCCTATAGCTACATGTACCTGCCCTGTTCTGAAAGTAGTTGGGGGATATTGATATATCTTAAATTAAGTATCTTTTCTCTCTGCCTGTCAATCATTATTATTCAACACACACATTGTTCATGTAACTCCAATATTGCTGTTGTGGGTTGGACTAGACTTGCACAAAAAAGAAATGAGTGCAGGGTGACTGAGCTACAGATCTACCAACATAAACTGGCACATGTTTACGAGCGAGAATTTAAATTAAAACTAACAGGGGTGACACCCACTTTCTCTGGTGTGGTGAGCCCAGTATACAAGTATATGTAAGCATTGCACTTTGTAGCACTTCACTTAAAGCTGGTGACATCTCATATAGTTTATACATCATACATGTAAGTGAAACTTCTTATCATGATTTAAAATAACAAACAAATGAAGAAACAAACAGTGTATTTCTTTCATTACGTGTATGTCTCTGTACTTTCAGTCACTATCATCTGTCTGATCAATGCTGTAAAAGCATTAACTGAAAAAAAAATGTTCATCGGTTGGACGATTGACAGTCAAGTGATATTTTCCAGCTTACATGGAAATGTCTATTTTTAATCAATAATGTATACAATCAATTACAAGACCTAAAAGCTTTGAACAGTTTCAAATTATTGACATCTGGAAAAAAAATCTTAAAATTACAGCTGTAGGTTTATTTGCATTTACTATTGCAAAAGTCAAGTAGAGCCAGCACTTCACAATTATTTTTGTTTGATGAGCCTGATGCAAGCTATCAAAGTGGATCAGACATTCAGTGTTATACTTTTTTCAATTCATTTACCTTAATTGAAATTTAACAAAATTTCAGATTTTTTGGTAAAAATTAAGTTGCCAAAACTCTTTTTTAAATAATAATGGTTCAAACTTTTGAATTCGTTGTGATGGAGCAGATCTAGATAAAACGACTTTTTTTGTCCCAAGGTAACTACAGGTGAATAAGTTAGAAAAGTAAAATGTAAATTGGAGTGCTACATGTACTGCAACAATTTTCCACTCAATCTGAGGGAGCCTAAAAACATGTAAAACCCCATCCCGAATGCAAATAATAAAAAGAATTAAAGTGCCACAAATTTTAACCTGTGCTATGGAATCTTGGTTTTAAGTTTCATGTACAAGACCTGTGACTTTCACTTTGTATGTAAAGCACTTGGTGAAGGAATCAAACAATCTTTACTATTTTTAAATTGTTTATTATTTAGTTTGTTTGTTTGTTTATTGTTGTTTAATGTCCCACTCAAGAATTTTTCACTCATATGGAGACATAACCAAATGTCGGTAAAGGGCTTCAAATTTTGGCCTATGCTTGGCACTTATGGCCATTGAGCAGTGAGGGTTCTTTAACGTGCCAACACCTACATGTACTGTGACATGGGACCTTGGTTTTTACTGTTCTCATCCGGCAAACAGGAAACCAACCTGCCACCAGCTGGTTTGAACTCACAACCTCGTGATCAAGAGTTGAGCGCGCTACCAACTGAGCCAGGCCGGCTCTACTATTTAGTACATGTGGTGATGTTCAATGCATGCATTCTGCTTGCAAGTAGGAACACTCTACCAGTAGACCATCGCAAGTGGGCACTTTCATGAAGAAATATACTGAATTTTCATTGGCTGTGAATAAAAATGAATTTTAAAGCTTAAATTGACTTCTTGTACATGTACTACATTTTACATTAATAACCTACTCTGTGTACAATGTATATAATTGTGTTAAAAGTTCATCTAAACAGTGTGCATTTATATGAGCACAATGGAAACAGAACCTGCTGATTAGGCATGTATCGTCTTGATATTTATTTTTCCTTATCTCTCAGTTCATCATTTTATGTCATCTTGTAAACATGAGTAAAGCTGGTATCTATCTAATTAAGTCAATTTTTACACAAGAAACTACAGTGTAACAAGCAGTCACTGAGACTACATGCAGTTATATATGTTATAAATGTATACATTGTAGACAGTGAAATTGAGACTTACATTATCTAAATCATTAAATGTATGCATTGTATATTGAACTAATATACATTGTACATGAATACTGGGTATACATTATTATTATACATGTATGTGTATGCTAGTGATGTACATTTTGTATGTCCCTGTACAATGCATGGTATAGTAACATTTATGTACACCTTACATGTAGGTAGAAATATATGCAAACATGTACATGTATTACAGTTGTTCAGTAGAGGCTCATCTATTGAATCTCCACCCACTCCTTACTTACCTCCACCTGGGCTTTACTAACCTCCACCTGGGCATTATTACATATACATGTAATATAGGTCAGTTGGACCTATTGTAGAAAAGATTACCCTCCGTTGTTTTCCAAATTTTAGGTGTTCTGATTGAAACAGTTCTGGTTAATTATGTACCAGGTATGCATTAAGTTAGACAAAAATACAATGTACCGTATGTGTACAGTTACAACGTATAAAATATTAAAAAATACATGTTGATGGGGATTTTCCACCCTATCAAACAGGGCTGAAAAACGGTCCCATTCCCAATGCAAAAGCCATGTGCATTTTTTACCAGTGTACAGTCAAATGACAATGAATTTAATTTTAAAGAGAATCTGGTATTTTTACATAGTTATTTGTATTTCTAGATTTTCCTTGATTGCAGATCCTTGATCTGCTGAAATTCTCAATTCAAAAGGCCCAAGCCCCATTCCCAAAAGAGTTGGGAAAATCTCTGTTTTTGGTGTACTCTCCCACACACAAACATACACTCACTGTGGATGTTTCTTGTCGGTACTTCAAATTACATTCACATTGTATTTGTATCGGTACATGTATATCTGGACTTTAGAATTTCAGACATTTTTATCTGTTCTGCAGGTGATACAACATTTTTTTTTGAGAGTCATTATAAGAGTAATTGGCATCTGTTCAACTGTTGTTTTCTTCTTGTCTTGTATGCTTCTTTTCTTGACTTAAAAAACTAAAACAACCTGTCAGTTTCTTAAGCTTTATTTCTTAAGAATTGATGAAGTCCATTTCACTTTAAAAATGTGTATACATGCATGTACAATGGACATGATTGTACAAAAGTTAAAACATGGAAAAAATACTTGTGTTATGATACTGTTATTTATATTTCAGACAGTTCTAATTATGGGAACAAAATTACATTTCCAAAAAAAAAAAAAAAAAAAGACACCCCCCCCCCCCCCCCTGCAATAATTCATTATGGTAATGGTCGAATATTGATCCTGTGATATTTGCCATCCATGAAAACTACTAGTATAGAAAAAAGGCCATCAATAACAAACACATGTGAATTGTTCTACAAATGTATATGTGTACTTTTTGGCTGAATTATGTATAAATGAAGTGAAGTGTCTAGATGTACAGATGTCATTGCAATGATAAGATACTATCAATCACTTAATGTATATGTAAATTTGTACATAACTCACCTCAATTCACCTCATGATATTGTTTTGTTAATAGGATGCATGTTGATAATTATATGTCCAGTTACCTTAAACATGTGTCTGCTTGCACATGTTCATGTTTTCACATAACACAGATATCTCTATTACCAACGTCATGTACCAGTACATGTATTTTTGCATTGGGAGAAATTCTTTTCCACCACAGAGCAATTTATTTAAAGGGGCATTAGCTGTGTTTTTTTTTTCAAAATCTATTCTTTCTTTTTTTTACTACTTAGATTGATATACAATAACAAAGGAAGATATACATACACAGGCATAAAAATGGTTAAATCCTTATATATTTTGTGAAAATTGCCTGAGAAACCCGGGTTTGGCAATTATTCACTTGCAATTGATTAAATCAACCTTACTCTTTTTATATGAATACCACACCAAACATGACCTTATTTCCACTAAATATACAATGTACAGGAATATAAGATTTGTTATGCCTGTGTATAGCTTTTATTTGTTATTGTACATCAAGTACAAAAAATAAAAGTATGGAAAATCATTTTATTTTTGCAAAACACAGCTAATACCACTTACAATTCTACTTGAACCTATATACATCACTGTACATGTCAATTGCTTTACTGTCTATATATGTTTTTAAGTCCACATATGTTCAAGTTTCTGAAAAAAAAAGTCACAGTTTCCCCCAAGTTATCCGAAGGACCTTTTTCTCACCTACTGGCTCATACATGTATACATGTAGTGTTTGTTGATTGCTTTTAAAGTACATATCCATGGACCACTTCTAAGTGAATGGTACAAATTGTACATGTATACTAGGAATACGTTACATTTTGATATACAAGTACCAGTACATTGGAAAGGAAATTCTTCATTGTTTAACAAAAAAAAAAAAAAATCAAGAAACTCAAAATAACAAAACAAAACAGAAACAAGCTCACAAAAACAAAAACCATTGCAAGAAACACCCCCCCCCCCAAAAAAAAAAAACCCAAAACACAGTTCAACAGACCTAGAACACAATGGAAAAAATAACACATGTAAATGTATATCAGTGTTTAATAATGACTAAACAGGATGATATATAATACAGTTTTTAATTGAATCATTAGATAAACCGATAGTCATACGCACATTTTTTTGTTTTAAGTTCAACAGGGTCATTGTCCTGGGTTTTATTTCACCAAATGAAATGTATTGTCTTCCTCCCTCCATTGTTGCAGAGCTGGCTGTGATTGATGAATTAAGTCATTCTTTGTGTTAAGAACCATCTGTCAGGGATCCCGCCCACATTAGTTTCAATTATTTTTATTTTGTGCACATTTCTAGGTCATACACACGTACACTTGCATGTACGTGTATGTAACTCTGGATTATTTTAATTTCATTTCTTGTTAGGTTATCCCGGGGACAAAAATCAATAGCTAATTTAATTGGACTTTCCAAAAAATTGGAATAAATTGACATTAATTTAAGGATAATAACCCATTCTTTTCATTTTGGTTCGATTCGGTTCAATGTATCCAAATAAACAAATTTATTGGAAATGTCATATGCGCTATACATGTGGCTTTATTGATCTGTAGTTTCTGCAGGACTATATTAGCAGTTCTATGCATTAAATATCCATGAGTAATGTATTAAAATACATGCTCTTTGTATTCAGTATTTTAATTGTATACATGGACTCAAGGTGATTGTGACCAGAAAGATGAGGATCTGCAGAGGTCAATATGTTTGTTGAATTAATGTTCTATGCCACATTCAACAATTTTCAGTGATATGGTGGTTACCAGTTTTGAATGGTGGCAGAGAGAATATGATTACTTGCTACATATTTATTATACATGTACAATGTAAATGTACTATCCGTAGTGAGACATACATTTGTAAGATACAATGTACCACCAGTCCTGTCTGTAACCATGCTTGTTTAATTCAACGTCAACTTGTGGAAATACATGTACGTGTGTTTTCTTATCAATTTTCTTATACAACGAGCCCAAAATTAAAAACAACTTCATTTGTTAAAGAATTTAAAACTAATTTTTTGAAATGGCATGTCTTTATAGTATTACAAAATACTCTTATTTATTTTGATGTTTTTGATTTCATGTCAAGAACTTGGTATTCATATTTTGTGTATATGGTTATAAATCTGTCATACATGTACATGTACAAGGCATGCAGATTCCAAATATTTAGGGCCGTCAAGGCTATACATGTATGTACATGTCTAATACTCTATGCAGTGAACTTATGTCATGGCTGTTAGGGGTTGGCAAAGGAAACGTGTTTACAGGAAGTCTAAATGATTGTCTGGTACATTTACCCATCTATTTTTAGGTCAGACAGGTGATAAATACCAATAGTAAATTTGTAAGAGGTGTAAGTCACAGGTCTTTTCAATGATACTTGCATATAAAAACTTGTCACTTGTACATGTCACCCTCACTGCATTGGGATCAGTCCATAGCACCAGTAAAAATTTCT
This sequence comes from Atrina japonica, assembly GCA_030159075.1. Taxonomy (NCBI): domain Eukaryota; kingdom Metazoa; phylum Mollusca; class Bivalvia; order Pterioida; family Pinnidae; genus Atrina; species Atrina japonica. The sequence goes on from BROG01000157.1 coordinate 690,575, forward strand.
GGCACTTCACCGAAAGCTGGTATTATACCATACACATGTACCATACATTGTAAGCGAAATATTCTTGGCAGGATCTTAAACAACACACACAGTGACACACACACACAGTGACACACACACACACACAGTGACACACACATGCACATACGTGTACATGTATACACATACATGTACATGTCATGTATACAATATATTCACATGTACCTATGAATAGATTTACATGTCCATTTGTTCATTGTAGTTTAAATATTTGCTGTCATTTTTAAACAATAATAGTTATGATTCATGGGATTTACATGTAAAATTTTATTATTTCTGGAACCTCCATGATTGCATCAAGATTTAATTGAGAAAATGTAACCAAATCAATGAAAGGAATCTGCAGTTTGGTTTTGGCTAATATTGATACTTTTTGATTGCCATCATATTAACATTCAGATCTACATTCGTAGGTAGCAATCTGATTGGAAAATTCGATCAGGCAACACAGGCAAAAAAAAAAAAGAAATAGAGTCAAGTGCAAAATTAAGTTTCCAATACTGCTTTGTGTGTTTGCAGTATAACACAAACTGTAAATTTGAGTCTCTAGAGCGTTCTTCGCATTGTAGATACATTAGGATGAAAGTTACAATCAATATTTCTAAGTCTGGGATGTCTATCAATACATAATGTGGAATTTATTTCAGTGAACTGGGATATCAGTGCTTTTGTTTAGTGTAATGTAGAGTGTTTCGTTAGAGAATGAAATTATATCTAACATTTGTTAGAGAATAAGATTATATCCAACACTAGCCAGATGTTAACTGAGTGGCTGATTTTAGGGACAGAAGGTTTATTAAAAAGTATATGTATGTACCATATTCGACTAATTAATTGCCCATGTCCCTGACTCTTGGTCGTGTGGTCGTGAGTTCGAGTCTGGCCGATGGTTGGTTTCCTGTCCTTCAGATTAGAGAGTAAAACTCGAGGTTCCGTGTCGGCATGTTAAAGAATGGCTGTAAGTGCCGAGCTTAGGCCAAAAATTTGAGCCTTCACTGGCATTTGGTGACGTCTCCATATATGTGAAAGATTCTTGAGTTGGACGTTAAACAACAATAAACAAACAAATATATTAGTAAAAATACTTTTATTTTGAAGATTGGTTTCTTTACAAATTCATTTTGAAATCCATGACCTATGGTAATATGATTCAGACTATACATATTTGTAATACAGACATCTGTATATATAATGAATCCATATGTAAGCTTGATTTATTGTGGCATTTTTCAGATCATTTCATTTGTTCTTCATTCTACTTTGTACATGTATATATTTTCGGGGACTGCAGTTGGGCGGTGCAGAATTTGATGCATACAATGTATGTGTGTACCGAGGAACACCGAACTACAAATAACGCTCTTTATATCTAGGCATCCTTGGTATCCAAATTGTGTATTATCACTCTGTTTATTACATAAAATGTACATGTGATAGAATTTATACTACAAGAATCTGCACGGGTTGAAGTAATGTGCTACACATGTAGAAAATTCCTGATCCAAAGACTACTGCAGTAAAACCTGCTTTAGTAACCACCTGTGTATAAAGACCATCTGGTCATAAGGACTGTTTTTTGCTGCCCCCAATAGTACCATTTGTATATAATTCAACCTCTATATAAAGACAACATCCCTTTAAAGACTGTTTTTGTTGTGTTCGTAAGGGGTCTTTATATAGAAGTTTCACTGAACTATACAATGTACAGTGAAATTTTGTTATCTAGAAATTCATGGGACCTTCACTATTTACATGTACCTCAAGATATTTGAAGTTCAAGAAAACCAAATTTTAAAATAAACATAATTTTCTCTATCCTTTAAAATCCAGACCAGTCATTCAACTTTGACATAACCAGAATTTGGACTCATCCGATTTTGACAACCAGATCCCACTGTTCTGGCCTTTCACAGTTTCCACAATCCATTCATTTGATATTTTGCAGGTGAAATGCAGATCAGACCGTAATGCATGATTAATGACTTCTATATGATGTTTTTTTCTCATTGTAATTAAAATTGATTACTGGTACTGGGACGATAAACTCACCAGTTTGACAGTATTATTCTAAAACATGTCTTTCTATTTTAAGACAGTCTGTTGTAACATTTTGTATTGATTCAGTTGATGTTGAGATTCTACCCAGTAATATATAGACAGTCACAGCTTGTAGTACTGAACTGTGTGGGTCTCTGTTGATTCATATGATGTATATCAGGCTTTAGTCCGAGTTCAGTACTTGGTATAATTTTTTATTGTTGGCCAGGCGAACCTTCATCAGAATAAATGTGGTACATGTATTTACTCTTAGTTACTCCTCTAAATTCTGTTGGTAATACAGGATATCAGTTCCTTTATTTGTCTGTACATATTTATATTGCTTCAGATTTCTGTCATATTTTGCTGCCCTCATGGTACTGAATGAGCTACATACATGTAGTAAAAAGTATATAGTGGGACCTGTCTTGAAAGACCACTCTCTTTAAAGACCACCTGTCTTCTTGGACCACATTTTGAAATTGTTTTTTATAACAAACCTCTTTTGAGAGACCACCTGTCTTAAGAGACTGCATTTCAATGACAGATGGGATGGTCTCTCAAGACAGGTTCCACTGTATTGGTTTGTTATAAGCAACGACTGATTGGAGTTGGATATTGAGGGGAGGGGAGGGGTTGGGGTTGGCTTTGGGAGTATGTTTGCTCTGGAAATTGGCCCTGTAACCGGGCCTCAAAACAGCCAAGGAGACTTCGGCTTGCTATGTATTTGGACAAAGGAGTGCCTCATTAGCTTGTTAATTCATGGATTTTTACCAGGGTTTAAATACCTGTAACATTTGATGTCACCTTACATAATGTACATGTACATGTAAATGAGCAGAAACATTTGGACTTCAGAAGATGATGGTATACATGTAGACATCCTGAGAGTTCCTCAATCCTATGAAGACATTTTAAATGTTCTGATAAACTAGAATCATGCATGTGTTTTTAATGTTTTTTTTTGTGTTTTTAGCATCAAAGCTTCATCTCCCAATTCTGCAATTACTAATGTTGATCTGAAGATAAAAAAAATGTCAATTTTCTAAACCAAAGGAATATGACCTTTTTATCTTGACAGAGGGGGATTTTGTCTTAGAAGTTATCTGTGTCCGTAAACAGCTGAAGTGCATTACCTTAAGTTACAAGTTCATCGTGTAATATAACAAGTGCATACAATTCGTGATGGTACTCCAGGCATCCAGATAATCTACATGGAGAAAATAGAGTTTATCTGTCAAGGACTCCACCCAGGTCACAGCTGATGAAGTGATGCTGGATTCTTCTCGTGATATCAAAGCGTTCTGTTTCAACAACTATTTTCTGTGCTTACTATTTCTTTATCATGAACTTATCCTGGTTGACAGTGCCAGATCAGACATTATGAATTTTGAGGCTGGCAAGTTTCACAATGCTCTGATTGTGTGAATCGTATTTATAGCCATGTTTCTTTAATGGATACATTTCTTAGAATTTATTTATATATAAGTGGAATATATATATATACACATACATGTATATGCATACGCATACATGTATATGCATACATGTATGTATGTATATGCATACATGTATTTATGTATATTTAGAAAGATTTATTTGTATTTGCCAATTCCTAGTACACATAATGAAACAGAATAGGAAGTACTTTAAGTGTAAGTGGAATATTTACATGTACAATAATGTATTATGCTGAAGTATTTGAAAAGTAAGAGATAAGGAAACGTAACGTGACATCTGAAATACATTTGTAGTGAGAATCATACAGTGTATCGTCATGATTAAGACCACCTTATTGACTGTTTCATTGTGGTCTGTATAGCAATGTGGTCTCTGAAGTGAAGGTCTGGGGCCCAATTTACGAAAGGTCGTAAGTCCTACATCCAAAGCCTTAGTTCTTATTGTCATGAAACTGACCAATCAGCGATACATTGCCATGGTAGTTAGGATTAAAAATTAGGATTTAGGACTTAACGACCTTTCATAAAACAGGTCCCTGTACTTTATAAGTAAGAGTATTTATCACGAAATATTCAAGAGACTTATTATTAACAGTCTTACATTTATATTATTTGTGAGGTGGTCATTCAAGTGATGTGGTCTTTCAAGTGAGGTGGTCTTTTAAGTGAGGTGGTCTTGATCATGAGGCAAGGTTCCACCATGTATTCACAGTACATTTAAGTACATGTTGGTGTATGACAGACTCAAACCGTTTTCACCAACAGTTTCAGTCCAAGTTTTTCAAATGTACAAACACAGGTGAATTCTACTATGTGCAGAGCAAGAAAAATGTATTCATCCTATCTTCATGGATGAGTGAAATATATAAAAATCTCAGATTCCAAAGTATAAATCAATAGGATGTCCAGGACATAGATACAAATCCGGTAAAAATGGACAAACACTGACCTCTGGAAACCAAGAGGTGGGATCAGGTGCCATGGAGGAGTAAGCATCCCCTGTCGACCGGTCACACCCGCCGTGAGTCCACAGTCAAGTCCAATGAAACACGTGGGGAGTGTATCCTCGTCACAATTGGTACAGACGTCTCAACAACCGCCAACGAAAAGGCAACTCAACATTTCACTTAGTGAAACAGAGTAGTCGCAAACAAGACTATTATACCGACCATAAAATTTGCGGAACGTTGACATTAAACGTGGTTTTCGATATCCCTGTGTCAATAATTTGTCAGTGAGTAGTTTACCTCTGTATATGAAATCTTCATATGTTGTGCACGCCCTGGCATATCGGATCATTTGTGAAATATAAACTCCATATGCAGGTGACTGAGGGATATTACTACTTAAATGTGGAAAATTTACGATGGGAAAGCCGAAATCGTGGCGTTTATCGTATAGTTTAGTTGCTAATTTCCCGTCTGTGTTTATATTAAGTAAAATGTCTAAGTATGAAGCGTGTGTACTTGACTCTGTTGTATCTTTAATTTCTAGTTCGCTGGGATACATGTATATCGCATTGACACATGTATGAAAATTGTCATTATTAATTGACAAAACATCGTGGATATATCTAAATGTCAAATTAAAGGACACATGAAAATGACATGGGGATGAGTAGTTTGGGGTGGGTACTTGTCCCTGGTGACATGTAATTTTTATTTTAGATCCATAACATCTTACAGTGCACTTTGTAGCCTCTAAAACATTGCATTAATACAGTGCTTTCAAAATCCTTAACTATTTACAAGTTCAATTTTAGAGAAATCCAAGAATAACTAGCCTTATCAATGGTTCCATAAAAGTTTATGATAAATTGTAACAAGCTGAAAGTGTCTAGGATTGAGTCATTATAGGATGAGTGATTTTTCAGATTTTTTTTTCTCACCCTGATGTGCTTCAGATTGTACAAATTTCACTTACATAAACTTGTCAGTTTCAAGGTTTACACATTTGTAATATGAAAATCTGGGTGATACTAAAGCTGCAAGTTCTGTGATGTACAATGTAGGATTGATGGGAATTCTCTGATAAATCTCACATTATCGCAATTAAGGTCATTTACGTATAATTTATTGGTCAAATAAGTAGATAATCACTGATTATTTGAGTTACAGGATCTTTGGTAAACCATTGTGAAATATACATATATGTGTACATGTATGTAGAGGGTATTATAGTATCATGGAAACTGACATAAAAGACAACCCATCTGCCACTCACATGGTGGTCTCTCAAGAAAGGTGGTCTGTTAAAGTGGTCTCTTAAGACTTCTTAATAAGAGAGGTTTATTTAAAGGATTATTTAACTTGAGTTGTTCTCAGAATTTGGTCTCAAGTGGTTTTCATAATTTGGTCTCGCATGTCAGGTGATTCCTCATGAGAGCATTTTCTTAATACAGGTTTCACTGTATCTGTATTTTGACGTGTGTGTGTGTGTGTGTGTATGTGTATATATATATACATGTATATATATATATATATATATATATATAGGTATATATAATGAAACCGGTTGAGTTCATTTCGGCATTTTGATTTTTTTTTATATATATATTATACAGATATAAAATTTACTTTTGTGTTTTCTGTCTTTATTGTTTTACTGTTCTTGACTACAATGTTAGATTTGAAAATTATGAGTATATCTTTCACCTGTGTGGCAACAGTAAGACTAAGAGATATGCTGATGAATGTAAAGATCACATACATTTGTACATGTTCATTGTATATGTATAATACATTTATGTTATATCTAGTTTTGGAATAGTATGTGTTTGTTTTGTGTAAAAGTCACTGGCAAATATATGTACTATTTTATTCAGAAATATTTAATATGTCAAAAATTGTTGTTTAGAATTAGACTAAAATATGTAGTTACATGACCATTTTAAGGGACTGACAAAGACTGTGCTACGTGCATGTTAGTACAAATGTAGGCACTATATATACTGGACATTACCGGCTTATTGGACTCCTGTGCATCTGGGGACACAATTGTTAAACAAGTGCAATACACATACCATATTCCACCCAATAAGCGCCCAGGGCACTACAAAAATCTGGAAAAATGGGTGGGCGCTTAATGGGGAAACAGTTCCTTTTTTATAAGGAACAGTGGTAAAGATGTAGTTATTACCAAGGACACCAATCAACATTCTTCTGTTGCTGGTGGCTACTGATAAACTGTTACTTACAGTTTTTCAGGTCCACATCTCCTTGTCAACCAGCTAGAAATGATTTTTGATTAGAACAGGTGCTAACAGGGACATGTTGAGCAGTTAATGGGTAGAATGATATTGTAATGGGTAGAATGATATTGTAATGGTTAAATGATATTGTAATGGGTAAATGATATTGTTTTAGTAAATAAAAGAAATTTTAATTATGAGCCAAAAAATAATGATAATACCTGTAAAAATATATTGTTTTGATTTGACCTGCAGACCCACCTACATGTACAATACATGTAATATAAAAATCACCAAACCTCAAAATGTTTTTGGACTGTTGTTACCACTGTTTTTGTCAGTCATCAAAATCTTCAATTTTGTCCAATTAACATATTAAAATTAAAAACAAAATTTATCTAAAAGAAAAAGCCTGCATGTACATGTACTGGTACATTGTACCTGCTAGCCCTCTTAAATCTACTGGTTGGGACAAACCAAACATTTAATCTTTTAATGATGGCTAGATAGAAATTGCTCGACTCTTGATTGTGAGGTGGTGAGTTCTAGTCCAGCCGGCGACAGGTTGGTTTCCTGTCCTTCGGACTGAGACAGTAAAAACTTAGGTCCCTTGTCACAGTAGGTATCGGCACGTTAAAGAACCCTCACTGCTCAATGGCCATAAGTGCGGCATATGGGCCAAAATTTGAAGCCCTTCACCTGCATTTGGTGACATCGCCATATGAGTGAAAGATTCTTGTGTGGGACGTTAAGCAAAATAAACATAAACAAACAGCTACATGTAGATAGAAATAATGATTGATACATTGTTTGTGTAGACTTCTAGGAAATTTCATAAAAGCATGTTCCTTTAATATAAGCTGTGTATTAAACATTGATGTAAAAGACAAAACATTGCTAACATACCATACTGACATATACATGTACATGTAAACTTAATTTGAAATGAAAGGTTTTCTTCAAATACATTATGTAAATTTTTAAGGACTTTGGATGCAATCTCTAAAGAAATGCAATAATTGATGAAAGTCTAATGAGTAAACAGGCATTTTATGATAAAATTAAACTGTAATGATATGCATGTAAATAGACTATAGTGAAATTCTGTGAAACCCGGTACCTTTAATTTGTACATTAAACATTAAAATGAAGGAAAGAAAATTTACAGTATCAGTAAGTGAAATATATATATATACATATACATGTATATAAACTTGACTTGAATTGTTGGTTTTGTTCAGGTAAATCTCCAAGGAATTGGGAGCACTTGATGGTGTATCCTGAATTGACATCTTGCCAAAAGTGATTTTATTACAATGTATATATATCTGGATCTGCAATGAATATTTGATGTTTCAACTTCTTTCATGTTATTTTGTATTGTTAAGAATGATATGCCTCAGACATCACAGATCATAGAGAGTCAGACTAATAGATAAAGTCTGTATCAATATTTAATACAGTTCCATTCTGAATCTATACCCAGCAGTCACACATTATTGTAACCTATGTGTATTGTACATACAGTGTATTCAGTCTTCTGTGAAGTCACCCTAATGAAGATAAGAATACATTGTAAATAAATAAAAAATGTGTGTTTTTGGTAACCCCAACCAACCTTACTTGGTGTGTACCATACCCTAAGAAAGATATGGATACATTGTAAATAAATAAAAAATGTCTGTTTCTGGTAACCCAACCATCCTTACATTTGAGAACCATTAATTTGCCTAGTCTAGTTTTTTTTTTCAGTAATTAAATTGTGAACATTTTTAGAAAATCTTTCTTGAGACAAAATGCGTGTTGAATTATGGAAAAATACCATCTTTATTTTAGAAATTATTTTCATACAGTCCAGAGAAATAAAATACAATACAATAATGAGACACAGTTGATACATGTACTTTCTGCAACATTTTTATGGGCATGAACAATATCTTTCACAAATCCTGCTACCCCCTAAAAACACTACCAACCTACATGTATAGCTACACTATACTTAAACTACATGTATCTTAAATTTTGATTGGCCAGATGATTTAAATAATTGATTATCTGTACAATTATTGATAGAAAACTAGCTCATATATATAAAAATATATACACACACACACACACACACACACAGAGGTGACTCTCAATGGCTTGAACTTCAAAACCTTGAAGTTTTCAAAACCTCGAAGTTTCGTACAGGCCCCAATTTTTTCTTTCATAAATTATGTAAATTAACTCTGGATCTCTCGAATGTCAAAACCTTAAAGTTCTTGAAACATCAAAGTCGATTTATATATTCGTTTATATTTCACTCTCGAAACCTCGAAGTTGGAGTAATTACCGGTGAATTCATAAAAAGTCAATGCTGTAAGCCAGAACGGCACCTGGATTCTAACCTGGAAGATTAAACAAAAAGTGTTTCGATAACCGGGTGACAAGTAGTCCCTGACCTAATCGAGTAGTGATTGACAGAATTGTCAATTAATTAAGAGCTATTGAAACAGAAGAACTTTACAAAGATGAGTCATAGACTACAATGTTGAGTACAAGTGTCACGGCCAAGTCAAGTGATAGTTTAACTTTTAGATCAAGCGGTACTGTAGATTACTGAAGATCAAGCGGTACTGTAGATTACTGAAGTAGTAGTGGATGCTACTTCAACATTATATACAATGTACCTTATACATGTATGTCGACGACCGTTTTTATCCAAATCGGATACATAATAAAGATAATGTATTTACACGTCTGTTTTTGAAAATTAGGTAGGGGATTGTTTATGACAAAATTCATACAAATAACGAAAACAAAATTCCTGATTTTGTGTAGTGTTAAGAAACTATATCGGTCGAAATTTCCGGAATTCTCGAAACATCGAACTCTTGAAACCTCAGAGTTTTTGGTGATCCTGTAAGTCTGAGAACATTCTCAGCTTCAACTGGTTTCAGCCCTTATATAAGTCTGGGAACATTCTCAACTTCACCTGGTTTCAGCACCTTCTATAAGTCTGGGAACATTCTCATCTTCACCTGGTTTCAGCACCTTCTATAAATTAAATCTTAGAACATTCTCAACTTAAACTGGTTTCAGCACCTTCTATAAGTCTTTAAGCATTCTCAACTTCACCTGGTTTCAGCATCTTATATAAGTCTGGGAACATTCTCAACTTTACCTGGTTTCAGCACCTTATATAAATTATAATTCTGATAACAATCTAACGTTCACCTGGTTTCAACAACTAATTCAAGTCTTAGAATACTCTGAACTGGGTAATTGTTTGGCCTCATACTTGTTATACTATAAATTTTTGGTTACACTAGGACAATTTAGTGAACAGATCATGAAAAAAATAGGACCTACATGTATATTGTACATTTGTACATGCAGACAACAACTTAAACGAAGCTAAAATGCTTCTATGGACTCTTAACAGGGCAAGTTTGATTCAAAAAGTGAAGATGTAATTTTTGTTAATTTGGAGTAAAAGTTACGAGTAATTTACTATCATTTATATCCTTTAACCTTTTGATATTAAAGTACATATTCATCTGAAATAACAGTAAATCAAAATTTCTGTTAGATGTTGGTGATTCAGTCATTAAACCTCAATACAGGAATTATTGTGAACATTGCAGATACTTTTCAAAGCCTGTATCATATTCTGAAATATAAGCGCGTAATTACTTGAACAGAAAAAATATGTTACGAAGATATGTAAAACATGTGTAGAGAAAATCTGTTTTTTAAATTGAAAATTTTTCTGGATGTTTGCATTACAACTGTACCGTTGGGGGAATATTTGTACTGATATATAAATATGTTGTGTCTGGTGGGTGAGTTACTGCCTGTATATACAAAACATATACTTTTATAACATTGTTTCTTTGTATAGTCAAGAGAAATTTATTTGTAACATTAAACCATTTATTGGTGAAAACAAATTCCAAAATAAATAAAACTGATGATAATAATATACGTCATACTAGTACAAATAACTGATGGAAAAAATGCTTTTGTTTGAATGGTATTTAAGTAATTTTTCTGTTGTGTGTGTGTGTGTATATATATATATATATATATATATATATATATATATATATATACACACACATACACATGTTTGGTATGGAGACAGTCAGATTCTATGGGTGCGGGAGAGAATATAGTTACATAAACATTGTACTCTGGGAAAATATCACTGATTTTAATTTCTCATTTTCTGCAAGTGAACTGGCAATCTTTCTCACATAATAAACTTAATTAGGTTTCTGTGGTGCTCAAACAATGAAGAAAATTCTTGTGAAATAAATATATTTATGGTGGTAATGATAACAAAAATAAACTAAAAGCAAAAACCCAGATAAATGTATTTATTTTCTGTGGCAATGTGTAGCTGTATATAAATACAGTAAAAAATCTGCTTTAGCAACCACCTGTGTATGAAGACCCCCTGGTCACATAGTATCGGTTGTGTACAAATCAACCTCTATATAAAGATCACCTCCCTATAAAGACTCATTTTGTTGTGTCCCAAAGATTAAAGTTTCACTGTAATCTGACCATTTGACATTTTCACTACCAGGCTCTTTTTGTACATTGGAACCTTAGTATTAGGACTACATGAACCTAACTGACCCTGTCAAAGTGCTAACTGAGATGGTCTCTATTGGTCTTAAAGGGCCATTACATGTAGCTGTACATGTGTTTACCAGAATCATTTTATTTTTTTTCTTCTACTTTTACTATTTGTACTTGATGTACAATAACAAATAAGAGCTATACACCAACACAAAAAATCTTATATTCCTATATATTTTGTAAAAATAAGGTGTGTGGCATTCTTGTTGTAGTGAAAAAGTGGCGAACTTCAGTTTTTCAAGTAATTTTCACAAAATACATGTACATGTATAGATGTAGGAATTTAAAGGGTCATTAGCTGCATTTTTTTAAAAATTTGTTTTTTTTCTATTTTTACTACACAGTGTACTTAGATTGATAAACAATAACAAAAAAGATATACACTGTACACAGGCTTTACAATTCTTTCATTCCTATACATTTTGTGAAATTTGCTTGAGAAACCCAGGTGTGGTACTTTTTCTCTTGCAACTGATTAACTCAACCTTACTATTTGTATATGAATACCACACTGGTGCTGACCTTATTTTCACAAATTATATAGAATATGAAATTTTTATTCCGATGTTTAGCTCTTATAGCTCTTTTTTGTTATTGTATATCAATCTAAGTAGTAAAAAGGAAAAAAAAGTTTAATGAAAAAAACCCACAGCTAATGCCCCATTAAATGCAGCATTAGGTGAGATTCCATTGTACAAACATGCTTTCAAATGATCTTATTTTTCATGGTCCCTGTTTTTTAATTGCAAACTTAAATGAGTTTTAATTCCTAATCTAGAAAGTTCATTATTACATTTGTAATTATCCAAATACAGGTACATGTTTCCTTAATACATGTTATATTATCATCAGTTCTAAATTTAAAATTGTAATTAAAATTATCCACATTTTTACATAATTTTCTTTTCTAGTGTGACTCAGCAGCTTGAAACTATATATTTTGATCACAGCTTGACATTTACACTTTAATTTTATACCTCTAGAAACATGTACCATAATCTATATGACTTCATACCGTTTAGATTAAATCAAAATTACATGTACAAAGATTAAGAAGATATTTGCATATATTATAAAGTTTTTCAGCAATCAAGTTTTATTTTTTGCATACATGTAAATGTATTGTTACATGTATATGAAGTTTGGTAAAAGCAGTATTCAAATTTATCCACTCTGATGATGTTGTATGTAAGGGTTAGGGTCATCTACCAAATATTGTGTGTTAACTACCAGTTTCTCGGGGAAAAATAAAATATTGAGTTACAATACATGTGTTTTGTTTTATTTGTACGTGTACATGTATATCCGTGTACATGTATATCCGTGTCTTCCTGTGTCACCTGAGCACTTAATCAACAATTTATCTCTTGCCTAATTTGAGTTACCAATGTACATTGTACAGTTCTATGTTCATTGTTTCTGTGTTTCAGACTACTATTTCCAATGTTACACTGGATATTCCTAACTATATGATATATTGTGATACTTGGTAATACATTTTTATTTATCATGATATATATATATATATATATATATATATATATATATATATATATATATATATATATATATATATATATATATATATATATATGATGCATGTACAGTTTTGAGTCTTGATACTCAGCCCTAGCTAGTATCCAACATTTTCCCACACCTGAAACAAAAGAGAATGTGGTTACCAGAATCCAAGCATCAACATTTTCTGTGAAAGTCCAGCAGTTATGCAGAGAAAGACATTTTGTAATTTCTGATCATAAAATAAACTGGACAGGCTTGTTGTAGACAGCTGGGAGTTGTACACAGTGTTGTTTAGACAGTATTTGATGTGTGTTTGGACTCATTAACTATGATTACTGACATATTAATGATGGTCAGGTTTAGAAATGTGTGAAATCAATGTTTTAGGGTCCAGGTGGTCTTGTTGAGTCTACACACACATTTCAGTGTTGCTTACATGTTGAGGGCATCTTGAACACTTTAGTAGTTTCACCAGACTATCTAATGAGTTGTTCTGTGTTACACAGTAAATGTATTGCATGTTGAGAATCACTTCTATCTGATTATGTTGAGTTTGTAGTTATGAATTGGTAATGAGTAGCTATCAACTTGATATAGACTTTATTCTGCAGGTGCTTTTGTAAGGTGAACACTTCTTTAGGTTGTGTGAACATCTATCTATCTATCTATCTATCTATCTATCTATCTATCTATTTATCTATATCCATCCATCTGTCTATCTATCGGTGGTTTATCTGTCTGTCCATGACATGCATCTATTTATCTATATATATATATTTATCAATCAGTCCCTCTGGAAAGAGAGATAGACAGAAGAAGTAGATACATGTAGGTGTTTCTTTTGTATGGAACACATACATGTAAATACACAGGACACTTACGGTTGTGTTAATTTTAAAGGTAAAACATCCATCAACAAAAAGATCATTTTGTCTTAGCAGTCATCAGTCGGTAACCATTTGAAGTGAATTGGTAAAATAGAATTTTATTTCAACCCCTATTAACCTTTTCAGTGGGACAGGCTATAATGGTCTGATCCAAACAAAACAATAAAAGAGAGCATACCATTTAAATAAGGGATGACAGGGTTAAGGGACCATCTGCCTCAGAACAACAGGCCACACATGTTTGACAGATTGTATTGTACAGATTCTATTGTATTAAAAACAGATCAAATTATTGCTTTCCAGTTTCTATATAGTTGTTTAGCAATTAAACTGATTCAGTGGTTCAGTTGTGACTCAAGGTTGAGTCTATAAATAGAATCTATCTCCCTATGTCATGCACACATGTACATTGTACATATACCCGAAGATGCACACGTATGCACACCCACAGATACATGTGGGCCTACATTTAAGATAACTCATAGTGGTAGTGCAGATCACTGTTAGGTATGAATATACCAAGGTATTTTGAGGGTATTTTGTGTTCCATTAAAATACATTTTGTTCCCAATGAACCAGTAAATGAATACTTTCCACAATATTACATGTACATGTACCATTTGTATCTGTTGAAGTGTGGTTAGAGAATCCCGCATTAAAGCGTTAAATCTTGCACCTTTGTCTCAGTGTGGGTTTGAGTCCTGCTGGAACCAAAGCTGGTTTTGTGAGGAATTTGCCAGGTTACTTGTACATGTATAAGGCAGAAGTATATTCCCAGGGATCATTGTAACCAGGTTATTTCCTCCAACATAATATTGAAAAATTTTTGAATGAGGCATAAAACAACAAACAAACAAGAACTGCACACAAACTGGTGTATCCCTTGATGAGGATAATGCTAGAAAGCTTTATCATTTACGCTTCCTGTGGATTCTTTGATTACGTGAGTTTGAGGTATCTTCAGTTCTGTATGTGTGTGCTTAGTGAGTCTTAAAACCTGGCGTTTTGTTGGAAATTCTACAGTATAGCTTCATTAATGCAAAAGGAGGAAAAGTTACAAATCAGCAATCAAGATACGAATAAAACAAGATATTCTAATTTGATTTAGTCATAAAAAATATTATAGATCTTATATTAGGAAGTTCACTGTTTAAAGCTGATGTACATGTATCAAATATTAAGGTGCTGTACCTGTATATAATGAACTAGTAAGGACTTATATTAAGTACTGTAACATGAAATCAGAAATTTAAAATGTGTTTTATTTAT
Organism: Atrina japonica; assembly: GCA_030159075.1. Classification (NCBI taxonomy): domain Eukaryota; kingdom Metazoa; phylum Mollusca; class Bivalvia; order Pterioida; family Pinnidae; genus Atrina; species Atrina japonica. The sequence goes on from BROG01000157.1 coordinate 705,610, forward strand.
TTGCTGTTGAGAAAATATCAGTCATTGCAATTGTTTTTTAAAAGTAACACTCCTAATTGATTTATCAATCCATGGAAAGCAATTGACTCTTCTGTAAATAAATGACTTGGACCAGTCTGAACATTTCTTTAGGGGTGAATGACACTGCATTATATCATTTACATGTGTAAGTTGAAAAGTGGCAGTTCTGTTATCTGAGATGCTCTACAAGTTTTACATATATGTAAACTCATGTAGAAGGGACCTCCATTGACAAGTGGTTAGAGAATCATGCTTTTAACCATGAAGCCTCTCATCTCAGCATGTTTTTTAAATCCTGCTTACACAAAACCTTACATGTGCATGAAGCTGATTTTTGTGAGAAAGTTTGCCAGTTTACTTTATAAAATGCTGAATTATATTGTACATGTACATATGCTTTTTCATCATTATTCTCATTAACCCCTGAATAACAATGGATTCTTCTGAAAATCTATGACATAGACCAGTCCAAATGTGTTTTTAGGTGTAAATGGGTTAATTTGTATTAATTCATCGTGCGACTGTGATGAACTCATCAAGTACATATACCTGTAATTACTGAAAACATAAGGTTACAGGAAAATTAAATTTTGATCACAGAACTCGACTGTAACATGTGGAAAAGCACCCACAAAAGGATGCAGTAATTCATTAAAAAAGAATAAGTGTTTATGAATGTTTTTATTTGATTGAACCTTAAACCTCACATCCCAACTCTTTTTGGTGAACTTAGATTCATGTGCTCCAGTGTTTTCTTTGTTCATGGATATACTTGAGAACATTAAATATTGGTGTATGTCAACTGTTGTTATGGCTTATCTTGGATCAATCAACAGAGGCTGCGAGATTTATTGCCAGGATAACTTGACACAGTTCATGGCCGATTCTTGCAGCCTTTACAATCCCCGCTGGATTTACTAGTAATTACGTTAGCTGTGTGATTTTAGGCTATTAATTCTGATAACTAGATCTTCCATCAAATGACCTCCATTTTTCTATCAAATGACCTCCGATACAAATTCTTTTATGTTAACATCTGTAGGTGGATCTACAGATTTTCACAAGAAGAATCTATAGATTGATAAAAAGATTACTGCATGTAAGCTCTTCTGATAAAGGCACATGTAAGTACATACATGTAGACGAAAAGGTAATCCATGAGGGAAAATGTTTACCCTTTTTACCAGCAACTGACGAACATCAACTGAGTAATGTTATGGTAAGTTGTTTATTGGAAACAAGTCAAAGTACATGTACATTTTGCAGTATGGGGTTAATAACACATTATAATGACAGATAATTACACATGTATATATGCTATTAAAAGTCAGACCAGCGTCCTTTATCAGTTTTAAGATAAATTTGCTTTACAATGTTACTTTTCAATTACTTTTAACATTGTACTCTTGTGACAGAATTGACATTAAAAGGAATTGACTGGACTGTTTACAATTCTTAAGCAGGATTAATATGCAAATGAGTTTTGGTTGAGTATCCCTGTGTATTGGCAAGATCTGGTTGTGAAGTTGGATATAGAAGTTGCATCATTCTTCATTCAGGTGATCTTAACTGATGAGAAACTTGCATCAGTCTTTGAAGTTGGGAAAATGTTTTACATGCACATATTTTGACCTAGAGATTTAAGTCTACTGATGGGGAGAATAGGGTAAGGGTACAATACTGCCCTGTCACAATTTAATATGATGAAACAATGATTGTAAGCACAAAGTTTTATAATCATTTTATACAATGTATAGTATTACATATACATGTGTCATCATTTCAACACATCCTGAAATTCAGTTCCCTTCAGTATCGGTTCTTTTATTACACACACCCAACTTCCATTTCCTCCATAAACTGCAAGCAACAACAGTCAACATGATGTGTTCTGTGACATTTTTGCCATGAGGTAAAGACTAACATATTTACTTGTCAATAAAATAATTATTTTAATTTCTAACTGGTTTTTAGCAATCCATTTAAACTACAAATAGAAGGAAATGGATCACTTTCGAAACTTAAGCTTTTTGAAATGACGAATGCAGAATGGTTGTACTTCTACTTTCATTTTGATAAATGCGGACATTCCAACTTAACATGTCAAAATTTTAGCTTCATCAGATTGGGAATTTGAAAGATCAAAATTGAGAAAAATCAGATACTATTTCTGATTAGAAATGGACCGAATAACGGCCCCAAAAAGTGGCAAAAAAATTCCTGAAATCAATTTGCCAAACCGGCGACTTCGTACGTAAAACAATTCGCCCGATCATAAATTCAGTTGCCTCAGGTGAACGGGCACCTGTTAATTGAAATAATTTCGTTTAGTCCACATTTTTATTGCTTCGGTCAAATTTCAATGAAATTTGAAATAATAATATTAAAAAAAGATTTCTATCGTTCAGTCCAAAATCTGAAAATGAAATCCCAAAGAACTACAAATCAAATTGGCATGGCCTAAGGTGTGATATTTAGCCTCAGATTGAAAATATTTTTTAACTCATGAAAAAAAGTGGACTCGTCTGTAAACCAATGATCCAGACCAGTCCAAATGTGTCTTTAGGGTTGATATTTATTGCCCATTTTAGCATTCATTGCTATACCCAATAAACAGGTAAATCGCTACATGTACTCTGAAAATATGATTCATTTCATGGATACCTGCCCCATATGTATATTTGCTACCAGACGATGTAAATTGCATTCCATTGATCATGACCTATTTGGGTTTTTGATTTATATATCTAACATTGTAATCACTTGTGTTCTCTTTTATATACATGTATTGGATAATGGATTTTTTGAAAATGCTGTAGGAAATCGAGTCCCTCGTCATAGATAAGGACCTCATATAGGAGATTATTTTGTGGGCGACTAACATTTTAATTACTATAGAATTGGCCAAACAATTTGCAGTTTTGTTCCAGAATGCTATTTTTAATTCCCTCAGAAGAAATTTATGAAATGGAGTTGTGAAACAGATTACTGAGCTTTCTCACCTGTTTATTGTTAGATAAGATAAGGTAGATTAAACACTGCTGTGTATTATTTTCCATTTTCAGTCGATTTACTGAAACAAAAATGAAATCCTTAAATTAAGCTAACAGTTTTTATATAGTTTATTGTAAAGTTTTAAGAAGTACAAAATGATAAACGAAACTCAAAGTCCATTTGAATATGACAAATAAGGTATCCAAATGGTGTCAACATGCAGAACAATTGCGAATCCCAAAAGGGATGGGACCAGGTATACAGATAGAGTCAGCGTCCCCTGTAAGCATGCCACACCCATCGCAAATGTTACATGAAAACCTCTGTGGAAATGTCAAGCTCTGTGAAAATGTCATCATTGTTTAAAACCTGATTGGCAAAAAGGAGCCATTTTAAATGGTCGTGCAACAGAACACCATCTAACATTTCTGAGTTGGAGACTTCATATTGTTTAACAAGATCACCGTATCGACCATAACAGATGGAAGGTCCACAGGTTCGATTCCCAGTACTATGTCATATCAGTAAAAGACTGTAAAAGATGGTGGTGACTATTCCTTTGAATTTGCCTTGGCATACGAAATGAAAGTTACAAGTCTCTAAGATGAGATTTGAAACCAGTGTTCTGAATATGTCATGGAACATGTAGGCGTGGCATTTAAAAGAATCATAATAAAGTAAAAATTTAGCTTGAGAAAATTTGGTGACTTTAGGCCTACATGTATACATGTCAGATTCAGATGTTATCTGCAGTCATCCTCTCACTGCACTTTTATCTCTGCTTATGAACCACTTCTATGACTGTCCATTTATAAGTGCCGTACATGTGTATATAAGTGCTTTGTACAAGTGTTTACAAGTGTCAGAGAACAACACAGGGTCTTGTGGAAAACATTGTATTGGTATGCATACTGTAGTACATGTGGTAGAAAGGTTTACAGTTCATCTCAAATTTTTGTAGCCGCAACATCAATTATCTATAATTAAGCTTAGCAGAATATCACAGCTAGATTTGTTTGTTTTGTAATACTTATTTTGATTGTTATTTTCCTTCAGATAATGCTGCATGTTTATATAAAAATGTTTACACCTGTCTGTCTAGTCTAAACTTTCTACAAGGATCTGGATGTAAATGATCATGTACAACTAATTAACATGTACATGTAATACAGTGAATCTTGTATATAACGACCTCCTTAGAGACGTAAGAAAACTGGTCATTATAGGGAAGTGGTCTTTATATAGAGGTTGATTTGTACACAGATGGTACTATTGGGGACATAAAAAATCAGTCTTTGTGACCAGATGGTCTTTATACACAGTTGGTCACTAAAGCAGGTTTTATTGTATAAATGTACAGATAAATTTGAAACGAAAATGTGAAACCAAAAGGGGCAGTTACCGATCTATCAAAGGAGCAGGTACAGTTAAGCTGCAGACATCAAAGGGGCAGTTACAGATAAACTGGAAAGGGTGGGTACAGAAAAACTAATTATATTGAAGGGCAGTAATTGATGAACTAGAGACTTTGAAGGATGGATACAGATATATGCAAATTAATGTATTTGTAGTGGATGGTTAATTATCAATATGTAAACTTGTGACTACATGTATCAAGGAGCAGTTACAGATACATGTACATCTGCATGCTAAAAGAGATGCTAGAAGCTACAAAGGGGGTAAAAGAAATGTTGGGTGACATTTTAAAGGGAGGGTCAAATGAGAATAGAGATTTTCTCCTGCTGCAGAACACATGTACTACAACTTGTAAACAGTGAAATTTTGACATGAAAAATTCAACAGCAACCTTTACTTTTGATTGCATATTTTGTTATATAAAAATTGATCTTTCATCAGGGGGCACTGATTTGACCCAGATTTGAAAGTTTTGTGAATTATTTAGCATTGAGCAAAATATAATTCGTTGGAATCTATCCATATGTATGTCTGCCAAGGTAAATTGGCACATGTTTACAAACACGAGTCTAAATCAAATCATAACAGGGGTGATAGGACACTTGTCATCACAATAGTATTAGAGATTAAGTAATGCATGGAGTCCATGCAAAGCAATATGTTTTACCTTACAACCTATTTTTGGAAAGTACATCACATTGTTTTGGTTTCTGACTGAACCAGGATGTGTCACTTTACCTTGGTAGACCAATACATGTATACATGTATATACATATAAGACGCCATTGGAAATACTAAAGGCTTGAAAAGAAAAAAAATAACAGATGTAAATAATAGTACAGAGGAACCTGTCTTGAGAAATCACCCCATCTGCCACTCAAATGCGATGTCTGATCAGAAGACCAAGTGGTTTTCAGAATGTGGTCGTAAAAGACAGCTGGTCTTACATGAGAGTGGTCTAACAAGACAGGTTCCACTGCACCACTCTCTTTTCAATATATAATGTGCTGTTTTGTATGAGCGAGATAAGAAACATGTCCATCTTCTGATCCATCTGTAGAACTACATTGTACAATGTACATATTTTTCTCAAGATCTGAACACACACATCATCGCATGGCATACATAATCTTATGTTTAAGACATCAGTAATAATAGTAATCCTTCAGATCAACATAAAAATGACACCAGACATTTATTGTTCTTTAAATAGGTAGCAAATGGCGTTTATTACCTAGGTAAATACACTGACATTTATATATAACTGTGTACCAGTGCACCCAATGACAATTTTGTCCATTGTAAACATTTTAAAGTCCTTAAGACCGTTCATAATAAAAGGTATTCTCTCTCACATGTTCAGTGTTACATATAACAACTTGGCTTCACCTCAGAGGGTCTGTTCTGTTGTCATATGGACCGTTGCTTCAACACAGACACATGCTACATGTGCAAGTATACATGTACAATGTATGTAGTAGACATTATGTTATTTGGTCTATGTACACTGTATGTCCGTCTGTCTGTTATTTACTTGCACATGCATGCAAGGTAGAAACAAAATTGTTGTGCATACATGTATGATTTTTTAAAATTGACATGCATACTCATACATGTAGTTCTTTTGGAGAGAGAAAGATGTCAGTGCAAAGGTCAAGGTCATGAACTAACACCTGAGGAAAAATACATGTTACTGGCAAGCAAAGTACAGACCATAGCACTTTGGGTCATCAACATGGTAGAGAGAGGATACACCTATTGTTTATCAAGGTCAAGGTCAAGGTCAAAAGTAAAACAAAAATATACTCAAGGTACAGACTCAATTTGTTGTACCTGAGATTCTCAAGTTTAAGACACAAAGTGCATATGTCAAGTGGATGTAGCTTATTCGTTTTATGTCAAAAGTCAAGGTCATGACCTAATGTTAAGAACTCTCAATCTTGGTAGACACCTATTTTTTTTTATGGTCAGAGGTGAAAGGTTTAGCAGAATATACATGTAAGATGTTGTCACAAGATAACTTTGAAGGGATAAGCTTGTAGGCAATGTAAAGACCAAACTGTTGTTGTAACTGGTATTCTCAAGGTTGAGACAAAGAATGTAAATGTATACTTCCTGGTGAGAGATTTTACAGGCCCGTAAACAGAGATACTGTATTATGATATGAAAATTTCTTTCTGAATCTTGTAAGTACAACACCTCATATTCCGCTACACCTCGAGTTTTTACTTAATGTATGGTAACATTTAATTTTGCCGTATTTTCTAACAAAGTACATGAACGTTATACAATTTAAGTACAGTATAATCTAGCAGACAGTTGCCAGACTTATCAAGTTGTCCGTTCTAGAGAGGTATCCAATGACCATATTTTGCTAAAATATTCATATGCAACACCAAGACAATTGTTCTTGTAATCAACTGTTATGATGCAATTCAGGGGAAAATCTCGAGCAAAAACACAGCACAAAAGATTGTAAAGATTGTAGGAGTGTTTTTCATGATAGAAGTCGGGACATACAGCTTAGTTAGAAATCGCATGTGGCAATGGAAATGGATCATTGGAAGTCTGTCTGCTAAATCAAGGTTGACAATACAGAAATTATGTATCTTTGGGCCAACAACTTTGCCCGGGTAAGGGAGTTGTCTTTTTTTTAAACAGACACTTGTAGTTTTATATAACATGTAAATCGGGACTTGGACAAATTATCTGTTATTGCAGGATGTCTGCAGATTGAAGGTGTCCGTTATGGCAGGTTTTACTGTAATTTACCATTTCAGAATATATATCAAGCTTGTGTACAGTTGCTACATGTACATTTACCCATTACAACATGCTCATACACCACTTCAGGTTATATGAACATACATGTACTTGTAATATAATTTCAGTTTTTATTGTTCTTATATAACATTTCCAGATACATGTATTGATTTCTCCTTTATATATACGGTGTGTAAGATATTTTTTAAGTTTCAATTATCTCGTCACTGCATCATTCTACATGTAGGTCATCCATCATTTCTGCCATGTCCTGTTTAGCTGAGTCACGAGGAATTCTGGATACATTATGGTAATAGTTCTAATAAATAGAGTCCATATGCTGGCCTATACAATGTAAGATGTACAGTGTTAACACAACTCTTACTGCAGTTTGAGTTTATAGAAATCACAGATACATGTTAATTATATGTAAATTGTTGTGGCAGATTTAGTATGTGTACAATGTAGATATAATCTCTGTTAATCTTAAAGTTTTCATAATGGTATCATGTACATGTCATAAGCATGGGAACAAGGGGAAAGGGGGGGCCTCCCCCAACTTTTTCACATACATGTACAAGCGAAATTCTTATATGATCAACAAGTAAGCAAATTGTTTAAAATGTAATTGTATATAAACAAAATTGTTTCTCCCTTACACTTTTGATTTACTTCCTATGCTACTGCATGTACACCTGTATGCAGTTCTTTTATGTACAATTGCTCTTCACACAGGTACATCATTAGTTGTCATAAATAAAACACAAAGGTTGAAAGGTATTACTTGCATAAGAATACTTGTACTAAGATTTTATTTGTCTTTGGAAGACAATTATTGGCATGCTTGTTCTGGGAATGTTGTAGTATGTAAGCCAAGATATTTCTGGAAGTCCGACAAATTTCTCTCAAAGACAAGGTCACCTGCATTTGTTTTCCTGTTTTACTGACAAATGTCTCTCAAAGACAAGGTAACCTGCATTTTTTGTTACTGTTTTACTTTGCTTTGACTATAGCTACATGTGAGGTTTATTTCTCTTGAAGACAAGGTCACATGTAGTTTATGATCCTATTTGCTTCTGCTTTCTATTTATATTTTTCTTTGATTACAACCAAGATGTATTTCTCTCAAAGACATGGTCACCTGCAGTACAATGTACCGGTATATGTTTCTATGCTTTGATTGCAGCGATGATGTACATGTATCTCTCTCAAAGATAATGTTAATGTCATATGCAGTTCATCATGTTCGTATTTCTAATTCACTTTAATTACAGCCAAGGTGTATCTTTTTCAAAGGCAGGGTCACTCTCAGTTTATGGTCCTATTTGCTTCTTTCTATTTTATTTCACTTTTATTGTAGCCAAGGTGTATTTCTTTCAAAGACAATGTTAATGCCATATTCAGTTTAGCATGTTCCTATATGATTTAACTTTCATTACAGCCAAGGTGTATTGCTCTCAAAGACAGGTGATTTAATTACATACATGTGCAGCTACATGTAAGGTGTATTGCTCTCAAAGACAGATGTTTTGACTACAGACTGCTACATGAAAGGTGAATTTCTCTGAAAGACAGGTGCTTTAATTACATACATGTGCAGCTACATGTAAGGTGTATTGCTCTCAAAGACAGGTGCTTTGACTACATGTACATACAGCTACATTTAAGGTGTATTTCTCTCAAAGACAGGTGCTTTGACTACATACAGCTACATGTAAGGTGTATTTCTCTCAAAGACAGGTGCTTTGACTACAGACAGCACATGTAAGGTGTAATTCTCTCAAAGACAGGTGCTTTGACTATATACAGCTACATGTAAGGTGTAATTCTCTCAAAGACAGGTGCTTTGACTATATACAGCTACATGTAAGGTGTAATTCTCTCAAAGACAGGTGCTTTGACTATATACAGCTACATGTAAGGTGTAATTCTCTCAAAGACAGGTGCTTTGACTATATACAGCTACATGTAAGGTGTAATTCTCTCAAAGACAGGTGCTTTGACTACAGACAGCACATGTAAGGTGTAATTCTCTCAAAGACAGGTGCTTTGACTATATACAGCTACATGTAAGGTGTAATTCTCACAAAGACAGGTGCTTTGACTATATACAGCTAATTGTAAGGTGTAATTCTCTCAAAGACAGGTGCTTTGACTACATATAGCTTTATATAAGGTGTATTTCTCTCAAAGACATGATTGCCTGTAGTTTATGGTCCTTTCTGACTTAGACTTCAGATAAGTTGTGTTTTGAGCCTCCAACATGTGCTGATGTTTTAGTATGATGTTTTGTCTTTGTTTTCTACATGGACAAAACTTTAATTCCACAACGCCTGTACTCACATTTAGACTCACCCAGATCAATGAAAAGTATGGTCTACGGTCATAATTCAGATGTGAACAAGTTCATATTGTATGTAAAATTGTTTTATAAAATTTTGTACTTTTAACCACTCCACTGGAATTTCTGCTGATTTTAAAGGGAAGTTCACCAGTCTACTCATGAAAGACTCATGGCGGTATTACAATGTTCATGTACATAGTAATGCGATTTTCCCCTCTACCAATAAAAAAACTGGTCAGTCATCATGTGACTGGTAATCTATCGAGCAAGGAGTAAAATCACAGCAAACCAACAAAACAAAGCTGAGACAAACAATTAATTAAAAAATAAGAGATTTGAAGTTGGAATTCAAATTTGAAATTACAGTTATTTTCAAGGTATGTGAAAGCACAAATGTCAATGTTTAGTGTACATGGTACAGTGTAAACATGTAAAATAATAATAAAATTTTGTATCACTTCTTTTATGTGTTATACAGTTTTCTGCTTGTCAGAGAGCTTTAAAGCTGAAATGTCATGTTTCGTGTCAGTTATTTATACTGTCTGAATATGTATGTATCACTTTTTTATTTGTTATACAGTTTTCTGCTTGTCAGAGACCTTTAAAGCTGAAATGTCAATGTTTATTGTCAGTTATGTACTCTCTGAATTGTAAAATGCCAGTACTTCTTGGAATCTGGTTTACATAAAGTAAGAAAAGTTAATGTCATGAAATGCCTGGTGCTAATTTGATTCTTTTCCTTTTTTGTTCCTGTAAAATCATTTTTTTGCAGTGAACTTTGAAGGATTTCCCAAAGTTTATGTCATAACATTCTTCATGTAGATGAATTTATGTTTAAACTTACTACATGTAGATAAATATATTGTGCATGTACATTTACATGTGTATATGTCACAATGTCCAACATGTAAATAAATTCATGCAATAACTTTCAACTTGTGAATAAGTTTGTTCCACAAACATCCCATAACTACATTTGTACATTGTAGATATTTACATACATGTATGTTTATGTGTATATCAGACCTGCCACATGTAAACAGGTTTATGCCACAACTTTCCACTTGCAGATAAGTTATTGCCACAACTTTCCACTTGCAGATAAGTTATTGCTATAACTTTCCATATGTGCAAATGTAAATAAGTTCATGACACAATTTTCCACTTACTTATATATTGTAAGTTTATGCCACAAATTTCCACTTGCAGATAGTTATTGCCACAACTTTCCACTTGAAGATAAGTTATTGCCATAACTTTCCACTTGCAGATAAGTTATTGCCATAACTTTCCACTTGCAGATAGTTATTGCCACAACTTTCCACTTGAAGATAAGTTATTGCCATAACTTTCCACTTGCAGATAAGTTATTGCCATAACTTTCCACTTGCAGATAGTTATTGCCACAACTTTCCACTTGCAGATAAGTTATTGCCATAATTTTCCACATACAAATGTACCACCATACAATGTATAAATAGTGAATACTGATTATAGTGTAAAACACTATTTAACCCACCTACCCCTGAAAAAAATGGATCTTACTGAAATTCAGTGACAAAGACTAATCCAAATGTGTATTTAGGGGTGTACATGTAATTTGAGTTAAACAAAAGTCATATTTATAACTGCACTCATTGATACAATGCTCTTTGCTGTAATCAACTGCTGAAGAAGAAAATGAAATAAAAAAAAGATGAAAAAAGAAATGCAGAGGTATCACTCTGTAGTGTAAATATTGAAAACATTACAGCTTGAATCTATCGGAATTACAAAGTACAACATTTGTTCATTTACTGCATTTTTGCCAGCAGTAAAAATGATAATTTGCCAATTTCTAGTAATGCACTGTGCCATATGTCAATTTTGACCTCAAAAAGTGCATCTTGCTATCTAGAAATTGAGGAAAGATGTTTGTGGAAGACAAAACTATCATCACTTATGCATTACGATTCATTGTCAGTGTGAAACAAACAAAAAAAGCAATAATTGGTTTGAGCCTCCTGAGGCATCATCTGTGAGTAAATTAATTACCATTAGACAGATTGGTGTATGGTGACAATCACACACAAACATTCAACAAAAAGTATCTGAAGATTAGATTGAAGTGGGGAAGGTAAGTTAAGAGTTCAAAGGTCATCTAGTGTTTAAGTTCTAAACACAAACACGTGAGTCACACACATGTACAATGTACAGAATATAACCTGGTATCTGCTCAAAATACATGTAAATGAATGGTTTCCATGACAACAATTATATTTGTACTAGGAAGTCTTTGTCTTTTAAATTTCTGTGAAGGCTCTTGGGCTGTTCTCTAATTATTATTTGAATCATATGTCTGTCTATCTGTGATTCAGAGTTTTGTCATCTGTGTACATGAACATCAACCATGTACAAACATCAGAGTACATGTGGAGATATATTCATTGTACATGCATGCATTATTGTGTGGTTTAGATTTATACAATCTACCCTATCTTGAGGGTATGAGAAAGGAATCTTGATCCGAGGGTAAGATTCTTGAATGACAAACCTTTGCTGAGGGTTTGTTATTCAGGAATTTTATCCTGGGTTGATTATTTTTCTCCCATTTGATAAATAATCTACATGTATTTATAGATCTACGCATATCTGAGTTATGTCAGACATAAATATGTAGGCCACAGAAGTTCTATGTCATAAATTGTATTGTGAAGTCATAACGCGTGTAGCTTGTCATCCACCCCCATGCGCTAGTTATAAGGATAACTCTGACTATTAGAGAAAAAGTGTTTTATCATAGTCTCTGAAAATGTGTACATATACATGTATACATGTATAAAAGATCAGATTTATTTGGTTTAGATCTCTTGTCATATTCTGTGTACAAATTTCAGATTAGATCTATTTATCTGTGGTTCAGAGCTCTGTCATCAGATACCATCTGTTTATCTGTGGTTTTAATGTACATGTACCTGGGAAGAGACCAACAACCTTTTGAAAGTAAACTGTTAAACTTTCTCACTAAAGCATCGGGGCCCGAACCTGCTCTGACAAAAGATGAGAAACTTCCTGGTTTAAATACCCAATGCTCTAACCATTCAGCCACCATTGGCCACAACTTGATTAGTAAGAATGTACAACTTATGATCCAGTTAATGAAGTGTACTTTGTGTAATTATGACATTCATGAAGGTCATATGGAGTGTACATGTACACATGTACAATCTGCATGTACATGTATGTTAAAAAGACATTTCAGCATGTTCCATTATTGAAGATATAGTTAGTACATGTAACCTACAAATATTTTGGTTACCATGACAGCTCTCACTGGGTTAGTTAGTTAGTTATTGTTTTAAGCCACTTTTAACGATATTTCAGTTATATCGTGGCGAGCTCTTACTGGGATAAACCATTCAGGCATAATTTTGGCACATGTGATATTTTTTGGAATGTCACCCTGACTTCTTTATCTCTAAAATGAGTGGATGACATTGAAAGTGTTTTTATCTCTCTAAACCAATCAGATTACAAGATTTATTGTCTAAGGTATAATAAATAACATAACTGTACTGTCTGACAAATGTAATAGAATCTATAATAAAAGATTGGTTGGTTGTATTGTTGTTTAATGTCCCACTCAAGAATATTTCACTGATATGGAGACGTCACCAAATGCTGGTGAAGGGCTTCAAAGTTTGGCCTATGCGTGGTACTTACGACCATTGAGCAGTGAGGGTTCTTTAACATATCAACACCTACTGTGACATGGGACCTCAGTTTTTACTGCCTCGTCCGAAGAACAGGAATCTGACCTGCCTTCGACTGGACTTGACTTCACAACCTCACGATCAAGAGTTGAGTGTGCTTCTGATCGACTGAGTCAGGCCGGCTCCTATAATATAAGATACAAATCTATATGTATGTGTATATCATATGGATGCTGTGTACATTTTGTATGTTGATCACTCCCTATGGAAAACCCAGTTATCACATGTCTAGTTCTGTATTATGTTCTTTAGCATTTATAGATACATGTACAGATCATTTTTCCTACTCTTCCATTAAGTTTGAAATTATCGTGACAGATCTTTACAACTTCACATGTTGACAGAATTCTTTCATCTTTCCATTTTCACAGTATTGTAGGACAGAACCATAGTTGTAAGAGATCTAATTTCATGTGGTGCTCACTTTTAGTGAAACAGATTTCATAACAAATATATTTATTTGAGTCAGCCGGGAGAGATCCATTTCAATTTTTTTTTCACAGTTTTATGAAGGATGTATGACCATGTGAGTGATGTGAATCATTTTAGTAATGCTGCAAGTGCTGGTAATAGAAAACAAACTTCATTGGCACATCAACAGCATGATTCAGACATAATAGCTAAAGGGTCAATGGTTTTCAGTTTCAGCATTTCATGTATTATTTTTTTAATTTTGTTTTAGATTTACCATTACAATACATATATGATATATTCTACATGTAATCCGGTCCTTAAGAAAACAATTATTCAATTATTTCTTTTATTTGAAATTAAAAAGCAGTATGGTTTTCTTGTGACAACTTGAGTGTAGTCAACAATGCAAATGCTAAAATTGCAAAATTTGTATAAAATGATTAAAAATTGTTTTATGCTTGCCTCTCAAAAGAAACGGTATATGGTGTTTATTCATTTTGTCATGGTAGGATTTTAAAAGTCACATTTCGTACAATGTTGTTCGTCCATCTTTGGTGATCTAGAATGAGTGGCATTGGTTGTTATTGCTTTGTCAAAATCAAAGATATTGTAAACACCTTCAAAGATGTTGTAAAACATCCTCAAATATATTGTAAACACCTTCAAAGATATTGTAAAACACCTTGTCTATGTATGAAAGTTAGGGCAGGTGGTCTTCTACAACATTAGTGATCTCTTAAAGCAGATGGTCTTATATAACATAAGTGATCTCTTAAGGCAGGTGGTTTTCTACATCATTAGTGATCTCTTAAGGCAGATTGTTTTCTACAACATAAGTGATCTCTTAAGGCAGTTGGTCTTATACAACATAAGTGATCTCTTAAGGCAGTTGGTCTTCTACAACATTAGTGATCTCTAAAGGCAGGTGGTCATCTACAACATAAGTGATCTCTTAAGGCAGGTGGTTTTCTACATCATTAGTGATCTCTTAAGGCAGGTGGTTTTCTACATCATTAGTGATCTCTTAAGGCAGGTGGTCTTCTACAACATAAGTGATCTCTTAAGGCAGATGGTTTTCTACAGCAGTTGTCTGTTTAGACAGGTTCTACTGTTACAACTGTGAAATAGACCTCAGCTTCTTAGAAAACTTGAGCCTTAATCAAAACTTTTCAGCTGGAAGAGATAAGGTTATGATATTTCACAAGTATATTCCTGGTAGTGCTTTAGATTTATAGTGTAACTTGTACATTGTAGGTATAACTGCCATATACATTGTAGTTCAAGGACGAGGCAAACATTTGAAAGACTACATTAAGATAATTTTATCAAGACATTAGAAAGTAATTACTTGATAGTTTTTGTCATTAAATGAGAAAATTATCGGCAAAGGTTTAGTACTTAAACATACGGCCTATTGATTATTTCAAATTATCTTTCACGTTGGTCTCGCATCTGATACTTGTTTTTTATCTGTTAATATTCTTTCTGCAATGTCTAATTAAGGTGATGCTGAGAGTCAATTCATTATCTGTGTTGTGTGATACATGTGTATTTAAATTTAGAAATGAAGAAAAAACAAAACAAAAACCACAGCCATTTGGATGAGAAAGTAAAAGTAGAGTGATTTGATTGCTCCATATTAGATCTAGATATAGAAGTACAAATATACATGTACTTTAATTGATTTAAAGGTACATACATGTACACACTACCATTCCTCTCAATGCACTACCAGTTCTTTCTATCTCTCATACAACATACACATGCATGCAACAATTGACCTTTCGCCAAATGCCGGACATGGTACATTTTAGCAAACTTTGATGTCACAATGAAATGGCCCATCAAACCTTTGTGTGATTATGACATCACAATGAAATGATGTCAGACATTTGGCAATAGGTCAATCTCATTCTCGGACTATAAATACAAAACGTATATATGTAGGTGTACATGTATGTACATGTAATTCATGTTCATTTCATTATGTCTGACATTTTGAGTACAGAAACATGAAAGGTTTGTAGTGATTTACACAAAGAAAACATCAGTAAAACAGAAACTTGGAATTTAGTGATCCTTAATTACATGTATCTGCTCCCTCCTTGTCTCTGCCTCTACTTCACGCTCAAATGTACAGGTACATAGCCACAGGCACACATAGACACAGGCACACATATAGACGCACACATATAGACACAGGCACACATATAGATACAGGCACACATATAGACGCACACATATAGACACAGGCACACATATAGACACAGGCACACATATAGACACAGGCACACATATAGACACAGGCACACATATAGACACAGGCACACATATAGACACAGGCACACATATAGACACAGGCACACATATAGACACAGGCACACATACACAGGCACACATATAGATATACATGTAGTGATGCACAAATAAGTGCTTAGATAAATGTGAGCACACATCCATTTTGATAATTTTACAGTCAGTGTTTAGAAATAATAGTTTACTTCTCTCTAGCATTTCCAAACATCTAAAAAACAAAACAAAAAACACAGACCATGATACATACAAGCCCATGAAAAGTAAAATATACCAAATTGCATCAATGTTTAATATAAGCTCTGTGTAGGATCTGCTGTAAAAAAAGTTTTAATGATTTCCTGTATTTGTTATGTGAGTAAAACCCGAAAAAAAAAATAAAATAAACACATTGGCTGTACATCAAAGTCTGGTAATATATCACTTGGCAATAAATTTGTATGCAATGTTGAACCCTGTGCCCTGCCTCATGGTATTTTGTTTTTACAACTTATTGTAATTTCGCTTGTCATAATAATTGGATATTTATTACTAACATTATGTATGTGTGATTCAGAGAAAAAAAATACTCCACATTAATTCTTTGAAAACAAAGTAAAAATTGAACGTATAAACATAAACGTTTTTTTCCATGTGAATAATTTGTAGGAACGAAAGATAAAGATAGCATTCAATCATAGGACTGTTTTATGGAAAACCGACAATTTGTAAATGTACCTGTATAGGCAGTTATTGCACATAAACCATAAGACATGATGAGAATTACATATTACATACATGCACCTGTTTTGCTGTATGATAATAAAATTGAATTTCATTGTATCAAAACCAAATGAGATCTCTTAAACACAATGCATTTCTTGTGCACATACATTATAGACTGTAAATACCTGAAAACAAACAAAAACACCAAACGTTATTCTATGCAGCAATTTTGTCAGTCTGAAATAAGATTTTAATTCTTACCTGACGCTGTACAAATGTACCTGTAAATTGATATTATGTACATGTGGGGCTGAAACGTTTATGAATGGTCAGGAAACCTCAGATCGGACAACAAGATTCTCACCACTCAGGTGGAGATTTCCTTATCCTCCCAATGCACGTGTAAGATTCTGTTATTCTTTTTCCTATAAACTTTTGTTTTGATTATTCTTTATTTTAAAATTCTTCGTATTCGGATGCCCACACAATTACAATTACAATTATTTACCTGAGAACTACACATAACATTTCATGTATTTGGATTCTCTACTCTTTTTACCTAGATTTTTTTTGGGGGGGTGGGGGGCTCTGTGATAGACTGGTTAGAGCAATTGTGCTTTAAACTATGAAATCTCTCAAACCAGTCACTGCAGGTTGGAGTTCCACTGGATTTTTAGCTGATTTTGTGAGATAAATTACCAGTTTACATGCATAAAAGGCAGATTCTCAAATTCACCACTAAAAACTAGCTGTCACTGAATAAGTGGCAATGTTTTGAATGTGGCACAAAACAATATTCAAATTCAAATTCCAAGAGTGATTAAATTAAGAAATAAGAAAAACACACAGAAAAAGACAAATATTGAAATGACGATTTTTAATATTTATTACAGCTATAACACATGTAAATATAGATTATCCAAAGTTAAACAAAAAGTCGCATAAAAATGTGAAATAAATTTACAGCAATTTTGATGTATGTATGAATGTTTAAGATGCACTTGTAGTCTAATAAATTGGAATCTCAAACTTTAAATCTAGCATGTCAAACAACACCCATATCACAAATCCTTTCTAAAGTAATTTTCAACTCATCACCTGTTCCACTTGAATCTTTTCTGTTTTTATCTGGATCATGCTTGAGATTGCCTGTATAAGTAATGTCATCTCCTGTATGTTACTCCTATCCATGGTGTGTCTTTGCATTTCCCATATCATAACATTTAACTCTTGTTTTCTCCTATTACTCATAATGGTGTTATATTGTACAGACAATGTGTTTAATTGTGCTGAAAATTCTCAGATGTGAATGTCACACCCCACTCCAGTTACAGATAAAGTAATACATAATTTCACTGTATATACATGTACAAGACTGAACTATCAAAAGATGAAGTAAATGCCATATTGTAAACCACTGATTGTAAATCAATGATTCCTGAAGACAAATTATTAATGGATGATGACAGTTTTCTTTTAGAAAATGAGTAGGTGGAGAGATCACTGTGACCTGCCAATAACACTGCCATTATAGTTTGTTGTAATTACTGTGTATCAGAAATATGTGATGTCCCTCTATCAGTAAGTCATGATCTTGCCTTTACTCCATAGTTCCTTGGTGGCTACTTTATAATTGAAACAATCATATTCAGTAAATCCTGATGTTTGCCTTTGATATTTGTTAATACATGTACATTTTGTATAAATCTTGGCTTATAATTAAAATATCTCATGTCTTCAATCAGTGTGATGCACATGTGTATTGGATAATGTCTATCTCCGGTTGATATCTCTGTCTACAATTAGGGTGACACCTTGGTCTACAGTGAGGAAGATGTCTCTGCCTACAATCAGGGTGAAGTCTGTCCCCAGTCTGAGTGATATATCTGTCTACAGCCCGGTTGATATCTCTGTCTACAGTTAGGTTGATATCTCTGTCTACAGTCAGGTTGATATCTCGGTCTACAGTTAGGTTAATATCTCTGCAGTCAGGTTTATGTCTTTGTCTACAGTCAGGTTCATATCTGTCTGCATGTTTATATATCTGTCTACAGTCAGGTTGATATCTCTTGTCTACAGTAAGGTTGATATATCTGTCTACAGTTAGGTTGGAATCTCTGTCTACAGTCAGGTTGATATCTCTGTCTACAGTCAGGTTGATATCTCTGTCTACAGTAAGGTTAATATTTCTGCAGTCAGGTTTATGTCTCTGTCTAGTCAGGTTCATATCTGTCTGCCTGTTTATATATCTGTCTACAGTAAGGTTGATATCTCTTGTCTACAGTAAGGTTGATATCTCTTGTCTACAGTAAGGTTGATATATCTGTCTACAGTAAGGTTAATATCTCTGTCTACAATCATGTTTATGTCGCTGTCTACAGTCAGGTTAATATCTGTCTACAATCATGTTTATGTCTCTGTCTACAGTCAGGTTAATATCTTTGTCTACAATCATGTTTATGTCTCTGTCTACAGTCAGGTTAATATCTCTGCAGTCAGGTTTATGTCTCTGTATACTGTCAGGTTGATATTTCTGTCTGCAATAAGGTTTATATATATATATATATCTGTGTGTGTGTGTCTAGATCTACAGTCAGCTTAATAGCTCTGTCTATAGTCAGGTTTATGTCTCTGTCTACAGTCAGGTTGATATCTGTGTCTACAGTCAGGTTGATACATGTGTGCCTCTACAGTCAGGTTGATATCTCTGTCTACAGTCAGGTTGTTATCTCTGTCTACAGTCAGGTTGTTATCTCTGTCTACAGTCAGGTTGATATCTCTGTCTACAGTCAGGTTGTTATCTCTCTACAGTCAGGTTGATATCTCTGTCTACAGTCAGGTTGTTATCTCTGTCTACAGTCAGGTTGATATCTCTGTCTAGGTTGTTATCAGTCAGGTTGATATCTCTGTCTACAGTCAGGTTGATATCTCTGTCTAGGTTGTTATCTCTGTCTACATGTGTCTCTGTCCTACAGTCACAGTCTCTGTCTACAGTCAGTTGATATCTCTGTCTACAGTCAGGTTGATATCTCTGTCTACAGTCTGGTTTATACTGTCTACAGTCAGGTTGACAGTATTGTTATCTCTGTCTACAGTCAGGTTGATATCTCTGTCTACAGTCAGGTTGATATCTCTGTCTACAGTCAGGTTTATGTCTCTGTCTACAGTCAGTCAGTGTGATCTACATGTGCCTCTGTCTACAGTCAGGTTGATATCTCTGTCTCCAGTCTGGTTGTTATCTCTGTCTACAGTCAGGTTGATATCTCTGTCTACAGTCAGGTTGATATCGCTGTCTACAGTCAGGTTGATATCTCTGTCTACAGTCAGGTTGATATCTCTGTCTACAGTCAGGTTGATATCTCTGTCTACAGTCAGGTTGATATCTCTGTCTACAGTCAGGTTGATACATGTGCCTCTCTCTACAGTCAGGTTGATATCTCTGTCTACAGTCAGGTTGATATCTCTGTCTACAGTCACAGTGACTTATTGGTCTACTGTGATGGTGAAACTGCTCTACAGTCTAGGAGATGCCTGTTTCTACATTTGGGGAGATGCATGTGTCCAGAATTTGTGTAATGTTTCTATAGATCTACATGTTCAGTCAAGGTGATGTCTGTCTACATTGTACAGTTGGGGTGATGTGTGTGTGCCTATACTCAGGGTTACATGTACATGTAATTTGTCTGTAATCAAATTGATGTCTCCGCCTTAAGTCAGGATTACATGTACCTCTCTTTTACTATTGTCAAACTGTTATCTTTATTCATACAATAAGTGATCATTCTCTATCGTTAGTCAGGGCTGATTTTCTTTGCAGTTTGTCATTTACCACTATAATCATCTGGAAGATTATTTCTTACTTTTTTATGCCAGAATTTTAAGTTCTTAAGACATATCTGTTTCAGATTAATGTCTATCAGTGTTTATGACTATTCTTGACAAATAATTGTTGTAGGTTATCAGTAAGTTTAACTGGTTCTCAGATTATCTTGGTCATCTGAGACTGCATCATCGGCAGCAGAAGGCAAAAGTTCAGTCAGCAGTGTTGACTTAGGGGTCATGTCAAAACCATATATGTTGCAACCAAAAGTATTTCTGTTATTCTGTGTAGGCCTACATGTACATGTGTTAATTTGCCAAATGTACATCATGTATGTGATATTTGATAAAAGGTACAAGTACATTATAGCAATCATGGACGCTATAGAGATGTCCTGGTTTAAGATTATATATTATATATACACGTGTACATGTATAAAACAGTTGTAGAACAGTAATTACCAATAAGGAATACAAATTTTCTATGATATTAACAAAATATGATTTAGCCCTATCAAAATATACATTTTTTTTCAATTCAAACTGCAACCAACTTGTAAGAATATAATGTTCATGCACATTGTATTAACATCTTTTCTGTGCTCTTACATCTGTATAGATTTTCTTGAATTATACTCCATTTTGATTTTGTAAAATATCCAACAACCTTTACATGTAGTACTTAAACAAAACGATCTTCACGATCTTCACGGTATTGCTCTATCATGGATGGCATTGTTCATCCAAGCATTCATTTTTAGTTCTGCATTCTGATTAGATGTATATCAGTTATCAGTGTAACTGCATGATCTAAAGATTTTCAGTTTATTGATTTTTATGAACGGCTTATGTCCTCGATAACATAGTATTTCACAAACACATCTTGATTATCTCCGACTTCAGCTGAGGTCAATCCTCTGACATTTTCACTTACTCACCTTCTTCCATATTTCTTTTTTCAACTTTCACCAAGGTGTTCAGATTTCCTTTCGTATTCAACACCTAGCTTATCTGCCTATGTTGCTTGTATCTGTAGGACACATTTAAATTATCTATACTGTAATGTATTTTTATTCATTTCAATGTCTTCTACATATTTTTCAAGAATGCAAATAGGAGAAAAAACAGTTGAAAAATCTTACTTTCTGTATGTTTGGGTTCTTTAAAAAAAAAGAATGTTTACTCTTAAAACACGTCTCCTGTCAGTACACAAACTTGATAAGACGAAACATATTATATGTTAATGCATTAAGAAGTGATAAAACTTCAACATGAACTACAGTACATGTACACATGTAGCTATAGTATGATGTAACTACCAGAAACAATTGTCAGCGCAAGTGATTTGTGCATTTTTAAAATATTTCTATGCAATTCAATATGTTATGTTAAACTTTAACTGTAAGAGCTTTAATTATTTTCTTTAAGAATGGGCTAGAGGACATGGGCACAAAAATGCCATATCTTTAACCTATAATGATCATTTACATGTACCAGGCATTTTCCACCCTATCATATGGGGCTTAAATAAGGTCTCATTCCCGATGCAAAAACAATGTCGTCAAAATTTCCCAACTGAAGTCAAATGACAGTGAATTTTAAGAGATTATTTTATTTTCACATAGTTTTGTGTATTTCTAGATTTCCCAAGTTCAATTAAATGTCCAGGCCTGATTCCCAGCAGACTGGAAAATGTCTGTGTACAAATGCCACCACCGGTCAAGAAGGCCTGTATACAATATATGTGCATTGAGACCTATTGTGCATGATATGGACCTGTGAAAAATGCACTGAGAGGTTGATATTATGTGGAAATACTCATGTAGGTGTATATATCCAACAGTTAGTCTGGAACAACCTAATGGGAGCTCACAAAATATGTAAGATGATCAATATCTTTTTCACCCTACTCTCTAGTGCGTTTTCACTTTAATGCATGTATGTTAAAATTAGAAATGGAGTTTTAAAAACAATTCAGGAAATGATATTAATTTTCAACTACTGGTACATGTAGTAAAACATTTATATTAAAGCAAAAATATATAATGTCATGAATTTTGTTGAAAGAGCATGTGTTAGTTATTTGTCCCCACCACCACAGTTCCTAAACCAAGGGGTGGGGATGGGGTTCTGCACATGTACATTTGTTATGCCTTGGACTGAAATGTTGTCATTTCATTGGATAAAAAGAGTCGTGTGACTGTCTTCCATGGTTCTATGGATGTTCAGTAGCAAACATTACATGTAGATGGCAGTGGTGGATGATACCATTCACCATTCTGTGTATAGTGGCAAATGAAGATACATGTATTTATTAAATGAGAACATGGTTCTCGAGTCGATAAAATAAAACCGATGCATTAGGTTTGTTACTGACTGTCCACGGGAATATATCGGGTTTAGGTTAATATTTGGTTAAAATTTTGATATTGCTAAACATTGACTTAACTCGCTGATCCCCAAGACACATTTGAAGTGGTCTAGGTCATTGATTTACAGAAGAGTCCAATGTTTTCAGGGGCTGTTGAGTTAATAATGGTTCCATAGGTTGGAGACATTTACTTACTCATTAAAATTCCCAGAATGCTTGTTTTCCCTTTAAGCCCTTTAAGATTGGACATTAAAGTTTTTAGAGCCTGATGAGTTGCTTAAACAATTAACCATAAATTTAAATCAGAATGGCCAATAGAAACAAGTCATAATTGTATGTTTGTGTGAGTGTGTGGTACATGTGTATGTGCCACAATTCTGTATGCAAGTGTTTAGAGACTTGTGCATACAAACATCACAGTCTCATCATGTACACACATCACATTGACATACACAATTCCAGATTTAATATTGTAAAGAGCTCAGAATACTAGGAAGATTGATAGCATCTGAGATACCATCATGTTTAAATTACCAGTCTGAATAACGCATTTGTTCTGGGAGCAATATCAAAGTTCAGTTCAAGAATCGCTTTCCAGTATACATGTATATATAAATATACAATGTATAGATATTTAACTAGAAGAAATGTTGGATAAAATTTGATCAGACAGCATGGAGGAGAACACATACATTTAACTGACAAATATACCAGCATCTTGAAAGGGCATCACTTAGTCACAGAGACAGGGTTGATCAATTTTGATGCTGTATAATTACCATTGTCAGGTTCAATTACCAATCCTCTGACCACAAATAGATTCATTGACCTTTTTGTCTAATTTAATTATGGAAGGCCATGAATACCATTGTGAATATATAATGGAAAGTGATTTACCATAGATGGGGGTAATATAACCTATTTGTTAAGGACATAGAGTGGGAGAGTTTTTTCTTCTGAAGAATTAGTGTCCACATGGTGTTGACTAACATCTACATTTGTATTGAAATTGACATTTGTTGTTTCTTAAAACTTGTGTGAATACATTTTTTGTAAATGCCTGAAGCAGTTAAACAAAAGCTACATGTACATGTACATCTACTTGCAGCATGCAATAGGTCCATGTTTATTCCAGTGCACAGCATTTTACATCAATTATTTCACTGCCTATTGAAGTTTGCTCTTGATTTTTTGTGTGCTGATGATTCAAACATCCTTCAAAATCTAGTGAAGATTTTGTTAATAAAATAGCATCTGTTGTCTCCTCAAATTGCACCCATCACTTTGTTTTAAACAATACTTCAGTTTATGTGTGCATGAGTGTTTAATTCCATGTATCTAATAACATTCCATCTATAATTGTTGAATCCTGAATGTTGACTTTAGTCATACCGTTGGAACAATCTAATTTACTGTTACTAATGCTATAATGCTGCCCTAACATCATCCTTTGCACATACAAGGTTGGGTGTTCTAAATGATGAGAGTATTGGTGCATGGAGGTCTGTTGGTTGACCTTTAGATTCTGATATTGACTTATGGTCAGATTTATTCAAAAAGATACACAGTCAATATAAAATGTGGTTGTATATCATTGGTTACATATCTGTGACTTTATGGAAAATGATTTAATGGGTTCTATATGGCCGAGTGGTAAAAGCATCACTCTTTGAACCAAGTCTCTCACTCTCTGGTCAGTGCATGTTTCAGTCCCACTGGAATCTAAGCAGATTTTTGTGAGAACATTTTCCAGTCTATTGCGGCAGACCCATGGATGCATTAACTAGATTCTCTCCTCCAAAAATAAAAACCACCTGCCACCATATTTGTAACTGTAAAATTGTTAAGTGTGGCATAAAACATGATTTAAAATCAAAAGTGTACAATGTACAATATCACCAGGTTTTTCACCTCCATAATAACAAGATGGCCAGTAGCACACAGTTTTTTTGTAGAAATAGCTATAGTGACATATCGGTCACTTATTCACCTCAAAAGACACATTTGAACTTGTCTAAGTCATTGATTTACAGAAGAGTCCATTGTTACTCAGGGGTTGACAATGCTTAATTCTTATGCATATTCTTCAGCAACACTTATGCAAGATCACACACATTTATGTATCAGACCACAAAATAACAGAAATCATTGTTACCCATTTACAGGTTATGCTAAAAGGAATGACTGTAACCTAGTTACAGGTTATGATAGAATTATAAACGAAAAGGAGGTTATGAGATTTGTATTTGTTGTAACCTTCATGTAACCTAAATGATCACTCCTGTGTTATTTTATGGTATGCATATACAATGTATGTATATACAGTGAAACCTGTCTTTAGAAACAACCCCCCCCCCTTTTGCCACTAAAATATGGTTGTTTAAGACAAGTGAGGTATCTTTAACTAGGTTTTATTTAAAGGATTATTTAACTGCATAATTATTTGAATGTGGTCTCTCAAGACCGGCCAACTTTTGTGAGAGTGATCTCTCAAGACCGGCCATCTTTTATGAGAGTGATCTCTCAAGACAGGCCATCTTTTGTGAAAGTGATCCTTCAAGACAGGCCATCTTTTGTGAAAGTGATCTTTAAAGACAGGCCATCTTTTGTGAGAGTGATCTCTCAAGACAGGCTTTTGTGAAAGTGATCCTTCAAGACAGGCCATCTTTTGTGAGAGTGATCTCTCAAGACCAGCCATCTTTTGTGAGAGTGATCTCTCAAGACCGACCATCTTTTGTGAGAGTGATCTCTCAAGACAGGCCATCTTGCACAAGGGTAGTCTCTTAAGACAGGTTCCACTGTACTGATAATATCCACAATATATATACAAATGTACATGCACTTGTTAATCTAGGCTTATCTGTAATTTAAATGAATCAGATAGAGTTGATGTGAGGCATGATCATGTGTCAAAGTTGATGATGAAATCAGCCATGGATCGATTGCCTTCACTGGAAATTTATCCACTTGCGTGTCAATAGTTATATGTTCTACAATGTATGTACGGTACAAAGATTATGCTGTTCTCCGGGAATTGATACTGATGATTCAGAAATTCTGAAAACTAAGGCAATCAATCAATATAGCATATTTAAAATGTATTCAAACATCGGATAAAAAAAAACTATACGATGCTGCTGATCAGGTCATTGATTTTCAGGATCCGCATTCAGCAGCAGGAAAATGCATGATTAGGTTGACTCATCGAAGACCTGAGCACATCGATGTTGTGTAATAAGGTTTCATGTTTGAAATGAGTTTTTCATTATCGGTGATTACCACCAATCATGTCACATAAACATTTTTTATGTTAGATGCCTATCTACATGTTGTTATTGTTGATTTTGTGTTTGATTTTTATTTTTTTATGTCATGCTAAATGGTTCTGTGTTTTCTTTGCACTTGAACCAGATACATGCAAGAGTAGGGAGGAATTAGCCATGCAGAAGCTATTATTACTAACAGATTATTGATAGCTATGTATTTTTTTTTCTTTAATGTAATATAATGTTTATTCTTTTCTTAACACGCCCACATTTTATCAAAATTCCTTATCCTGTACCAAGTCAATTCTTTTCTTTTCAACATCCTAGTGTCTTACCCAAAATCCACCATTCTACAAAATTTCTTCTATTTCTAAAGTTGAGCTATGTGTGATGTGATACAGCTACAGAAATGGATCAGACGAGAAACTAAAAACCAAGGTCCTGTGTCACATTAGGTGTCGACATGTCAAAGAACCCTCACTGCTCAATGGCTGTAAGTGCAGAGCATAGGCCAAAATTTAAAGCCTTTCATTGGCATTTGGTGATGTCTCCATATGAGTGAAAGATTCTTGAGTGGGACGTTAAACAACAATACATTGTACAACAACAAAACTTGATGCATGCATTTACATTGTACATATACAGTAGAACCTGGACTGGTAACCACCTCCCTGAGAAGACCACCTCACATTTAAGACTGTAAGTTTCCAGCCTCTCGATAATTTTTTAATACAATGTAAAAGTTATATAAGTCCCAACCGTCACTGGTTAGGAGACCATAACACTAATCAGATCACTTTAAGGCAGTCTGTTAGTGGTACATATATTAAAAGTCAGGGTTAACTATTTTCATAATTTATTATTCAATATGTATTAATAAAGCCGATATAGATTGGACCAGATTAGACTCTGTAAAAAATGACAATGACAGTGGAGAAATGAAAGTACACTGTTAATCAAATTAAAGTGACAGACAATGGGGAAGTGAAAATATAACTCAGTGAAATTTAGACACTGTGAAAATGACTTAGACATTTGGGAAATAAAAGTACATGTATATGTGTTTTAAATCAGTTAAATGATTTAGACTATGTAGAAATGACATTAAATCTATAAAGTGACACATACAATGGGGAAGTTAAAGTACCTGTATCAAACAATGGAATTGTTGACATTGTTAAAGTGCCGTAGACCCGTAGACAATTGGGAGGTGAAAGTATCGGACAATAAAATGCTTCAGACATTATAAAGTTACAAAGACAATGGGGAAGTAATATAAAGTATAACTCAAGTAAATGATTAAGGCACTGCAAAACTGACATAGACAATGGGGGAAGTAAATATAAAGTATAACTGAATTAAATGATTAAGGCACTGTAAATGTGACAGAGAAGTGGTTGAACTTACAGACTTCTAGACACTCACTTAAAGGGATAAGGTATAAGTGTAAACATGTATACAAAAAACACTGTAATGCTAAACCATCACACATGTAAGTTAAAAATGAACCAGCTCTTGACAGAAAGCACATTATACCTAAGAAATGTGATAAGAATTTCTGTCAGAATCTTATATAAAACATTTGTTGTTGTTGACCTTGTGAACCTACGGTATCGTGCTGCTTTAATTGTGGTAACGTTGATAATGTTAAGTATATGTTGTTGTAAATATGGGGTGTTGACCATCACCATATCCTCTCTGTATCAATCTGTCTGTATGTATGTCTGTTTGTCGCGATCTATCTATTTGTCTGTCTGTCTGTCTTTCTGTCTATCTATCCATCTGTCTGTCTATCCATCTATCTATCTATCTATCTATCTATCTATCTATCTACATGTATCTATCTATCTATCTATCTTGTCTAGCGATCTATATATACATGTGTGTATTTTGTCTGTTTGTCTATTTATCAGTCTATCTATTTCTATCTGTCTATCTTGTCTAGCTATCTGTATATACATGTATGTATTTTGTCTGTTTGTCTAGCTATCGGTCCTTTCTCTTTTCTCACTGATATTGTGACACACTTACTGTATTCGACCCATTTAGGGCCCAGGGCGCTACAAAAATTGGGAAAAAGGGACCAGTTAATAGTAAAATTGATGTAAAACAGGTGATTTTTATAAAACACAGTGGTAATGTTGTTGTACGTGTACATTTGTAGTTACTACTGAGAACACCTATTGCCATAATTCTGAGATTTATAGTTACTACTGAGAACACCTATTGTCATAATTCTGAGATTTATAGTTACTACTGAGAACACCTATTGCCATAATTCTGAGATTTGTAGTTAATACTGAGAACACCTATTGCCATAATTCTGAGATTTGTAGTTAATACTGAGAACACCTATTGTCATAATTCTGAGATCTGTAGTTACTACTGAGAACACCTATTGCCATAATTCTGAGATTTATAGTTACTACTGAGAACACCTATTGTCATAATTCTGAGATTTATAGTTACTACTGAGAACACCTATTGCCATAATTCTGAGATTTATAGTTACTACTGAGAACACCTATTGTCATAATTCTGAGATTTATAGTTACTACTGAGAACACCTATTGCCATAATTCTGAGATTTATAGTTTCTACTGAGAACACCTATTGTCATAATTCTGAGATTTGTAGTTACTACTGAGAACACCTATTGCCATAATTCTGAGATTTATAGTTACTACTGAGAACACCTATTGCCATAATTCTGAGATTTATAATTACTACTGAGAACACCTATTGCCATAATTCTGAGATTTATAGTTACTACTGAGAACACCTATTGCCATAATTCTGAGATTTGTAGTTACTACTGAGAACACCTATTGTCATAATTCTGAGATTTATAGTTACTACTGAGAACACCTATTGCCATAATTCTGAGATTTATAGTTACTACTGAGAACACCTATTGCCATAATTCTGAGATTTATAGTTACTACTGAGAACACCTATTGCCATAATTCTGAGATTTATAATTATTACTGATTGCCATAATTCTGAGATTTATAGTTACTACTGAGAACACCTATTGCCATAATTCTGAGATTTATAGTTACTACTGAGAACACCTATTGTCATAATTCTGAGATTTATAGTTACTACTGAGAACACCTATTGCCATAATTCTGATGCTGGGTGGATACAGATAAACTGTTACTTACAGTTTTCAGGTCCACATCTCCTTATCAGCCAGCTAGGAAGAATTTTTGATTGTATGTAAAAAGGGGGAGGGGCACTTATAGGGACATGGGTAGTTAATGGGTTGAATATGGTAAGTCAGATCATCTACATCTTTTGGTCTTTCATTTCTGCCCTCAAATAATTATATACATGTACATCTACAAGTTTTTGTACATGTACCTAAGTGATGCAGTATAGAACTGAATGTTCAGAGGAAATAATATTAGTAATTTCAGAGTCCATGACAATGTAAGTTTCAGATAGCTTTCAATGTAGAGAGCACTGCTTCACTATCACTATCTGTGCATCTTACACACTCAAAAGTGCAATTAGTTAGCTGTAAGTTTTTGTTTATTTCTGTTGACTGTGTATGTACAATGTAATAAGTATATGTTTTGATAAAGGCATTGAACTATAAAGATTCTCCAATTTCCTGTTTTGATTGGCAAGAACTTAAGTACGGTGTATAATGCTCTGAAAAGAATGTTGCTAAATAGAGGATATGATTGAGGACAGATGAGGGAGAATAAAGTTAACATGAATGTGCATGTAGTTATGGTTTTGCTCACATGCACGCATGCACACACACACACACAGAGGAACACATACATTGTGCATGTAGTTATGGTTTTGCTCACAAGCACGCACGCACACACACAGGAACACAAAAATTATGCATGTAGTTATGGTTTTGCACACACACACACACATACACAAGGAAACACACATACATTGTACTCATTAACACATATACACACATTTGTATACAGTGGAACCTTGACTAAATACCACCTGGTGTAGGTGACCACCTCACATTTAAGACCATACATGTACATGTAAATAGCCAGTTTTTTTAATAAATATTGAATTATACAATACCTCAATTAAGAGACCACCTCACTAATCAGACCACTTTGACTTAGTAAGTTACATGTAGGTGGTGGTCTTAATAATAAGGTTCCACTCTGTTTACAAACATGTTTATATGTGTCATTTTTGGTAAAAAATTCATTAAAAGTGAGGCCTAAATTATACAAATCTTAAATTTGGGTATTATACTTCAAAGTTGAGGACAGTATGTGGTGTATATGTAGGTGCTCTTGGGTGCTATAATAGGCACAACCCTACTTATATACAGTATTTTCAAGATACAGTGTGCATGTAATCGGTAAATTAGGTTTTGTTAAATTAATCTAGAAATGCTGAAATTTCAGAACCCTTGGTGCAGTGAGTATCTACAGTAACTTTCAGTTCTAGCTACATCCCTGATAACATTTTATCTGTCTGTATTAGATGTTTGCAACATTTCTGGTTTCCATCACTTAGTCCAAACTTCCCAAGTCCTTAAAAAAACCACAAAAATAAAAAGTTTGTTTTGGTGCTTTCCAACACATGCAATTGCAAATAGAATCACTCATGTACGCATTGACTTGTAACAACAGCTGATGCCAACCTCGTAGGGAGTATAAACCCTATGATCCGAACCATGGGTGAGGCAGCAATATGGTTGTTGATCCTGGACTTAGATCCTGTCAATACAATGCTAAAAATGTCAACTATTATGTTGTATTTCATGTGGAAAATAAATTGTTTATATAACTCATCATATACATTGTAGTGTTGTTGGGAACAGATGTGCTTCATGACAATTCCGTCATTATTTGGAATCATTCTTTACAGCACAGCTGTCATATTATGTACTCTATGTAGTGTTTTATCAGAGAAGTTCAACGAGCACAGCTTCATCATAGTGCTTAGATAACAATTTTTACAAAAAGTCACAAGTCAGTAAATAGATTGATTACAAATTGAAAGTTTTTTTTCTCCCTTAAGTAACAATAGTGGTCTTTCAAGACAGGTGGTGTTTTATGTAAGAAGTAAATTGAATTATAGATGTATATGTAAATTCTTATGTCCAACTTTCCATACTTTTAACATCACTTCCATCATCATTTTATGCCAAATACGCATGTGACTTAAAATAATTGACTAATTAATCAATAAGGGAAATGAAAAAGATCTTGTCTTTGATGTATGGTAAACTTAAGTTTTTGGAATTTATAGGGACGAGAGGAAATTTTCCCTTCAATTTCATACTGGAGTGTGGATAAATTGCTGATTTATCAGATAAAAAGAAGTTAATTTGTTAAAGATTAAATAAGGACATTTTTTCATTTTGTTTGATACTGCATTAAGGTCTTTTTTATGGTTGATTGCCATAGCTACATGTGTACATGTGTACTTGTACCATGTGTATCTTGAAAGTAAATATAACGATATCGATGTGTCTTATGAAATGGATATCATCTCATGACTTCAGTCCTTATTTTTTTCTTTCCTATTCTGTCAGTAGTTTGCATTTTCTTTTAGTTCATGTTTTTTATAATGATTGTATTTTTTTCTCTGCAGGTGCTCAGGATGAAGGAACACTTGAGATAACGACAGAGAACCCATTAAAGTTAGATGGTGGACAACTAGGGACCACCATGTGCGAGGCCAGAGGCCTATCTTCAGAGGAGAATCCAGGTTTAAAATGGCTTTATGATAATGGAACACAGATAGCATTAGGCATGGGAGCACCGTAAGTTTTTAGATGGAAATTAGAATAAAGTAGAGATTTCCTATCTTATCACTTGTTTAGTTCTCCTAGACTAAAAGTCCATGTGATTTACAAAAAAAAAAACGCCACCACTTGACATCTGTCATGGTCGTACCTTATATCTTTTATTTTGAAACTGCAGACTAATTTGAGTCCGTTTTGGTCTACTTAGTAATTGGGTGGTCCCTTTTCAGAAGTGTGTCTGGCAAACTGCTATACTGTAAATTGGGATATTTTGGCATCGCTTCGTACAAGGAGGGGCATATTGGTTTGCCCCTTTTGTAGGTCGGTTGGTCCATATACATGTATACCAACAGTTTCCGTTCATTATCTCTGCAGTGGATGCAATCATTGAAATGAAATTTGGCATATAGATACAGGTACATCATGAGAATATCTTACCATCAAATAATTTTTGACAGAGTTATGCCCCTTAAACTTAGAAGATTTCCGATAATTCAGTTTCCGTTCAATATCTTTGGAGTGAGTGTACATATTGAAATAAAATATTTTGTGGTAAAAGAAATAAAATTGATTTTGAATAATCATTAAATGAAGTATCACGTAATGCTACTTACTTCTGCCCTTCAAAATTATATAATATGGCTTGTACTCCAGTGATGTACCTTACAATTTTTATCCAGGGGCCACCCGGGCCCCTAAGATTAAAAATCTAGTAGCCCAACTCAAATTCTAAGGGCCAGATTTTTTAAAATTTGAAATTATTTCAGAGAAATTAAATAGTGTTTGCCCACACTATTTACAGTATCTTAAAAAATCAAAATAACAGGTTTTTACCTATCTTTTACTGAGAAGTTCCTTTGAATGGGACACTGCAGTGCATGCAGCAAATTTAATTGTGCTTTTGTCTCCAAAATCAGACTCTTTATCAAAAAAGGAACTACCTATCAATCAAGGTTGGTGTCAAATCAACCTAAAGAACTCCAAAAAATCATTTTTATCCTCTGGCGACGAATCCCCTAGGGGATGTGGGGATCTGCCTGTACCTACCATAAGTACTTACATCGTACTATATTTGTCCAGAGCATATCTCTCAGACCATGCATGATAATTTCATCAAACTTCATACTTTTCAAGACCACGTCAAGGTGGAATGTAGTGAGCAAGAATCGTAACTCTAACCTCTGTTTTCACATACATGTTGTGTTTCCTCTTTGTAAAAAAAATAATTTTTTTTTTCCCCTTATCCGGAGCATAACTCTCAAACCATGCATGATAATTACATCAAACTTCATACACATCAAGACTGCATGGAGACAGATTGCAGTGTGCAAGAATCGTAACTCTTACTTCTGTTTTCACAGTTATTCCCCTTTGTAAAAAAAGATAAATTTTTCCCTTGTCCAGGGCATAACTCTCATACCATGCATGATAATTTCATCAAACTTCGTCAAGACCTTAAACCCAGTTGAGTTTCAATTTAGTGTTAATAAACAGATCACATTCCACTTGTGTCAGCTTGTTCAATTCATAATTCATGTTCATCATTACAATTCTGTCGTGAGTATTGTCCGCGATGCCTTGCCGCAATAAATAAAATATTGTTTTGATTTGCTTACCAATATTAATTAAATTAAATAGGATTTAAGTTATATATAAAATTGAGATCGTAACTCACTTTGATCAGGCTTCTTTTTTTAGGTATTAAATATTCTTAAAACTGTATTACCTTTTTTGAAGTATTTCAAGTACTTGTAGATTTGGATAAAATCTCTTTTTATCCCCATACAGTTATTTATATTAATTAATACAAAATAGATAACGTTTGGTGGTTTATTTAGTCCAGACAGAGTAGTTCCTTGTCTAAAAATGTATTTGCACAGAAATCGTTGAAAATTGGAAATATACAATTAATCCTTCATTTAAGGTCTTTTTTGCAATTAAAGTACTAATTGTAAGTGAGATAGCTTGCATGATAAGAATGGACACAATAAACAATAACATGTTATATTACAGTTTAAGTTTTGAGTTGAAAACCATGAAAATTAACAAAAATCGCTGAAAACTAGAAAACATCAATTAATCCTTCAGTTTTGCTTTGTTTATCAACTTTTAGATGTTTTTTCTTGTTAACCAAATTGGTTCTCTTGTTAATATACATAGAGGATATTTGACAGTTGGTTTTGAATAACATGTTTATTATATCAAATGAGGCAGGAGAATGCATAATTAACATGAGTTGGCAGCACAAGTATTAAATATGTATTTTCCTGCCTCACGAGATGTAATAAACATGTTATTCAAAAGCAGTTGTCAAATATTCTATTTATTACATTTTCCAATTAAATTTCATTAGGCCCTAGATTTACCTGATGTTCTGTATATGTAGGTTAGTCTATGGCTTGTGATACCTCGTTTTGACACAGGGGCTTGGAAATCTTTTTAGAGCATAATATGTTCTATGAAAACTAGAACCTGGAGGACAATATTACCCTCTGAAAAAAGTTTCCACACCCCTGTGGTTTTGATTGAACTATATCACTTGATGCCTCAAAGATCATGCCAAAGTTATCGATAGACCCAGACAGCAAACTCACTTGAAAGTTTGCCCAATTTGATGTTCACTTTCTGTACTGTATCTCCAGTGTAACTGAATATTTTAAAAACGTTTGAACTGTTGACATAGATAGTGGATACATTAAACATTTCCACTGCCTTTCAACCACTTAAGCCCACTCCATCTAAACATAATACCGCCTGCTTTTTAGTTGAGACAGAACAAATCTGTGTGGAGCCATTTTGTTTAGCTTCGATATGGCGTTATAGATAGCTCACATGAAAATCCCCTCTTGATATGTCATATCTACAGTACATGTTCAAAAGGTTTTACCACAGCATAACCATTTATTGGCATTTGTTAGCAAATGTGATCAGTTTGTAATCAAACAGTGAATTGAAAATTATCAATACATTATAAATGGGATTGATTAATCGGATTTTCATTAGTGACCTGGGAATATTTTGATTGGCTTAATGAAAAATATCATAGTTTACTTTGATATTTTTCATTAAGCCAATCAAAAGTACAGTTTAATCAGTTAAAAATATTAGTGAAAAATAATGCTTATATTTCATTGATAAATCTTATCAGACATGTTATAAATATATGGCATGGGTTTCTTGAAATATGATCCCCCAATGCAGTTGGTCTTCAAAGAGGTTATATCTGAAGCAATACATGTACATGTACCTAACTATGATTCCACAAGACTAGTGGTCTTCTGTGATGGTGGTCTAACAAGACAGTCTCCACTTCATATATATATATATATATATATATATATATATATATATATATATATATATATATATATATATATATATATATATATATATATATATATATATATATTTATAGATGTATATATAATGCCTTTGATTTCACATCCACTGAATTATTGATTTCTCAATATTTATAGTTGAAAATTTTACCTTGTAAAAAATATATTTGTGCATTTTCTATATATTGTTACTTACAGCATTGCAGTGATGCCGGAGGGCACTACTAAGTTACGACTTACATTTTCTTCAGCCAAGGAATATATGGCAGGGGACTACAAATGCCAGGGAACAATTAATGGACAGACAAAGACAGTCACTTTAACTGTTGATATCCGCAGTAAGTACATGTAGTCTTATAGAATAGCTATATAAGGATCCTAAGCTAACTGCCATACCTAAAATAAACCACCAAACCTGAAATGAACTACCAAACCTGAAATGAACTACCAAACCTAAAATGATCTACCAAACCTGAAATGGTCCAACAAACCTGAAATGGTACACCAAACCCAGGATGAACTACCAAACCCTAAATGATCTACCAAACCTGAAATGGTCCAACAAACCTGAAATGGTCCAACAAACCCTGAATGAACTACCAAACCCTGAATGAACTACCAAACCCTGAATGATCCACCAAACCTGAAATGGTCCAACAAACCTGAAATGGTCCAACAAACCTGAAATAGTCCAACATACCTGAAATGGTCCACCAAACCCCGATTGAACTACCAAACCCTGAATGATCTACCAAATCTGAAATGAACCACCAAACCTGAAATAAACCACTATACCCTAAATGAACCACCAAACCTGAAATAAACCACTTTACCCTAAATGAACCACCAAACCTTAAATTAACCACTTTACCCTAAATGAACCACCAAATCTGAAATGATCCACCAAATCCTTAACTTCCAATTCCTAAATGAAATATGTGTACCAGTGGAAATTGCCACAGAAAACATATGTTTTGGCTTGCAGTTTTATGAAAACAGAAATTGGGCATGTAATAAAAGAAGCCTTACTGGATGGAAATGATATTATAGAAGAAAATTTGAATTAAATGATAGTGAATAATAAAAGTAAAAGTAGTAAATAGTTTAAAAAGTACTGTAAATAAATGTTTTAATGAAATGCATGAAAAAGGAAAGTTATTTTTTTAGATAACAGAAATGAAAACATACTTTTGTACTATGCAATGATTTAAACACATCTTCACTGTACATTGTAAAACAGTAGTAATAATAATACTGGTTGTGCACTTTACAGTTATATTTATTCAGATAATGAAAATTGATTTTTGACTTGTATTTGTTAATCCAGCATTTTGGTAAAATGATTATAGACTTTTAGATACATCATACATGTATATTGATAAATTAGCTACTGATTCATGAAACGTATAATGGTAATTGCATCAAGTATTTTTATGTCACCAACCCAGCAACAATGGATGCTTCTATAAATCAGTGACTTAGACCAGTCCAAATGTACCTTCAGGGGTAGATGGCAAAGTGACAAATAGCCATCATGCAGTTTTCTTCTACTCATGGTTTTTCTGCATTTTTGACACAATATAGTGCACTTAAACTAAGGTCAACTTTAAAGGGGCATTACCTCTCCCTCTCTCTGAATATATACAGTAAAACTTTGATGAGTCGAACTTCCAATTTGTTGTATTTTTGTTTAATATCCCACTCAAGAATCTTTCACTCATATGGAGATGTCACCAAATGCTGGTGAAGGGCTGCAAAATTTTGGCCTATGCTCAGTACTTATGGCCATTGAGCAATGAGGGCTCTTTAACATGCCAGCACCTGCTGTGACACAGGACCTGTTTTTACTGTCCCATCCGAACGACAGGAAAAGCCAGTCTTCTTCGCTGCGGCTCAAACCTGCAACCCTTCGGTTACGAATTGAGCAC
The DNA here is from genome assembly GCA_030159075.1 of Atrina japonica. NCBI lineage: Eukaryota > Metazoa > Mollusca > Bivalvia > Pterioida > Pinnidae > Atrina > Atrina japonica. The sequence continues at coordinate 742,803 of BROG01000157.1, forward strand.
TCTACTGAGGAGCCACGACGGCTCTCTTGAACTTCAACGAGTCAAATTTCTTGATGTTTCAAACTATTGACATAGTCTCAAATAATTTTGTTATTTAACACTACTTATTAACATTGTATAGGTCAAACTTCTATTAGTAAAATTTCTCGTTTTCAAATAAATTTTTGAGCCCATTTCTATTAAAAAAAAAATCATTCCCACAAACAGTTCAAAGTTCAGATTTACATATGTACGGAATTGCCCATGGTAAATTTTCTCATCTTAAACACTCAATGTTTTAATTTAAGGAAAATTAAATTAATTTTAGTATTAATTATTGATTATGATGTTCATATATTTAATGGTTTTAAGGCAGTCACATACACCTTATAGAATATCTGATACTAAGACCTATGAATCTTGGTTACCATCTGTGGGTTGAAGTCCTGATGTTTCAAACTTTTCTTGGTGATCCCTTGAACTTTGACTCCTCAGATGTAATGTATTATGTCAAACGTCATATGTCCAATGTTTATCTTTACTCTATTATGATTTTGTTTTTACAGTGCCTCTAGAAATATCAGAGAAAGACTGTCCGACAGCTCAGAGTGCCACCAAAGGCACAAATGCAGTTATTAAGTGTGTGATTGGAGCAGACTTTGAAGTCAAATGGTTTTCTCCTTTGAATGTCACTTTCCCAATTCCAGCAGGTACTCTCTTGAAGTATATAAATGCTGAAATAGCAAAGTTATTTCTGCCCTCTGGAAACAAGGGCCTGTAATTAGTGACTTGGGAATTTTCTATTTTTCTTCTCAAATTTGGGAAAATCTAACAGCATACAGTTGATTCTCGATACCTCGAAGTCCACAGGACCACCGAAAAACTTTGGCAGATGTAGATTCTTAATACGACACAAAATAAGTTTGGATTGTTTTTCGTAATTCACAAAAAAAAAGTGTAAATACATTATCATTATTATGGTTCAGATTAGGATATAAAAGGTCGTTGACATATAAGTCCTATAATGTTGCAGTAGCCTACAGTACCGCTTAATCAAAAAGTTAAAAACACCATTTGGCTGTGACACTTATTGTAGTCTATGACGCGTCTGTATGCAGTACTTCTGTTTTGATTGATCTTAATTAATTAACAACCCTGTCAATCACAACTTGGTTAGGTCAAAACCTTGTTACCCAGTTATCAAAACACCTTTTGTTTAATCTTCTATGTAAGTATCTCTGTGTCGTTCTGGCTTTCAGCGTTTACTTTTTATAATTTCACCGATAATTACTCAAACTTCTTGGTTTTGAGAGTGAAATATAAAGGAATATACTAATCGGGACTTCGAATCGACTTAGAGATTTCAAAAGCTATGAGGCTTCGACATTGGAGAAATCTAGAGTTGATTTATTTAATTTATGAAGAAAAAAAATCGGGGCCTGTACAAAACTTCGAGATTTTGACGTTCGAGACATCGATAGTCACTGTATATTTGAAGGTATTTTGTCTTACTGATTTAACATATAGTTTATTCCAAGATAGCTTTGCATATTATTATTTGCTGATGAAAATTCAACTATATTTATTTTTTTTTCTTGTTTATCTTTTGAATTGTTTACAGATAATAATACTCCTTTTGTCACCAAGATAAAAAACTTGAAATATTTTGGTCTGAAATTGGGTAATATGTTTAAATTTGCTATTGAGAATAGAGTCTTGTAGTGGACATAGCATCATGAAAAGTTATCAAAGTTTATGTTTGAAAGGCCATTATAGGCAGTTGCCCTTTAAACAGAGGTGTTCTTTGACCGCATTTGAAAAAAAATATACTACTGGTAATGAAACTGATTTTATTTTATTTTTTCTTTCAGATCACCAAAGATACACACAGAGTCAACAAGGGTTAGAAATAACTGATGTTCAGGAGATAGACGAGGGAACATTCACAAGTTTCATCACATCCAAAACTGATCCTGCAAGAGTAGCAATAAATTATATCAGAATGACAGTTTACAGTCAGTATATCCTCATTTACAAAACTGAAACAAAACAACAACAACCAAACAAGTAAACAAACAAATGAAGAAACACTTCATTTCCCATTGGTTTGAGGTTTTCATAGACAGAATGTAGATCTAGATTTATATTTTATAGTTCCTCATTTGTAAAAAGGTAAAGAAGAAGAACAACAAACAACCAGTCAAATGTAGAAACAAAAATCCCAGTTAAGATCCTAGTGTTTTGAAGTTGTCATACAGATAATGTTGATAGGCACTTTTGGTGTCACACATAAGGCCCATAACACACTCTGTCATTGTTCAAATCAGCAATTTGTTTATGTATTGTATCAGAGATATGTCTCTGGTTGTATGCTTACTTTTAAAGATACAACATGGGATTGTTATTGCAAGTAATTAGTGATATATGATATATTGCCAATTATGATATTTCTGAGACTGTGTGGGGTGAGTTTGCAATGGCCGAAAATATCTAGTGGGGATACATGTGCAATAAAGGTTCTCCTAATGTTTGACCCAGAGTTCACTTGCATATAGGCCGATTGATTACATCAGTAAAATGCTGTCTTGCAAGACAATGATTATTTCATGTCTGAAGAACGAACTTTACGGGTTAAAGTCTTGATAGCTGTATACAGATAATTTCATGTTTGGAGATATTTAATATTGTATTTAAGTGGTTTAGTGTTTATTAGACACTTTCATAAACATTTTCCATCGCTGACAGCGCATGTTGTTTTAACTTGCTTTAAAAATGGTCCGTTCCTGAGTGAATCAAAGATTCACCGACTCAAGAGTGTTTCTTATCAGACAGAATAGTCTTCAACGCGGCTAGCAATGCTGAAATACCCACAGATTAACGAGACTTTAAAGTCTAGAGACTGAGGTAGCTTTATTTAGCTTGTTTTGTATTCACATACATCAATAAGGTTTCTTTCCACCTAAATCTAAATCCTATTTGAATTGGACCATGTACTTTTTGATGTAATTCATGCTCACTAGATCTCTGTAAAAAGAATGTATTAATATGTGTACAACACGCAATTTTAACCAAAACCCTGCTATCCCATCGATACCTGTGGTATCGATGGGATAACAGGCTGTTATCTATGGGATAACAGACTGTATCTCTAAAAATAACCAGATATACAGGGTGACAGGTCAGCTATCCCATAGATAATTTCTGGTATCTATGGGATAGCTGGAGGTATCTATGGAATAGCCGGTTTGTGACCCTGAATACCTCCTGATATTCAGGGTTACTTCTACTTAATTCATATATACATGTAACCAAGGTTTCAATGAAATACTTCTCTCTAACCCTTTATATCTGCAGGTATTCTGAGATACAATGTTGTTGGTGCACCGTTTTAACCAAAACCTGGTGTCTATGGGAGGGTTTGGGTTAAAATTGCGTGCCATATACGTATTTATAAATGTTAATGAGACAAAGTACATTAGGTGATTCAGTACAGAAATTGAAAAAGATAGGAATTTTTGTCAATATATGTATTACAATTTCAGTATTGCTTAGTAAAAAATATGCCAGAATCAGTGGCACTCAATATACCCATTGCACTAGAAAACAGTACTAAGATGATTTTTGTGAGAAAGTTTGCAAGTTTACTTTGGGCAGACCGGTGGTATCTTCTGGGATACATTGTAACCAGGTTCTCTTTTCCACCAATAAAATTCGGCTGCCACTATATAACCGGAAAATTGTTGAGTGTGGCGCAAAGGCTATTTAAATTCAAATGAAAAACAGTATGAAAAGTCGTGGGCCCATTTTACTAAAGGTCCTAAAACCTAAATCTTAACTTTTAGTCCTAACTACTATGGCAACGCATCGCTGATTGGTCAGTCCCATGACAGTTAGGACTAAGACTTAGGACTTACGACCTTTTGTTAAATGGGCCCCTGGAATAGAGCTTTCAAAAACTGTTTTCCTTGGCTGGTTGAAGTAGGTATATGGATAACCCATAGATAACAGTGTTGATATGGTATATATGTTAATGATATATTTGTATTATTTTTATATTTCAGTTAAACCAGTGTTTTCACTGAAACCCGGGGATCACAAAGTTGAAACTGGATCAGAAGCTAGAATGAGTTGTTTGGCTTCAGGAAAACCAACCCCATTGTATTCATGGTACAAGGTATTTATCCAGTTAAATCCAGTTGTAAAGAGTTACATTTCTCCTGTTGACTCCATGTTAATCTAGATGATGCTTATTTACCATCTATTGGAACTAACACTGTATTATATATTGGTTTTAATAAATTGTTGTTCTTCATCTCACAACTACCAACAGCTGTTTCAGGAATTGTACTAAAGAAAACCCAAGTGCACAGGAAATTTGAATTTAAATAAAAGGATATTGCTCAATGACTAAGAAGTAATATCTTATTTTAAGTCTTTTACTGGATGGGGTATTAAAGGTGTTAACTATGTAGGTCAGTCCATCCATCTGTTTAGGGTTTTGGTTAAAGTTTTATAATTGCTCACCATTCACTCTGAATATTAGATTTACAGGTAGGGTGAATTTTGTATTTATTAAGGGGGGCATTAGCTGTGTTTACCAGAAATAATTATTTTTATTGTTTTCAACTTGCATTTAATGTACAATAACAAATAAGAGCTATACGCCAGCATAAAAAATATCATTTTCTTATATATTTTGTGAAAATTAGGTAAGGTCCAGTGTGATATTCATATACAAATATTAAGGTTGAGTTAATTGATTAAAAAAGTGCCAAACCTGGGTTTTCACAAAATATATTGGGGTTAAAGAATTGTTATGCCTGTGTATATTCCTTTTTATTTAAATTGTATATTAATCTAAGTTGTAATAAAAGGAAAACATAATATTTTGAAAAAAACACAGCTAATGTCCCTTTAGTACTCTGAGAATTATTGTTTCTTTTAATATTTGTGCTTTTCCTAATTGCAGGGCAACGATCCACTACCTCTTGCTGGGGATCGCTATGTGATTGAGGCCACAACAGGGGTTTTTGTTATTAAAAAAGTGATTCTTGATGACAAGGGTGTATATAAATGCAAGGCAACAAACAAGGCAGGAAATGTCACAGCACAAGCTGAACTGATTGTCATAGGTGAGTTCATGTGATGTGTAACAGGGTTGTAGGTCAGTGTCTGCAAGTCAAAGGTCATTGTCATAGGTGAGTTCATGTGATGTATTACAGGGGTGTAGGTCAGTGTCTGCAAGTCAAAGGTCATTGTCATAGGTGAGCTCATGTGATGGGTTACAGGGGTGTAGGTCAGTGTCTGCAAGTCAAAGGTCATTGTCACATTTACTGAAAACATTTTATCCTCTGTGTCTTTTCAAAGTCAGAAGAGCTTGCTTGGTATCTCTAAGCTAAACACAGAGAGAAGAAACATTTCTTTGCAGAAATTTTGCTGTACATATACTCAACAATATCACATCTTTCAAAGTCAAGGTTTACTGATCCACTTTGTTCCTCATAACCTTGACAGTTTACATTTCATATTTGCTGGTCACTGGTGGCAACATCTAGCACTGACCTAAATTTCACTTAAATTAACCCAACAGTGACCCCTTATTTTAGCAATGAAAAGACTCCTAGCATAGCCTGCATGTCACCATTATTTTGTGTTTAGATACTTTCCCCTCTATCATGTGGTCGATGAGTGATTTATCTTTGGACACATTCTGACTGGCTCATACAACAGTTGTTGAGGCCTAAATCAATGCCACTATATACAGGCCAAATCTGTCATGGATTAGAAAACCTTGACTCGGGTAGATTCATTATCGGTGCTCTGACCAGCCATTGTCTTTAACGTCTTTCCATCTGCCTATTAATCTTGTCTGAGCCATAACTTATTCTTGTTAACTTGAAGGGAGATATTATTAGCTGGCCTGTTTGAAGAACAGAATAGTTATTGCTGTCACAGCATAGATGTCAAAGTTGTCCTTTTTTATGTTAAGCTTTTTGTTTCAGTCCATTGTGGGCAATGTACTGCTGCTACAACCATGAAACTTCACATGCACTTTGTCGAGGGTCATTCCTCAACAATGCAGGGGGGATGTTGGTTGTTGTGACCTAATTTTGACTGTCTTAGACCGCCCAGACTTAGTCATTTATTATATGAAAAGTACTGCATTAAGCTTTTTTTCAGTCCATTGTGGGCTACGCAGCTACAGCCATAAAACTTCACATGACTTTTTAGGGACATTACAACAATGCAGGGGGGACTGGGGTATTACCTACATGTTGGTTGATGTGGCCTAATTTTGACCCAAATTTTTAGCTCGCCTGGACTTAGTCATTTACCTAATGAATTACTCATATAACAAGCATAAAACAGGCGAGCTATATGGTCTGCCTTCGCGACCATCTATTTTTTCACAACACAACCCAAGTGTGTTGACCAAGGTCATGACCACAAGATGTGGGTGTATATCCTGTTAATGCAGGTCTACCGCAAGGTCATATATTAGCGTTATTGTTGAGATCTAGGTCATTCCTCATTGGAGTGATTTAAATAGGTGTGGTGGTTGGAGTTATAATTTACTGTTCTGACCTTAGTGCTATACTATAATGTCTAGGGCAAAATGTTTAGATAATAAATGACAGATTATATGTATGATACATTTTTATGCCCCCAGCATAAGCAAACATGGATTGTTTGAGTGATATAAAGAATTTTTCAAGTTTAGATTTTGATACAGTAACTATTCAGTGATATGGGTTGTTGATCACATGCCCCTGGGGTGCATGGACATCACAATTGTCCAGGATAGAAATATGGGCTAATAATTGTTTCTTGTTCAGTTCCTCCAGAAATTGGCAGTTTGATAATGAAACGGCAGATGAAGGTACTTCTGTAAATAGTAATCTGTCGGTGGACGGAATCGTGTGACGCTTAAACTATAACTAATGAACAATGGCAAGCATTCATCCCAATTGAAAATGTTTTACACCATATATAGTTATAAAAATTTTGGTTCTACTAAGTTTCTGACAAAACTGAAAACTTAGTAGCTATATAATTCTCACAGCACTACATAATAAAAAAAACTATAAACATAGATCTTTGTGTTTGGCCTGCCTTTCATATGGGTTGCTGAAAATAACTTTTTTGCAGATAATATAAATGATGCCTGACAGATTATATTTGTTAAAAGTGATACTGCTGATTTTTCAGTGATAGCTAACACAATTCCTTCCTTCACTCATGGAGGAATGAGTTTCTGATCCCTTGGGCATTATAGTGTTTGGATTAAAAGTATTCTTCATTACAAAAAGTACAATTCAATTTGCGTAGATATGTTTAGATATTGATCTGTATATTCTGGGACATCCCTTATGCTTATAAAAACCAACAATTTTCAAATTCTTAAAAAATCCACAAATCATACCAGAATTTGAATTTTTACAAGTTTAGATTGTGATACATTAAATCTAAACTTCAACTGTAAGTAAATCCGTATCTATGGGTTTTACATGAAATAGTTTCTCCTCCACACATTCACAAAGAGTATATCTATTTCCAAAAGATTACAATTTCCTTCATGTAAAAATAAAATATTTGGGGTGGCAAAAAATGTTTGGTTTTATATAAAACAAAGAAGAAAATAAAATGCAAATTTATATATCCTACTGTATCAAAATACATGCCGGCCACATTCAAATAACTGGGATGTGTCACAATACACTATTCAAATTCATATTAAACTAGTATGTGTTCTCTAGACTTTTTTAGGGTATCTGTTTGTCCATTCATTTGCTCATGGATAGAAAATTCTTATATTATTTTTGACCTTAGCCCATTACCATAAAACTGGGCATTTGTGTTTCACAAACACCTTGTTTCTTGTTACAGTTCCTCCAGAAATTCGTCAGTTTGATAATGAAACAGCAGATGAAGGTACTTCTGCCACTTTAAGCTGTAGAGCGTACGGAGATCCCATGCCCAAGATCGAATTTAAGAAGGACGGAATCGTAGTGACGGTAAGTTTATCTTAAACTATAACTAATGAACAATGGCAAGCAATTTACATACCTCCCTTCACAATATTAATAGATCCCAATTGAAAATGGATACAATTCCGAATTAATCACCATATATTAGTAATAAATAAAGTTATCGTTAAAATTGATGTCATTGGTTCTACTAAGACTTGTACCTTCTGTAATTCAAAACTGAAAACTATCACCCATTTACTATGGTATTGTAGCACTACCCAAAAAGTGATAATATAATTCTCACAGCACTACATCCATAATAAAAAAAACTATAAACATAGATCAGTTAACCTTTGTGTTTGGCCTGCTTTCATATGAATCAGTTGCTGAAAATAACTTTTTTGCAGTTTTTAATCAATATTTGTATAGATCTTGATGCCTGAAAAACATGCCCTCACTCAATGCCCTCTTATTTGACCTTAAAAGACTTTTCTTAGCTGCTGAAATGATTTCAGTGAAAAATAGCTAACACAATTCCTTCCTTCACTCATGGAGGGAATGATTGTTCTTGAAATGATCCTATCCTTGGTTACAGCATTATGGTTTTTGTTTTTATTTTTGGAAAGATTAAAAGTATTCTTCATTACAAAAAGTACAATTAAATATAAACAATTTGCATGTAGATATTGATTTAGATATTGATTGTTTGATGTGTTGTCCAATTATATACAGTCATGGGACATATATATTCGTCACTTATGATATTTTCTTATAAAACCAACAATTTTCAAATTCTTAAAAAATCCACAAATCATACCAGAATTTGACAAATTTGTACAAATTTATAGTAGGATAATTTCATATTTCTAAAATATATGCATTTTAAATCATCATGTTTATTTACAGAAATGTCAGTATTTTTTCTCATGCAATTATTTTATAAATTCCGTAATTATTCTTTCAGTCTAATGAAATATGTCAAAATTTACATGAAATAGTTTCATCCTCCACAGAATCATTATTTTCTCAAAATAAACAAAGAGTATATCTAAAATTTCCAAAAGAATAAAAAATATGTATTCAATTTCCTTCATGTAAAAATAAAATATTTGAAATATTGCTTAAATTAGTGTATTTTGTGGGCGTTTAAAAATTGTTGGTTTTATATAAAACAAAGAAGAAAATAAAATAAGTGACAAATTTATATATCCTATGACTGTATGTCGGCTAAAATACATTAGCCTAACCGGCCACATTCAAATAACTGAAAAATTGTTGAGTGTGTCACAATACACTATTCAAATTCATATTAAACTAGTATGATTGGACTTCTCTAGACTTTGTATGCATCTAGGGTATCTGTCTGTAAGTCTGTTTGGTTAAAGTTTATCAGTTGCTCACCATTCATTTGCTCATGATAATGAAATGCTAAAGACACCATATCTTGTGGAACTACATAAAATTGCCTTAAACAATTCTTATATTATGACCTCTTGATAGACCTTAGCCCATTACCATAAAACTTGAGAATTTACTCATGTCTAAGAATATCCTTAAATTCTCCTGCACATCTAATCAAATTTCAGGGTTAGGCAAGTTGAATAAATCACTTACCATAACGGCGCATATGTTTTTGCTGGTATTTTTCATTTTGCCACTCAAAGTCACAGGACTGCAGTGTATGTGGAAGGGTCTATTCAAAGATTTTATGGTGCTATGCCATGGCTTATATGCTTGACAGGTTCCACTCTTTCTACAGACATGATAATGGTTATCACCTTGCTGTGGTGATCATGATCATGGTGGTATTGTTTTGGGACAACCACACTGTAAATGAGTAAATTGTCATTAAAATTTGAAACTTTAATATCAGCTTTATTAATAATCATGGTTTCAGGATGCAGAGAAGATGTCCACTGGTGATAGTACCACAGATCCTGAGAGAATGGAAATAACATCTCGTTTGACTGTTAACACACTCGCACCTGCTGACAATGGTTTTTTCACATGTGAGGCCACTAATGAGGCTGCAACAATGGCAACTCAAAAGGCTTACCTAACTGTACGATGTAAGTAGAATAAGATTTTTAGGGCAGGTCACCTGAGCATAGCTCATGGTGATCCATTGCCATCATGTTTTTTCTGTCATTGTGCATTGTCCTTCATTTTTCGTTAACTTTTTAGCCTGATTGCAAAGCAATTTCGGTCTATAGATTGACGATGTCCATCTGTCTGTCAACATTTTGGTTTAAGCAAATTCTCAGCAATTGATAGAGGTGCAGATTCATACTTGGCCTGTAGATTACCTGTGGAAAGTGCATTTGAAATTATATGGGTTCCTGTGGCAAATGCAATTGAATTTTGTGGGTTTGAATTGGGGTGGGGGGGGGGGGGGGGGGGGGGGGGGGGGGGGGTCAACATTTTGATTAAAGTTTCAGGTTCAAGCAAGTTCTGGGTAATAGATTGAGGCACAGAGTTCAAACTTAGCCTGTAGGTTACCTGTGGTAAGTGCAATTGAATTATGTGGGTTTGAATTTTGTGGGTGGATCAAAGTAGTAATTGGAGTGGGGATCAATATTTTGGTTAAAGTTTTGATTGAAGCAAATTCTCGGTAATGAATAGAGGTACCGACTTCATACTTGGACTGAAGTTTACCCTTGGAAAGTATGATTGAATTATGTGGGTTTGAATTTTGGGGGTGGATCAAAGTAGTAACTGGGGTTGGGATCAACATTTTAGTTACAGTTTCAGGTTGAAGCAAGTTCTGGTTAATGAATAGCAGTACAGGCTTCAAACTTGAGCTGTAGGTTACCTGTGACAAGTGTGATTGAATTATGGGGGTTTTAGTTTTGGGGGGATGGATCAAAGTAGTAATTAGGGTGGGGTTCAACAATTGAGCTACATGGGTTTGAAATTTGGGGGTGGATCAAAGTAGTAATTAGGGTGAGGTTCAACATTTTGGTTAAAGTTTCAGATTGAAGCAAGTTCTGGGTAATTGATTGAGGTACAGACTTCATACTTGGCTAGTAGGTTACCTGTTACAAGAGCAATTGAATTATATGCGTTTGAATTTTGGGGATTGATTAAAGTAGTAATTGGGTGGGGATCAACATCGTGATTAAAGTTTCAGGTTGAAGCAAGTTCTGGGTGATGGATAGAGGTTTTTTGTTACATTTTCAACTTCTTTTCAAGAACCACTGGATGGATTTGATTTAAACTTGGCATATAGCATCCCCATGTGATGCCACATAAATTTACGAATGAAAATGGGCTAGGTCCCATAGGGGCCTAAAAAGTGACTAAAAAGGACCATAACTTCATAAATCTTTGAAAATTTTCTTGTCATGAACCAATGATCAGACGACTTTCAAATTTTGTATGCATGATTGTAAAGTTAGTATCTACAACATTTGTGAACAAACATGATATCTGTCTATAAATGAGCCACTAGGAGGCGCTTCAGTAACACAGGGTACAATCGTATTACAAATTGTTTGAATAAGTCTTAACTGATAGACTTTTTGTGTGTGTATATATATATATATATATATATATATATATATATATATATATATATATATATATATATATATATATATATATATATATATGAGAAAGTTGTTAGGAATTATTTAAGGATCATTTTGACATGGGGTCAAAGGTCAAGGTCACAGGCACATAAGTAAACTGAAAATATGAAATTTGTTTTGTAATATTTATGACATTTTTTACTACTTCTCCAGAACCATTGGGCCAATTTGAACCAAACTTGATGGGAAATATAACTTTGTAAACTCACAATTAGTTTGCAGAAAAAGGGCTGGGACCAAACATGGCTGCTATTTCTTAATATAGAAAACGAATAAGTCAGCAGATATTTTTGATTTAATAAATGTATCTTCCAGAATTAGTAAAGCTAGAAAAAATACTTTACCTTAAAATGAATGACTTACAAAAATCTACCAATATTTTATTTTGGTGGAAATTGTCAGATCGACCTTTATACAAGTTACTTCCCCTTTTTTAGGATTTTCATGTTTTGGGTTGTTTTTTTGACATTATCTTGAATGATATAATAAAGTAGAAGTGAAAGAAGCAAAAATGTTCAGCATGTAAATATTTTGAAAAAAAAGTTAATAGGGTCAGAATTGTCAGGTCGCCCCTTATGGGAGTTATTTACCCTTTTAAGTGACTTTTTCATGTTTTGGGCTGTTGTTTTTACATTATCTTGAAATGTATGATAGATAGAAAGTGAAAGAAGCAAAAATGTTCAGCATGCAAAGATCAACAAAAAAGTCAACATGGCCAAAATTCGTGGGTCGACCCTTATGGGGGGTATTTCCCGTTTTAAGAGAATTTCTCATGTTTTGGACTGTTTGTCCTCTTATCTCGAAAAGTATAATAGATACAGAGAAAGTGAAGGAAGCAAAAATGTTCAGCATACAAAAATCTACAAAAATGTTGAGAGGTCAGAAATTGCCAGGTCGCACTTATAGGAGTTATTTAATTGTCAATTTGAGACATTTTTTACTTCTTGTCAAGAACTATTGGGCCATTTTGTTACCAAACAAGGCATGTATCATCCCCATATATAACCATTATAAGAAAATTGTCGTTTATCATCCCATGAATGCCAACTGCATAGGACTCATTTGTGTTTCAGGAACACTTGTCAGACACTAGGCTTCAGTCGATACCTACATCTATCCTTTCAAATAGTGAATTTAAACTCCACTCTGTCAGTTCAACACCAGAATTTTTCACTTATTTGTATTTTAATGACTGTGTCTTAAACTTTCTTACGTCGAAGTAACCAACATGCACGGTACTGGAGCAGCGTCCTTTGAACATTCGTTATTGTCTAAATGGGACTGCAGGGTGATGTGTCATGGTTTAAAACAGAATGTCCATGTCATGCCAAACACGTCACACTAAAGAACTGTTGATGCATTTTATACCTAACTCTATAGCACATTTAAAACAAAAATTGTCACTTCACCTTATAGATGGTTATAAATCTATGTACCGGTAAGTGAAAAATTCTTGGCAGAGTAGATAACATACTATATAAAAAAGAAATTTGTTTTACTTTCAGACAAACCTACCTTCGATTTGAAGAAGTCCAACACTTCAGCATACACTTGGGAAGGAAACCCTGGACGTTTGACATGTGTAACCAATGGTGTTCCAATCCCTATGGTGAAGTGGAGGAAAGGGAATGACTCTAATTACCTCACATCTGCAGAATTTTTCAAGATTACTGACCTACAAACAGGACCAACAGAAAAGACAAGTACCTTGGAGGTATGGAAAAAAAAACCCTAGTAAATTTTCACCTTTTTTGTAGTGTACTCTTGTATTCCAAATATACTTATCAGGGGTGTAAGATTCCACTCACCTGCTCACCATGGCAAGTGAAAATTTGAACAGGTGAGTTGATTTCACCATCTGGGCAAGTCGTAATTACAGAAAATACATTGATCATCTTTCATCATGTGCAGTAAACCTATCCTCTACACAGACAAATTATAACCTTGGCATATAATCTTTAATTGCATGATTAAAAAGATATATAAACTTCAGTAATTAATCACAAGGTCTTCTCAAATTCAGAAGCCTAATTCAGTTTGCATCTCTTCCAAATATTTATGGTAGATCTACACAAAAACGATTTTCCTCTCACATGTTGTTGTGAAAGATTTAATTTGTCTTTATCACAGATGAAAAGTGACATGTTTCTTCTCATTTTATACAATTTATTTACTCTCAAACTCAATTCTATTTACCCTGCATTGGGGGTTCCAGTATGGGACAAGCCTAATGGCTTCTGATTCTTCATCTGTCACATGTTTTTGTTGAAGGTCATGACCTCGTGACGTAATAGCAATGGACTTGACTTCCCTTGAGCTATTGAACTATTACTCCAGGTGTTTTGTTCATAAAGACATCCTCTCTCTCTCTCTGTCTGTGTGTGTGTGTGTGTGTGTGTGAGAGAGAGTGAGAGAGAGAGTTTGAGTTTTGTTTACTTTATTTCTTATATATATATATATATAATTGTTTTGCATGGGATATATTTCATAATTTGATTTATTCATTGAAAAGTTAAAAATGCTTAATGGACATGCCTATCTATGTTTTCCTATTATAGGTAATTGTTGATTATTCGAACTCTCAGGACTTATTTGACAAATACACATGCGAGTCTAAAAATGATATTGGAACATCCACTCATGTAATCACATTGAAAAGAGCTGGTGAGTTATCTATTTAACCATTCTAAGATGAGATTATTTGAGATTGTGTGTGTATCAGAATTTTGTATGTCTGTGATTTTGTGTGTGTATAAGTTTGTGAGTGGGTGTTGTATGTATAAGTTTGTAATTGGGTGTTATATGTGTAAGTTTGTGAGTGGGTGTCATATGTGTGAGTTTGTGACTGGGTGTTGTTTGTGAGTATGTTGTGTGTGTGTGTGTGTGTGAGTGGGTGTTTGTGGGAGTTTGTGAGTGGTTGGGTGTGTGAGTTTGTATGTGGGTGTTGTGTGTGAATGGGTATTGTTTGTGTCAGTGGGTGCTATGTGTTGTGTGTGAGTGTTTGGCTATTTGTGCGTGAGTGGATGTTGTGTCTTGAATCCCAATGCTATCATAACATGCAAGTTCACTACAAGTAGTTGTCAATACATGTTGAACACAGTACATGATGTAGATTTACACTATCCATACGTGATTCTACATCAGATTTACACACACACACACACACACACACACACACACACACACACACACACACACACACACTTGTGTCTACTAATGGGAGTCGAGATGAGTAAAACAAAACTTTTTTTTATTTGCCTTTTATTTAACTTAATGTATGTGTACACCTGATTTGTATACTTGTACCCCCTATTTTTGCTACACCTGGGGTACAAAAACAACTATTTTGAACACTGCGTCATTTCATTCATTTTGTACAAACATGTATTGTAACAATTGTTGAAAAGAGCACTTACACTCCATCTTTTTTCTTTAACTAACTGGACAATGAGGCCAGAATAGATGAGAAATCTGCTGTCCTATCCAGTTACTTATTGGCCATAGGCTAGCTGACCAGTGCTAAGTTCTTGCCCTGATTACAATACATTTCTGATTTCAGACCAATAACTTTTAGCATCTGCTCCACTCATGCATGTTATATACATTGTATCTTAATTTTTTGTATTTTTTTATTTTCATCTAATTGTTTCGAAAAAGTTTACATTTTAAGAACTATTTTTTTTGCTTACAGATAGACCAGCAAAACCTGGAGTAACTCAATTGCCCGATTCTCCGACACCCAGAACAGTTAGCTTCCGAATTACAGTCAATAAAGTTATAAATGGACCAGACCCAACCAATGTTCGGATTACCTGGCACTTGAAAAATAATGCTGGACTCAGAAATGAAATTAAAACCATTCCAATCAGTAAGAACTTGTGGAAATCATTTTTACAACTAGCATGTGACCTTCCATAACTAAAATGACTTTGATGTATGTTTTCATACCTAAAAAATAATGCTGAAATTTTGCATAATGTATGTAAAATTTCAACAGTTGTAACCAAGAGTTCTTTGAAATTGTTATCTTTGAGAGAAAGACCCTATCTGAATTCCTTAAAATCTGTAGTCAAAAATTTTTTCCTTTTTAAACATGTTACCCAAAGTTTCCATTTCTCATGGCAGGTCACTTATAAACATATGTTTACTGCATCATATGTTCACTATGTGTTCACTACGTCATGTGTTCACTATGTGTTCACTACATCATGTGTTCACTATGTGTTCATTACATCAAATGTTCACTATGTGTTTACTACATCATATGTTCACTATATGTTCATTATGTCATGTGTTCACTATGTTATGTTTTCACTACATCATGTGTTCACTAAGTCATCTGTTCATTATGTCATGTGTTCACTATGTTATGTTTTCACTACATCATGTATTCAATTGGTCATCTGTTCATTATGTCATGTGTTCACTATGTTATGTTTTCACTAAATCATGTGTTCACTATGTCATATGTTCACTACATCATCAGACCTCAAAATAACACAAGAGTGATCAGGTTACATGGTGGTTAAGACAAATAAAAATCACGTAACCTCCTTTTCGTTCTCAGTGATTTTCATTTTTAAGTCTTCATTATTGCTATCGTAACCTGCAGGTTATGGTCATTCCTTTTAACATAGCCTGTAAATGTGTTATAATGATTTCTATTATTTTGTGGCCTGATCATACCTTAAGTGTTCACTACACCATGTGTTCACTACCTTATATGTTCACTATGTCATGTGTTCACTACTTCATGTGTACACTACTTCATGTGTACACTACATCATGTGTTTACCAGGGCTCTAAGTACATCTTGACTTTTTGTCGTCAAATGGCGACCTATTCACATTGTACTCACCATTTGAAATTTTTGGTCGCCAAGATCAATATTTTTCTATGTCAAATGAAATTCTTGCAAAATTCATGTTTATTTGAATTTTAATATATTTATTTTAATTAGATAATCTTTGAAATTTGTCTGAAAATTTATTCCAGCAAAACAACATTTTGTATGCAGTAAATATTTTAATTTTCTTGATGGTACTTAGGTTTTTGAACAAACTAAAGAAGGAATGAAGTACATTGAATTTTACTTGTCTATTACAAATACTGGTTTTTCATGGAAAGAAATACTGCTGAAGGTTTCCACAAAAATATATAAATTTCACCAAATAGGATAGTAAGAGTCATATATTTTCTATTTCAACGAAAATGTCTGAAAAGCTACAATGTATGGGGAAAGGGTGTCAATCGAAACAGACTCCTGTGTCAATGTCTTTATTTCAAGATTTATTGTCCCTATCCTTATTCAGCTACGACTTTACGGAGACTTTCAAAAATGGTTACAGACATCGTCCATGAGTACGAGTAGGCCTATGACAGGATTGGCTATATTCAGAAAAGAGTCATGAAAACAACTCTTTCAACCACTTCTTTGTAAGAAATTCTGTTTAAAGATTTTAAATTTATTGGGTTACTGCCTGCTACATATCTGGAATTATTAGCCACCGTGCCTGAAATCCTGAAGTTGGTTAGCAAATCTCATTTTTCCTTAAGTGTCATTTTATATTGTCACATGAAAATCCGGGGGAAAAAACCTGTAATTACTGGAATGGAATTGTGACAAAAATGGTACAAACCATGAAATAGAATGTTAAGACTATAAAAATCACCATACTGATGCAAAAACTGAATGTTTACAGGTACAGGAATCATTTTAGAGACGTGTTGATGAAACAAACAAGGAAATATCATTACCATGCTTATTGAGTTGATTATTGTTTTACCGGGTCGTAGCATAACCTTCATTTAGGTTAAATAAGCGCTTAAATGGGCCTAAATTACGTTGTCTTAACATGCATCAATTAGCAGAAAAGAATTGTTTTAGGACTCAGATTTGTTAAAAACAGTTCAGGATCGGCCAGAATACAAAATATGGATTCCAAGTACAATAACATTGCACTTACAGCACCTAATTTACGGTTGCCAAAATGGTGAATTAGTTTAATTTTTAGTCACCATTTACGTTTTTTAGTTGCATATGCGACCAAAATACTTGACACTTTGTGCCCTGTTTACTATGTTAAGTGTTCACTACCTTATATGTTCACTACGTCATGTGTTCACCATGTCATGTGTTTACTACATCATGTGTTCACTACGTCATAATTTACTATGTCATATGTCCACTATGTCATGGGTCCATTGTCATGTGTACAATAAATCATGTGTTCACTAAGTCATGTGTTCACTACCATATATGTTCACTACATCTTGTGTTCACTATGTCATGTGTTTACTACATCATGTGTGTACTATGTCATTTGTTCACTATGTCATCTCTTCACTATGCCATGTGTTCACTACGTCATGTGTTCACCAAGTCATGTGCTCACTATGTTCTGTGATCACTATGTCATGTGTTTTCTACGTCATGTGATCACTGTCACACATGTATATATCATTTGTGTGTACGCCATAGCAATGCTTAACATATACGAAGAGTGTTCACAGACATGATTTTTTTGTGTTTTGAAACGGAATTTCTTTTTACCAAATATCTGGTTCCGATTTTTTATTGAAAGTTTGAAAGTTTTCGTTTTTTTCTGTATTTTGAAATTCTAATTTGGGGGGGGGATTTTGAAGACCAATTTAAAAATTGCAGACCCCTGGCCATGAGATTTCATTTTTTATTCTTGCCCAAAATGATGTCTGTGTTCATGAAATGTTAACCATAAATTAGAAATAATTTCATAGGCCTTTGTAGAGTTGGTGGTTTTATTTATTATTTATTTTTTTTGGGCTTGTCAATATCATAGTAAATTGAAACATTTGTATCTGACATACTTTTCTTCATCGTAACAGATTTTCTTGACAATGAAAATCAGAAGACTTTGGAAGTTGATGACATTGATAATCTCGAACCAAAAACACAGTATACATTTGAGATTGTGGCGGTCAGCACGATTGGTGACAGCAATATTAATGAAATGGATATAGAAACACCCGCAAAACGTACGTATTTCCTCCCCTGAGTTATGAAGACGTTTTAGTTTTATTATATTACATGTATAAGAGGTATTAATCAGTGATAGCGCCTGCCCTTGCTAGGTTTTACTTTCAGTAGCTTTATGCCTTAATTACCATGTGTTGTTTAGAAATAAATATTGATACTGGAACTAAACCAGAATCGGTGCAGATTTGAGAAACTATAAAAAAAGATAATGTGTGTACAAAAACCAGCTATACATAAAGCTGTACCAAACTAAATAGATAATTAAAGGAGCTGTAGCTGTGTTTACCAAAAAAAAAAAAACATTTATTTCGATTTTTTACTACTTGTACTTGATGTACATTAACAAATAATAGCTATACACATGCATAGAAAATCTTTTATTCTGGTATATTTTGTGAAAGTAAAGTCAGCACCAGTGTGGTATTCAAATACAAATAGAAAGGTTGAGTTAATCAATTGTAATTGAAAAAGTGCCAAACCTGGGTTTCTCAAGAAATATTGACAAAGGATATAGGAATTGACGAATTTTTATGCCCATGTATGACTCTTTTTTGGTATTGTATATTAATCTAAGTTGTAAAAAAGGAAAATTAAAAAAAAAAATCCAGATAATGCCCTTTTGACACAATCACAAAGTCAAGGAAGCATAACATGTGAACATTTTTAACATTTAAAGGGGAACAGGCTGTCAGTTTGATAAAAAAAACTTATCCAATGATTAGAGCTAAATTTTGATTAAAAAAGACGGAAACAATATATCGTCGTAGGATTGTTTGACATATCTTACATGTATTGCCTAAAATGAATGAAATTTGCCTATGATTGATAATATTTCTTCCATCCATGAAACAATTCATTTGTTATCTCGAACAGTAGTAGATCTAGTTTAAATCCCAGGGTTATTCATAAACACAACAATACATTTCACTTCTTTAAGTACTTTGCTTACAAAGTATGCTACATGTACCAACATGTATTATTTGAGATTACCTTCCACATGATACCTTTGGATTTGAAAACAAGATTTTCACCATTTTTTTTTTTTTTTTTTTTTTTTTTCCAGGTCAACCATATGAGATCAGATATTTCAGTCGACCTCAATGTTCATCTGATTTAACCTGTCGTGTGCAGTGGCAAAAACCTAAAAATGGCGGAGATCCTATTGTATCATACACTGTTGAATACAGACAGGTTTGTTCTAAACTTTCGGCTTCTTGATTCTCTCTTGTTGGCTTTATTGTCCCTTTTGCTTAACTTTGACGGTGTTATTTTTTCTCTTTAATGAAACTTAGTGAAATTATAATGCTTCTAATTGTTAAAAAAAAGTTATAAAGTTATATCGACAAAACTGGTATACTGCTAAAACTAAAGAAAATAAAAGGTGGCAGTTTAATGGGGGAGAACTTTATATATACATGTGTATGTGTGTGTGTATATACATGTATAAATAGTTATGTGCTCAAACAGTATATATTTTACTAATTTATTACAGGTATATATATATATATATAATATTTATAAGCACACACACACATACACACACAAAAGTAATGAAAATAAATAAAAAACACACACAGATATCAAATTTAATAAAAAATACACAAGTTATCACATACACATAGACACTAAGAAAGAATTTCACAGTTTTTTGACTGTACTGAAAAAATCATAGAATATAGAAGTTTAGAAAGATAACTCATAAAATATGAAATTAAAGAAATACAAACTAAAAATATACATATTTTTTGCATTTCTTGTGTCATAAAACATTTTTTTGACTGCAGAAATGGATACATGAAAAAATTCATGCTGGGTGCAAAATATTTAGAAACATATCTCAAGTAATATAATTGCATGAAAAAACCTGAAAATGTGTTCGTTGTCGGTTCGCGACATGCCAGCCTCCTTATGTAGTATCTAGTACAACAAATTCCAGTACATTTTCCAAACTTAAAATTGGCACTTTTGACACACTTAAGATATCTAGATAATTTAAACTGTTTTGAAAAGGGTTTAATTAGCTCTACAAGATCATTACAATGTTAAACAAGGTAGATCACTGTAAAATTTTGAGTTGGGGTTGCTACTCATATATACATATAATATACATATGATATTTACACATTTTCAGGTTTCTGTCCATGAAGACAAAGATCCAGTAACAAATGAGTGGCGATTTAAAGATTTCCTATCTGCTTGGGACAAATCTCTGAAGCCTTTATCAGGTCAAGCTACAAGTACAGTCCTGCAAAAATTAAAGCCATTATCCTTTTATGAGGTTAGGATTTCGGCAACAAATATGTTTGGTACTGCAGCTCCAAATTCAATAATTGTAAAGACAGAAAAAGGTCAGTTACTTTTATTCATTACTTAACTGTGTTGTACAATGTATTCTCCTGATCTTAGTCACATAATAATTTACAGTATGTGTTATTTTTGACACAAAAAAATTATTTGACTGGAAAATGTTGTAACAAGTTCTGGTGACATAAAATTTGGATATTTTTCTAAATTCTTTTTTTTGGATGTTTTTAAAGTTGCTCCTTTCTGGCAATTAAAATCTAGACTAAATGGAGCGTCATGCAAAATCTAATGTGACAATTAGGAATTTGTTTCGGTTAATTACCATTCATTTTAGACTGAAACTCAGTTTTTCAGTGCATTTCAGTATACTCAACAAGGTGTCTGAATTCAAATTTTAAGATTCTTTTGACACATCAATAGCCCACACTGAGTTTGATTCTGAAACATAAAATCAACTATTTGGCATGGGTTTGTAATCAAGAGCTGTTTATTATACTTGCAACACTTTTGTTGACATTGTAATACCAGTAAAGATACATCTATATCAATGTTACATATTTGTTTGATAGTATGGGACTATGCATTTTGTATGCCAAAATAGTTGTTAGGATGTGGAAACCCAGTGTTCTTGGTTACGCACCGTGAACCAAAGCCTGACAACAAAACTGAATACAACAAAATAAAAATGTTGTTCAATCATTAAGCCTTATACACAATAAGTGAAGTTATATGTCTTTTGGACGATGCTATAAATTCAGGTCACTTGTCACCAGTGTTGTGGATATACAAGTTAAAAACGAATGGGAAGGACAGATCAGATGTCGGGGGAAATGTTGACCCACACTGTTGGGTGAGACAATCTGGAAGTGCCGGAACTACTTTCTAAACATATTTTTGTAATCAGTTTGTAAATAAAGATGGATGCAGTCGCTATTTTATACTGCTTTAAGATGATAGAAAAACATACATCACTTTGAGGGAGGGGTGGCAAAATCTAAGTCCTCAGTAAAAAAAAAAAGCCTGTTCATGGACAAACAAAACATTGTGCTTACAGGTTCTGATGTTACCAAACCTCAGACAAAGTGGTGTTAGATTGTATTACTCTTTGGCATATATCACACATCAACTATATCAAATAGAGTTCTTGTGTTAGAAATACAAATAAGTGAGATAAAAAAAAGATTGATGTCAACCTACCAGTGCATCTAAAGAGCCCCAACCTAAATGTTTTTTTTATGCAGTTTTGCTCACTTATTTATTTTCTGATCAAGTTTTTTTTTTGCAATTTACATACAAAAAAATAAAGAAGAAAATAAAACAAATGTCTCCTACTGATCAATCCTTTTCTAAAACCTACTGGTTGGGGCTCATCAAACCAATAAATCAAGATGGCCTGGAATTTGAGGTACTCCTCTCTTGGCATTTATGTAATAGTCATTTTGAAAAAGAGAGCAAAGGGTGATAGTTTAGTTTATATTGCAGGCCAGATGCTTTCACAGGCTCCTGGTAAGACATTTAAACAAACAAAACAGAAATTATTTCACTGCATTAAGCCTTAGCATTCAGTGTCAAATGAATTTTGTTGTATTTTACATATGTTAATCCAAGACTCTTGCAAAAGCATTATGAAAAGAGGGGACTCATATTACTCATGAGTCATTTGCTCACCCCACTTCTTCTGTCTGCCTGTTTGTTCCCATCTTCCCATGTCAAGGTTTTCTGATCCACGATGTTCTTCAAACACCTTGATCGATTACATTTCAAATTTGGTGGTTACTGGTGGTGACATCTACTGCCAATCTAAAATATAACTTAGATTGACCCAACACTGACCCCAAACTTCATCCAATGAAATGACTTGTGACATAGCCTGTACGTTGCCATTATTCCGTGTTTACGTACTTTCCCCTCTATTATGTGGTTGATGGGTGATCGATTGTTAGATGCATTCTAGAGTTCCTGAATTCAGTGGAAATCGATGCTGTTAAGTCGCAGTATACAGGCCAAATCTGTCAAGGTGTGTGAGTAATGGGATTGGATTGGAAAACCTTGACTTGGGAAGATGGTTTGTTCCATCTTTTCTTTTTAAGCATGAGTTTTTAGGGTTAAAACATTCATGTGTTCAGAATATTTTATAAGATATCCAGAAAAAAATGGACAATTTCAAGAGATGATTTTTGTCATTTTTGGAAATTGTTAATTATTCTGTATGTCCTTTGAGTTAATCCATTTACCCCTAAAGACACATTTGGACTGGTCTAAGTCATTAATTTACAGAAAAATCAGGGATTTTCCAGGCTGTCTAGGGGCTTAATTAAGACCCCATTTCCAATACAAAAAAAAACAAAACAATTTACAGTTAAAATTTCCCTATTGAATTCAAATGACTATGAATTTGAAGAGATTGTTGCATTTTTAAAATGACTTATCTGAATATCATGAGCATTGGGCAACTGTGTCTGAATGGTTGTATGTGTTAAAAGGATGATAAGATAACACAAGACATAACACTACTTTAGAAATATGTTGGAATGGTGGAATTTCCTGTTTTACAAGGGATACTACATGTTTTTTTAGGCTGAATGCGACTATCCCTTAAGACATGATTCCTATTTTACAATTGCCATATATTTAAAAAATTATCTGTTTGGATTTATTACTGAGCTGGTGAGTTTGAATTAAAGTATGCTATACAAATGTACATGATTTTTATACATCCATGTAACATCACTCAAACACATTCATTCCTTTACCATAGATTCAAGACAGGCATATATATCATGCCATTTAGTACTCTTGATTCTCTAAAATAAATTGCCATATTATTCCAGAGTTATATAATATCAAAACTGCAGACCTGTAATATAAAGTGTTTACTGCAGACCTATAGCATTATACAGGTTTTTAGTAACTCCTGGTCCAAGGTTATGCAACACTTTAATGCTCAGCATCTAACTAACCATGTTCTCAACCAATCAAGTACATGGTTACAATAGTTGTAATCTTGGTTTTGATTGGTTGAGATAGATTTAAGTTTTAGATTTATGCATAAATAATTGACAAGTGTCTCTAATTGCAATTGGTTTCTGTCTGCCATCTTGAGTAAACATTTTTTTCCTTCAAAATCTTTTAGATTTCCTTATATTTGGTTGGCAATAAAATGAAAATATTGAATTTTTTTAATCCTGTCTCACTTGGGTCTAAGAGGAAGGTTGAAGGTTGAAATGTTGTGTTTTAAGATTCTTTATTCTTTCTAAGACATATTAGTACCACATATGATACATACTCCAGGCATTTGTATTATATCCACAGGGCCAAAATTTGTCTCATTCCCAATGCAAAATGCATATATTTGTTCCCGATTTGATAAAAAAATTCCTAATTTGATGTTGAGCTCATGACCAAAATGAAAAAAAAATCATAATGTAAGATGAAATGCATTTAAAAATGCATTTAGATTTCCATGTGTGCATACAATTCATGTTAAAATTCCCAATTGTGATGCCAATAGCAATTTCCCAAAATTGACAGAAAAAGGCCTGATACTTATTATGGACCGTATTTGACCCAGTGCCAGTAATATTTCTAAAAGGTACGGTGGTAAAGTTGTTGTTGTTAGCACAATGGACACCAATTTACATTCTTGTGTTGCATGGGGACAGAGATAAGCATTTCATACATTTTCTCATGTCCACATAGCCTTGTCTACCGGCAACCGTCTAGAAAAGATGCTTGAAAGTGTGGTAAGGAATCAATATAACCAACTAGAAAGATTCTTGATTGTGTGAGAAAAAAGGGGAGGGGCGCTTATAGGGACATGGGCATTTATTGGGTTAAATATGGTATAAGGAAATTCAAAAGGTTTAAAGCAAGAGTGGGGATCCACATACTGAAAACGTTGTTGGCTTACCACATCCTGGTTACATTGAATTCTTACCACATCCTGGTTACATTGATTCCTTACCAATTACTGCTTATATTGATGTGTTACCACATCCTGGTTACATTGATTCCATACCAATTACTGGTTATATTGATTCTTTACCACATCTTGGTTACATTGATTCCTTACCAATTACTGGTTATATTGATTCTTTACCACATCTTGGTTACATTGATTCCTTACCAATTACTGGTTATCTTTTTCAGATGGTTATTTTCTCATTTCATGATTTATTTTTCCTTCTGTATTATATTTTTTTTCTCTTCTACCTTGTGTTCTTTTTCTTTTATTCTGATTTGTTCCTTCTATTTGTGGTTTAGTTTTGGGTTTTAATTTTCTTTTGCTTCTATTCTTTATTTGCTTTTTGGGTTGGTTTATTTTTGTCCTTGATTTTTTCTGGATTGTTCTTCCTTCTTGTTGTTTCGTGTTGTTTATTTCGCTTTGTCCTCTTTTTTTATATACTATTTTTCTCTCTTTATTCCTTTTGGCCGTTTCGGTCTTTCTTTCTTTTTTTTTTTATTTTTTAATGATGGCATATTGTACGTTTTTTACTTGTTTTTTATCACTTCAGATTTTTTTATTCTTTCTTGTGTGTTTTGCCGCATTTTTTATTTTCTTGTAATCGTTTTGTCTTTTTTTGCTCCCTGGTTACATTTAACCTTTATTTTTTTTTTGGAGTTTTCGTTTATTGCTTCTCTATTTTGTTTATATGTTCCTTCACGTCTTGTTTCCTTTTTTTTTTGTTATTTCTCGTCTTATTTCTTTATTGGTTGTGTTTTTCTAGTCTCGTTTTCTCTCTCTAATATATTAGGCTCTCCTATCTTTATTGGTATTTACCACTTCGCTGTCTTATTTTTTTTCACTCTTTTTTTATATGTTTTTTTTTTTGTTTTTTTTCTTTTTTTTTACTTTTGTGTTTTACTTTTTGTTTGGCTAATGGTTATTCCATGATACCAATTACTGGTTTTCTGATTCTCATTTGTTTTTGTTTTAGTTTCATGTAGTTTTCTCTTTTTTCTCTGTTTGTTTGTGTTTTTGGGTTCTCTTCCTTGGATTTTCTTATTCGTTTCTTAATTCGATAGTACTCCCCTTTTTTCTTTTTTTTTCAATCCCTCCCTTCGTGCTTTTGTTGAGTCTTGTCTCTTCGTTGATTTTTATCTTTTTTTTTAGTGTTTTCTTTCTACGTCGCTATTTATTTTTGAGTTTTTTATCGTCTTCTACTTCACTTTGTCCAATCGTTTGCTTACTTCTGGCGCAACATTTATATGCTTATCCATTTTTGTATATTTATTACATCTTTATAGGGATTTATCCTTCGTTTGCTAGATCCTATATTTTGTCGTATGTTTCTGTTTCTCTGTTTATTGATCTGATTTAGTCTGTTTTTTGTTTTGGTATTTTATGTTTTTTAGTATTTTACGGTATAAGAGGCGGCGTCTTATATTGTTTTCGTTTGTTTTTTGGGTTATTTCGTTTTTGTTGTTTTGGTACGTGTTTATCGCCGCTACCCTTTTTTCCTTTTTGCATTTAGTCGTTTTATTACATCTTTTTTTCTTGTTTACGAGTGGCCTTATTATGTATCGGTTGTTTATTATTTTTACGTTGATTTATTTATGTTCTCTCTATTTTCTTCCGATTTTCTATCCCTTTGTTTAACATACATTTTTTTCCTTTTTGTCTTTTCTTGCGTCGTTTTCTTCGTTTCTTAATAGCTGGGTCTATTTGTTCTAGCATATACACTTGTTCTAGGAATAGTCATTTTACAATGTAGTGTTTATCCACTTGCTTCATTTTTGGGGTATTTATTTCATTCTTTATGGCTTTGTGGATATCATTTTTACTTATTCCTTCTATTTATTTTTTTCGTCTACTGTGTTTGTTCTTTCTTTTCTTGTTTTGTTCGTACTATTCTTATCTTTTTCCTGGTCGTGTTTTCTTTTTCTTTATCTCATTCTTGTTCTTGATTTAGCTGTTTATTCTAACTTTGCGGTTCTGTCTCGTTTTTGGTTTAAACATTTTTCGTTCGTTATATTTTTGTAATTTTTTTTGCTAAAGGTGGGTCTTGGAATTTCGTTAGTTTATTCCATGCCTTGGTCGTTATCTTTATTTTGAGTGCCGTCGCTTACAATTATTTCTTTTGTTTTAACGGGAGCTTTCGATATTTCTGGTTAGGTTCGATGTTTTTTTGCTTTTTGTTTTTTCGAATGGATTTAGTACTATATATCTTCAGTGCTTTTTTCTCCTTTTTGTTGCTTTTTTTCCTTTTCATATGATATTTTCTTATGTATCTTTACTGTCGTTTTGAATTTTTTTTTTTGTTTAAGGATATTTTTTTTTATCTGTCTGTTATTTATTTTTAGTATGTTTTTTACCTTTTTCCCTTAAATTTATCGTTTTTTTTTTACTTTGTTGTTTCGGTTCCTTTCTTTCTCATCTACTCTGGGTTCTTTTTTGACTTACCTTTGTTACGCTTTGGTTTCTTTTTGTTTTTTGTGCTTCTGATGTGGTTGGTGTTCTATGCTTCTTTGCCCGTTATATTTTGATTTTTTTTGTTCGTTCGGTTTTTGTTGGAATTTTTTTTCGTGGGTTTTATTTGATGTTTATTGTATTTGCTGTTTTTGCCTTTTTGGTTTTAGTTTTTTACATTCTTACTGTTGCCCTAGTCTTTTTATTTTATTTTTCTTCGGAGTTATATTGACGATTTGTCCTGTTGTTTGTAAGTGTCGCTTGCGTTTTTTTTTTTGTTTTTAACAGTGGTCTTAATTGTCTTCTGTTGTTTGTTTTGCATATGGTTTTATGGCTGTTCGTTTTTTTAGCGGTCTATATTGTTGTGTTTGGGTCCGTCATGGGTTTTTTGTTGTTTTATCCAATGTGGTATATTCGTCTGCTCATACCCTCGTACTGGGAGGCGGAGAGTGTCTGGTGGTACGTCGGGGCATTGAATTTGTTGTTTGATGGTGATTGCTTGGTGAATAGGTGTTGTGTGGGAGTTTATTGAGTTGCTAGGCAGGGGGTATTTGGGTATGTTGCAGGTGTTTCCGTTGAGTTTGTTAGCTTGGTTGTTGTCCGGTCTGTGTTAGAGGTGGTGGGTTCGTTTGGTTGTAGCATATTTCATCATTCTTTTCTTTTGCCTAGGACTATGTTTCACAGTCTAGTCATATGTTAGGATATTTTTGTATTTTAGTTTTATTGTGGATTTTTTTGTGCCTTAGTTTGTCTGTTCTGCGTGCGGTTGTCAACTTTATTCAATTCTTTTCATCTTCTCCCTCTCTATTCGTTTTTTGTTAACTTTGCTCTTACCGATCTATTACTTGATTAGATTTTTTTTTTTTAAGTCTGCTTGGTCTTTCTTTCTTTTTTATATCGCTTTTTTCTGTTCCATATTACTTTTTGGCTTATGTTCTTTGCGTCAGGTAATTTGTTTTATAGTTCTTAATTTGTAGTTTATTCTTTTGCTCTCTTTTTATTTTTTTATATTCTATTTTCATGCATATTCAGCTTTTTGGTCTTTTTAAGTTTCATTTCTGTATTGTATGTCCTTTTTATCATCCTTCTTTTTTGTTTGTTTAAATTAACACTTTTAATCTTTTTTTGGTTTAGTGGGAATTTTTTGTTTCGATGATTGTTGGGATATTTTTTCAGGTTTTTTGTAATCTGTTTCGGCTATATTGCGTTGATGCTTACGTTTTTGTGGGGTTACTAATGATCGCTTTAGTTTTTTACTTTGTCTCTTTATATTATCTTACTTGTGTTTGTTTATTATTTTTCTTATTTTGTGCTGTTATTTTTCTTATACTATTCAAAACTGGTCCTTTTTTATTTTTTCTATTATCTTACACTGCTGCTGCTTATGTTTCATATTCTATTATTGCTGCGTTTTTGCGCCTTTATCTTTTTCGCTAGTATGTCTAGCCTAATTGGGTAATTTGGTCTACAGCTATTTGTGTCTCTTACTACCTGTTTCACTTATTTTTCTTACTTTTGTTTTTAGACTATTTTCTCTTAAGCATCCTCTACTTAATGATTATCTGGTTTTCTACTTTTGTTTTGAGCTATTTAGAGTCCGGTTATTATTTTCCTCCTGTTTTATTGTTTAAATTTGTTGGTGTTCGCCTTGATATGCTTCTCTATAAAAAGCACTTTGTTCTTTTACATCTAATTGTATCCATTGTTCCTCAACATATTTTGTTGCACTCTCGCATCCTTTTTTCACTTTTTTTCTTAGACAATATGGCTAGTTGTTGTTTGTCTTATCTTTTTTTTATTTTTATCTTTTTGGTTTTATTGGTATAGTTTCTAGTTATTCTTAGTTTTTGCTAGTCTTAACGCCCCGTGAATTTTTACTTGTTTTTAATTATTTTTCGATTCGTTTTCTTTTTTTTTATCCTTTGAGTGTTTATCGTTGTTTTCTTCTTTATGGTCGTTGTATTGATTGGTTAGTTCTTGGTATTAGTTCTTTGTTTTTTGTTATCTTATTTTTGGTTCACTTATTCTTATCTACTTATTTTTTTTTTTTTGTTTTGCGTCCGATGGTTTTCTTCTTCTTATGTTTTAGTTTCGTTGTAGATTCTTTTTATGTTCGCATTATATCGCTTTTCTGTTCGTTTTCTTATTTGTTTTCAAGTTTTTGATGTCATATGCTTTGTTTTTCTTTTATATTTTATAACTTCCTATATTGCTTTAACGTTTGTATTCCTTCTCTCTATTCTTGTCTATTTAACCCCTATTTTATTTATTCTATCCCCATTTGGCTATTTTGCTCTTCTTCTGGTTTTACATTGTTTTTATTGAAATGCTTCTGCTATTATTTGTGTTAGCATTGTACCTTGCTATTTTCCTTTTGGGCATTTCTTGCGTTTCGTAGCTTTGTTTTTCTCTGACTCTTGCGTTGTTGCTTTTGCTTTTTTTGACTTCGTCTCTATGCCTTTTTCGACCCCTCTTCGTTATTCCTTTGTGTTTGCTTTCTGTTAATTGTACTATCTTTTTGTTTTCTCGTCAGTTATTTTTGGTGATCCTCTCTTTGATTATTTATATCACGACTATATGGGCGTTTTTCTCTTTCTTTTTCTGTTTCATTTCGTCTCTTTTTGATTTTTTTCCCTCTGGCGGACATCTTTCCTTATGGAGCTTATCGTTTTTTTTTCTCTTCGTTTTTTTTTTTCTTTTTCTTCTATCTCTCCTCCTCTTTTTGTTATACATTTTTTTTTTTATTTTTTGTTTCCGCCTGTTTCGTTTCTTTTTGCGTTCTTATTCTGCTTATCCGCAGTATTTTTTGTTCGTTTGTTAACCTGCTATTTTCTAATTCCTGAGTGTTGATAGTTCACCGTCTTGACTTGGCATGTCCACTGATATTTAATATAAATCGGTTCCGTCATTGCACTTTGACCCTTTTCGTTTTGGTCATGTTTTTTTACTCCTTATTTTGGATTTTCATCTTAAATTATTGAATGTGCCTTTGGATTGTTCTCAGACTTGCCTTTTTTGGGTGTATCGAGTATCTGATTTTAGTTTGTATTACGTCTCTTCATTTTTTCTACCTGTCATCTTTTCCCATGTATCTCTCTTTCTCTAGTCTTTTTTTCTTTTGGGTATTTACGCTCTAGTCCTTTTCGATATGTTACTATAGGGGTGTTGTCTTGCTCACTTGCTACTGCTGTCCCTGCTTAACATGACCGGCTTTTTTACATCTTATTCTATTACTTTTCGTGTTTATTGCATGTTATCTTGCTTCTGTACGGTGTGCCGATCTTGCTCCTAATAATTTTGCTGTCTTCTTAGCTGTTTTATTTTCTTGCTGTTGAGTTTTCATCCTCAGTATTTTTATAACGTGTACTCTTATGTCGGGCCGTGAATTGTAGTCTTTATGGTATTTATGTTTCAGGTGATTTTTGTTGTGCCTCTCTCGGGTTTTTCGCCAAAGTGGTCTTAATTTGAAATTATTCGATTGTCTACTTCTTAATTCTGCTGCTATATTGTTTAATTTTGTGATGCATCATGGTAATTGGGTCGTGTATGTTTCTATATAAATTTCTGAATGCGTTTCTTGAGTTTTCAGGTGTTAAACTTTATTTTCTTTCCTTGTGGTTCCTCGTCTGAGTTGTATCATCTTGTCTTTAATTATTTATCGTTCTGCCTTTTATTTTATGTTCTCTTTCGACGTCCCGCACTTCGGCTCTGGCCTTGCTTTCTATTCCTTATTGTTGAAATTTTACGTGAATTTGGGGTTTTAATCTTTTTGGTTGGATTGTCTGTTTTTTATTATTCTTGATCCTTCGTTTCTTGTCTACGTTCTGATCTCCGAATTATTTTCTAGTTTATCTTCTTTTCTTTTATATTAAAAAACTTCTTAGTTTATAGTTGCGGTTTTGGTGCTTTTGACGTATCTATTATTGTACTCTCTTGTCTGCTCTTAACATCCATCCTGGCTTTTCTTCATTCTGTGCTTTAACGATCGTTAATTTGCTTTTATTAATTTGGATTTCTTTTTTTTAGTCTTGTTTTTTGTTTCTTTCTGGTAGCTTTGCTTGGACTTGTTTTTTATCGCCTGTTTCATTTTTGATTTTTTTTTTCTTTTTTTCTGTGGTTTCTACTTTGTGTATTTTGCTTGTCGATTATTTCTGACTTTTATTTTTTCTAGTCTTATAATTTCTCTAGCTAGTCTTGCTCTTATTCTAGTTTTAGGCTTTTTACTTTTTATCACTTTTCTCCCTTCTTTGGTATCGTTTGTCATGCATTTCCGCTGTTTTTTCATTTTTCCCTTCATTACTCTTTTTTTTACTTTATTATTTTTCTGACGGCTTTTATGTGCTTTCATTTGGCGTCACATTTTTTGTATTCTTGTCTATTTATTTTTTTTTTCTGTAATTCCTGGTCATTTATTTTACTAATTTCTTTCTTTCCATGTTACTCTATTATCTTTTTATAGTTTTTTTGCATTCTTAGTTCATTTTTCTTGCTTTATTACTTCTTTTTCTGATTTGATTTTGGGTCCTCTGTTGTTCTTAATTTCTGCTCTCTTTTCTTTTTCTTTTCTTTTCTAGCTTACTTTTAGTAGTTTTCTAAGATTTTTTCGACACGTTTTTCTCGGAAGCATTTATCTCTATCTCGTTTATGCTTAGGTATTTTTGTCTTTGTCTTTGTGGCTTATAGTTTTTTTTAGTTATTTCTTTTAACAATGTTCTCTTTTCTTCTTCTCTTATAAACCTTCTTTGTTTCTAGTTTTTGTTTCGTGCTTTTGTTTTATTTTGTTCTTTATCTTACTTATATGTTTACCTATATTAATTTTGTTAATAGTGGTCTTGACTCTACAGCTATTTTTACGTTAGCTACAGACTTTCTCTTTTCTTTTTAATTTACTGTTGCAATATTGTCTCAGCTGCTGATTTTTTCTGTGTTTAGTTTCTCTATTTATCGTAGCTTTCTCCTCCGTTGCTCTTCTTATTTTTTGTCTTGTTTGGCTCGTATATTTTACTTTGATTTATAAATATTTTTCGTTGTTGCTACTTTCCTAGCTTATCTTGTTATTTGCTTTTTGATTATTTTTTTGTTCTATTTTTTTGTGTATGACTTTTTTTTTTGTTTTTCCAACATACTTTTTCGTCTTGATGAAGTTTGTGTTTGTTTTGTTTTTTTTTTTAGTCGTGGCTTTAATTTGACATACTTTATTCGCTTATATTTATATTTATTTTGCATTCCATCTTGTATTTTTAGTTCGTTTATACACTTTTGTCTTGATCAATTCTATATTTTATCTATTCGCTTCGTCTTATTTTTTCATTTTGGGATTCATTGTTCTTTATTTTTATTCTTTCTTTAGGTTCTTAATTTATTTTTTTTTTTCGACTTACCTTTTAGAGATTTGTGGTACATATACTTTTATGACGTGTTTTTTGGTTTTCTTGCTCTCTCGAAGTCTCTTTTTTTGCCTCTTTTGGTTTGCTTACAGGACGAGATTTTTCTATATAGCTGTTGGCTGTTGAGTTTTTTTTTTCTTTAGTATCTTGCTTTCTCCTTGTTTATCTCGCTCTCGTGGTTGCGTTTTTCTTATTTTTATTGACTGCATTTTTATTATTTTTCTTTTGTCTTTTTTCTTTTTCATTACTTTTCCCTTTCTTTATTTTTCGTTTACGCTTTCTTGTTATTTCTTCCATTCTGGTTTTGGGCTGATTTTTCATTTTTTACTCTGTTTGTCGATTTTTTGTTTTTTTTGATATTGTCTAATTTCGCTTTTAGGGGTATTTTCTTTTAGCTAAGTTTTTTTTCTCGGAGTATATTTTTATTGTTGCGTCCTTTCATCTTATTTGGTTTTTTTCTCGTCCTTCTTTTTTATTCCTCGCTTGCTATTTTGTTAGGTTTACTTTATTCAACTTCGCTTTACTATGTTTTTCATTACAGCTTTTTTTTCTAGTTTTGGTGTTTCTTGATTTGTGGACTTTTGCCTGACTCCTTTTAGTTTTAATAATTTGGGGTGTTTTACTTTGCTTTTGCATTTCTCTCTGTTTGTTTACATATGTATGTTTGTAAACTTTACCTTATGCTCATTTTTCGATTTAAGAAAAGTTTTGATAGTCATGTATTTTATGTCTTATTTTTGTACTCGCCATTGTCATTTAATTCATTATACGGTTGCCTTATTTAATATTTTTCCATATCTTATTATGGTGTTGTACTGATACTCTTAGTTATTTGTGTGCCCTCTTGCTTTTCTTATTTTATTCATTATACGTCCTATATTTTTTATCAGTGACTATTTTGTTCCTCATTTCTCCATTTGTTTTCTTCCTTTATCTTCGGGTTTTTTTAGGCATTTTCTTGTTGTTTCTTATTTATTATTTCTGGTTTTTTTTTATGTAATGGCTTTTGGCTTTCTTCTATTACTGTCTTACATATTTGGTTCTCGATTGTGTTAATTTCCTTGCGTATTTTCCACTTTATTTTGCTTCTTTTCATCGTTCGATTATTGATTATACTTTCGGTCGCTTTCTGTATTGTTTATTTCTTTTTTCATTTTCTCGACTTCTATATTCTCGTTTTCGTTGACCCTTCTTTTTTATGTTCTTTTTTTTTGATAGTTATTTTCACTTAGTTTTCTCTCCAAATTCTATTCCCATTTCATTTCATTATTGCAATCTTATTTCTTATATTTTTTGCCTTCTCTTCTTTTGGGACTTTCATATCGTATTCCTTTTCACTTTCTTCTTTATTTCCTTTTGCGGAATCTCTCTGTCTTGGTTGCTTCTTAATTCTTTGTAACAGTGTGTCTGGGTTCTTTTTTTATGATATTTTCGGGTGATGTTTACTCAGTATTCCTCTTATTTTTCTTGCCTTATTTCTTATAGTTTTTTTTTTCTTATTTTCCTAGTTACTGTCTTGACTTCTTGGCCGGCGTGACTTATTTATTTTTTCTGTGTTCCTTATGTTGCGCTTTCGGGTTCTTTTTTTCTTTCTGTGGTATTGTTTTTCTACATTTTTTTATACGTCTTTTACTATGTCTTAGTTTCTCCAAGTCTGACATCTATTTCCGATCCGTATGTTTATGTTAGCCTCTGGATTGAGTTCGCTTTAAGTCCTGTTTGGTGTCTTTCACGGTTTTTGTGCGGCTAGATCTGATGTCTGCATTTTTTTTTTAAATTATTTTTTGGTTAGTCCGTTATCGTGTACTCTTTTCGTACAGATTAATCCTTTTTACTCTTTTTTTTTTTGTTAATACACTTGAAGACTTCTTCTCCTTTTAGTTGTTAGCCCGTCCCTCTCTGATCTTTCCTCTTTTTTTATGAAGTCTTTTTCTCTTTAAGTCGCTTCGTTCAGTTGACTTCGTTATTTCTCTCTTTTTTATTATTTTCTTCTTCACCTTTTTCTGCTCCGCTTTGATTTTGGCTTTTTTTATTATCTGATTTCTCTTTAATGTTTTTTATTTGTTTATTATCAATTTTATTCCACTACTCGCCCCCATTTTTCTTGTCTTAATCTTTTTTTCTTATCTCGGTTTTGTTTTTTGCCGTTATTTGTTCCCGCGCCTTCACTTTCATTTTCATCTCTTACTTTTATTTTTAGTATTTTGGTTATTGTTTTTGTTGCTATCTTTTCGTTATTGGTATGAGATTTTCTTCTTTTTTTAACTTATTACGATTACTTTAATTCGCCATTAATCTTTTCTTATTTATTTGTGTGGTTTGTGTTCTATTGAGTCTTATTAGAATTCTTTTGTTCTTATTTTGCTACATTATTGGTGGTTTTTCATGTCGTTACTGTTTACTATTTCTTGCCTTTGTGTAATTTTTTTCTTTTGCTTTTTTTTTGTTCGCCTCTTTATATGTATTTTTTCTGCTCTATTCTTATTGTTTTTTTTGTATGTATTATTCGTTTTTTGTCTTTTGTGTTAAGCTTCTTTTACGTTTGTTTGGGATTTGATACAGTTTTCGTTATTACGTTTTCATTCCTACTATTACGTTCTTTATCAGCTTGATTTTTGCAGGAGTCGCGTTTACGGATCCGTCGTTTTTTTTCTATGTCGTGTTTCTTTTGATAGTTCTTCGCTTCTAACTATCGTATTCTTTTTGTCTCTCTTAGAAAATGTCGTTCGCTTCTTTGTCTCTCTCTTTAGTTTGTTTTGTAGATATTTTTAAGTTATGGGCATTTCTTATCCTTCCAATGAAAATTTTGTCTCTATGTTTTTATTTTGTTCTTATTCTGCGATATTCGGATTAGCATTTTTCTTTCCTTTTTCCCTTTCTTGTTTTATTTTCACGGTCTTTTTTTACTCTTTCCGATTTGTGTTATATCTTTGCAATCTTTGTCGCTGATTAATAAGTGATGGTTATTTCTATCCTTAATCTATCTGGTTTGAGGTTTCTTTTGGTCCTCTGGAGAAGCCCTATTGGTATTTTTCCTAGGTTTCTGTATTTTTAATACTTTTTCGCTTTACTTGTTGTCTTGTGATCTGTTTTTCACTAATTAGTTTGTGCGTTGCTAGTTTTTTGCTTTGGTTTTCTTAATCCTTTTTATATAACAGTTTTAGTTATTGTCTCTTTTTCTTCTGGTTTTTTCTTTGCTCGATTTTTTTGTTCTTCCTCTTTTTGTTATGTGCATCCTTTCTTATTTTCTTGTCTTTGTCTTTTTTAATGCATGCGTCTTTTTTTTATTTATTCTACTTAACTCCATTTTTGCTACGTGTCCTGATTTTTGTTCTTGGTTTTTTCTTTTAGCTTTCTGGTTTATTTTCTTTTCATTTATCTTTTTTTCTTTTACTAATTTTTATGTATGTCCTGGTTTCGGTTTCCTGGTTCATTTTTCACTGTTTTTTTTCATTTTCGCTACGTCACTGTAATTCGTCTGCAGTTGGTCCTTAACTGAGGCTTCTTACCCATCTTCCGGCTTCTCATTTTTATGACTTTCCTAGGAGTCTTTCCTCTTATATTGTGCTATCACTTTTAGTTTTTATTCATCGTTCTTATATCGTTCATTTCTTCTGTTTTATTTATTTATTTAATATCTTTTCCTCATTTGTGTTTCTTCCCTTGCTTATGCGTCTTTTCTCATTTGGTTTGTCCCGCAATGCCCCTTATTAAGTTTCGTTTTAGTTAATCTCTTTCTATCCTCTCATCTTATATTTGTGGGTTTTCTCCCTTTCTTTTTCCGTACTCTGCTGCTTTCCTGTGTTACATTTCTTTTCTTTGGTGTTTTTAGTTGGTTGTTCTGGATGATGTGTAATCTACTAAGCGCAGATCTGATATTGCTCAGTAGCTGAGGCTGTTTTCTTCATCTTTTTAGGCTTCATTTCTTTTTTTTTCCATTAGCTCTTTTTTTCTTTTGTTTTTTCGTGTTATTGTTTCTGGAGGTGTTCAACTTCGTTTGTTGCGTTCTGTTCTTTTTTCTCGAGTCTTGTCTCTTGTGTTTTGATTGTTTCTTTTTCCTCTTTCTTTCTTGCACGCTGGCCGATCAATATTGTTCTTTTTATGATAAGTTCCTTTTTATGTGTTATTGAGCTCCTCTCTCTATTTTCAGTTCCTGTCTTAATGTGTTTTTATTTCGTCAGCATTTTAGTTTCGTACCATTCTTATGACTTCTTCTTTGTCAACTTTTCACTGCAGTTTATTGTTTTTCCGGTTCGTTTTCTTCTTTTCGGACCCTCTATAGTAATTGTGTATTTCCTCCTATGAGTTTCTGTTTGTCCGTGTAGGATCCGTGTGATCGGTTTTGTTTTCATGTTCAGCTTTCATTTAGCTAGTTTTTCATTGCGTTTGTCTTTTTTGTTCTTTTGTTTTTTCTGTCTTTGGTTCACCTTATTTTATATTTTCTCAGTCTTTTTTGATTGAGACTTCTTTTTTTTTATTCTTCGTTCCTAATTTATTTATTGTCAGTATTTGTATTTCCTATTCTTTGCCCTATTTCTTTTTATGTCTATTACCCTCTCTCGT
This sequence comes from Atrina japonica, assembly GCA_030159075.1. Lineage (NCBI taxonomy): Eukaryota > Metazoa > Mollusca > Bivalvia > Pterioida > Pinnidae > Atrina > Atrina japonica. The sequence goes on from BROG01000157.1 coordinate 780,020, forward strand.
CGTTTGTTTTATAATATGTTGTTGTACGATTAGCATCTCTTTTATGTTTTATTTTTAGTATAGTTATGTGCTTTTCCATGATCTTCCTTTACCTACTCACATTTTTGTCCGACATTTATCTATCGTCTCAATTTGCGTGTTTTTCACCTCTCATCCTTATGGATGCTTTCTTTATTTCACCGTCAATGGCTTAAGGAAAGTGTCTGGTTTTAGATAAAACGTTGTCTTCTGGCTTACAGCTCGCGTTGCCTCTCTGTAGATGCTGCTTTATCTTTGCCTTCTTAATGTATTTTTTGTGCAGTTCTTGTCGTGTCATACGCCTAATCTTTTTGCTGAGGTTTTCTGCTCTTTTTTTGGTTTCTTTCTTTTTTCTCTTGTGCTAGCTTACTGTCCCTTCATCTCTCTTATATTCCTTGCTGCATTGTTTTGCTTTTTTTCTCACTTGTTTTTTTTTTTTTATCATGGGTTTATTAAACTATAGTCTTGGCTTTGATTTGATGTGGATAATTGCTTTTTTTGGTATTTTGTGTTAGTATAGTATAGTTGTTATAGCTCCGCATCTTGTTCTATGCTTCTGTTGCGTGTTTACGTTTCCTATTAATCGATCATTTGTTCTCTTTTATGCTTTATATTGCATTTTTGTCTCGTGTGTTCTATTGTATTTTTTAGCTTTGCTTTTGTTTCAATAGTGTATTTCGTTTTCGACATTTTTGTTTCTCTTTTCTGTCATTATGTAATTGTACGTTTTATATACTCTTTACATTTTCTTTAATTGTTTAGTATTTCTGTATTCTTTCATTCCCAGATTCCCTTTTTTTTTTCTAGTCTTTTTCCTCTTGTGTGTTTTTTTCTTAATCCATGTTCCTTCTCCTCTCTCCGTGATTCTCTTTTTTACTTTCAATTTATCTTTAATTTGTTATTGTGCTCGTTTCTTCCTTTTTCTTCTCTTATTTTCGCGCGTTTACTTTTCCTCTTTTTTCTAGTTCATACTTTGTGTTATGTTGTTATTCTCAATTTACTCACTTCATCGTTGTTTTTCTCTTCTATCCTTATTCTCGTATGATTTTCTGGTCTATTTACTGTGAAAGTTTCTGATTTATTTTCGATTTTTAAGTTTCTGTTCTTAATTCGTGTTTTTGCTTTATTTCCTTGTCGTCTTGTTTTTGCTGTTCGTTTCTCTGATCTCGTTTTTTTCTATTTTCCATTCTTCCTCTTCCTTCCTTGTTTTTCTCTGTCATATTTTTTTTTCTTTTTTTCTTTCTATTACCTTTTGACCTATCCTTTCTTCATGATTGTATCTCTCTTTTTTCTTCTTCTTTTTATTGCTTTAGGTTATTTTTCTTTTTTTTATCTTTTTCTTTTTCCGTTTATATTCTTTATTCATTTTTTCCCTTTTTTTTCGTTCCCGTTTATCTCTTTTACGCGATTGTTATCACGTTGGTCTTTTTTGGTTTTTGGCTCTTTGTCTGATCTTTATCGATTTCTATGCTTATATTTACCTAGGTTTCTTTTTTTCGTGGATTACTTCGTATCTCTCTTTTTATATCCTTTTTTTTTTTTATCGTTTCTCTTTTTTTATCCTTTCTTTTATCTTTATTATTTTTTTGATGTCTATCGAGCAGCATCGCTAGTCTTATCCTTCTTCCTTTTTCTGTTTTTCTTTTACAATTTTTGTGTTTTCTTATTCTCTTCTCTATCTGTTCTCTCTGTCGTTTCTATTTTCTTTTTTTTTTTTCTTTATTTCCAATTCTATGTCTTTGAATTTGTTCTTTCTCCCTTCACTTTTGATTTGACCTGTTTTTTTGCATTGAGCAGCTTTTGTATCATCGCATTGTCGTAACTATTGAGCTTCTGAATTTTGCCTCTTTTGCATTGCTTTGCAGTTGTTTTCAATTCCTCCTTTTTTCTGTCTTTCACCTCTCATTGTTTCTTTTGTCTTCTTCGTTTCTTATTTATTCTTATATCCTTTTTTTATGTTTTTATCTGTTATCCTCCTCCTTTCCTTGCTTTATTTTCGATTTGATATATTTTCTATTTTCTTTTTATTCACCTGTATCTTTTGTCTTTTTGTATCTATTTCCTTTTTGTTTATAGCGTGATGATTCTTTCCAGTGTTATATTTTTGTCTAATGTAGTTTCACGGTCGTTTATCTTAATTATTGGTCTTTTTTCTATACTATTTTACATTAGTGTTTAGCCATTTTCCTTATGTATCTTTTTATATTTTTCTTTACTTGATTTCTTTTTCGCTTTTTGTGTTTCTTGTGTCTTTCTCGTATTCACTTTATTGTTTTTTTTCTATTTTGTCTACTTCGATCCTTCTTCATATCTGTATTCTTTCTTTCATTTCTTCGATTATGTTTCCTTTTGTGTTCATTATATTGGTTTTTTTCGCTTTTTTCTTTTTCTTGGTTATGTTACTTTTATGTCTTTTTATTTATGTTCTTTTCTTTTTCAGATTCGATGGGCTCCCCTGAGACTACTATCTGCTTTACACCCCTTTCGATTTTCCACTTGAGCTGTATCTCTTCTCCCCTATTTTTTTTGATGTCTTACCTTGCTCTTTTTTTTCAGTTTTTCTAGTTCCTGCTACGTCTTGTATCTTTGTATTTGTGGTTAGTTATTTTTAGTTGTTTTTCTATCTTTGTCTCTCCTTTCTCGGTTATGCTTGATTTTTCTTTTTTGTTTTTATCGTGCTTCCGTTCATGCTTTTTTACTATCCATACTTTTGGCTCCTTTCTTTGTTTCCTTTCATCTCCATATATTCGCTCCATTCCTTTTCTTTACCTTCGGCCTTGGATCTGCTTTTGGTTTACGGTACATGTTAATTCTATTCTGTCACATTTGATCGTTTTTTTCTCATTTTTTTTGGCATATTATCTCTCTTTTGTAATGTTTTATCTCTCTCGTACGTTTTTTGTGTTTCTTCTTTTCTTTTCTTCCATTTATCTTATTATCTTTTTTTCTTATTGGCTTCCCCTTTTTTGTCAGTTTTTGTGTTTCTTTTTTTTTTTTTCTTTTTACTCTCTTTGCTGTCATAGTGGTCGTCTGTTCTGTTGTGTTTAGTTGTCCGTATCTTATTTTACCCATGGTTCTCATCTTCTCCTCTCCGTTAGCGGCTCCTCGCTTCTTTTTTATTTATTCCACGCATTTGCTATCTTCTTCTTACTGCCCATGTATCTTGTACTTTTCTTCTCGATCAGTTCTATTTTTTTTTTTTTGGGCCTTTTTTCGTCTCTTCTGTGCTAGATGTTTTTCTACTCCTTTTATTTTTTCAGGTTGATCTTGTCAATTTTTCCTGCTGCCTTGTTTTATTCTCTCGTTTTGTTTTCTATCGTATGATTTATGTTTCACTTTCTCTTTGCGTCTTCCTGTTTGTTCACTTCTTTTTCTTTTTTTCGTTTGTTTCTTACGAGTACTGTGTGGTTAGGTGGATCTTTTCTTTTTCCCCTTTTCTGTATTGTCTCATTCTGTTGTTTCTGGCGTGAATTGTGGCTTAGATAGTCTCTGTTTTATTCCTTATTTATCTATTTCTCTCCTAATGTTGTTTTCCTTCTTTCTTTGGAATTATCTTTTTCCTTTGTGGCTAGTATTCTTAATTTTTTTTGTACCTTGATGTTCTTTTCCAATTTTCGTTGTTCCTTTTTCTGTCTTTTCTCATTTTTTCCTGCCATTTCTTTTGTATCTTTTTTATTGAACTCTCTCTTTTCATTGTTTTTCTTTGTCTTCTTTATATAATTTTTGTTTCCTTCTTATGCTTTTTCTCTTTTTTATTTTTATTTTTTTTTGTGTTTTTATTATCTATCTTCTGGTCTTTCTTTCTCTTCTTTATTCTTCCATGTATCTGTTTTATATATTGTTTTCTTTTCTTTCGATGTACTCAGCCTTGTCGGTTTTCCTCTAGTATTATATGTTATGTAGTGTCTTATTCTATTGTTTTGTTTTGGTTGACTTTTGTGTTCGTTCTCATTCTTGCAAATCTTGGATTCTTTATTTTAGGCTGACTTCACTAGCCGACAGATCTTTGCTCTTTTTACTTCCTAATTTCTATCTATTTGTTTTATCTATATTTTGTTTTTTATGAGCTTTTATAGATTAGGCCATAACCTGCTTATTTTTCTTGTTTTTTTTCTTCATGTCATTATTCCTCTTCAGTTTGTTTGTCTTCTTCTCAGTCTTTGTATTTATATCACCATATATATTCGTTTTTGTTCTTTTTCGCATCTAGTTTTCGTTTACTTATTATATCAATCTCTCTTATTTGTTGTTCGTATTTTTATTTTGTCTTTATCTTTTTATCTGTTTTACATTCTTGAGTTGTTCTCGTTCTGTGCCGTTTTTTTCTTTCCTTCTTTGTATAACTTATTTTTTTTTTATTCTCTCTTCTTATTCACTTGTTCTCTCATGTGCGTTTCGATTTACTACCTTATATGGTCTGTATGTGCTTATACTTTCGCTTTACTCATTCTTTTATTTTTTTCTTTTCGTCGGTTTAATTGTCTTTTTTTCCTCTTGTTTACTTTTTCATTTTTTTCTTTTTCTTATTATTTTTCCAATATCTTTCCTTTTGCTCTTTTTTAATCTAGTACTTCTTTTTCTTTAGTAGCATCTTCCATAAATCTATTTCAAATTTTATTTAATCTCTATTTGCTTCTTGATTGGTTTTTCATATCTTTTTTTATTGTTATTTTCTTAATCCTTTTGAAGTTTGTCTCATTTTTGTCACATGCTCGCCTCTCTTCGCTTTGGTTCTTATCTTTACGTTATTTTTTCTTTGTTCTTTTTTTATTCTTTCATTTTTTTCTTCTTTACTCTTTCTTTTCTTTTATTTATACACTTTTCTTTACTATGACTCTTTACTTGCTTTAGTTTGTATCTTTCCGCTTGTTTTTTCTCTTCTTTATCTCTTCATCTCGCGTTGTTTATTTTAAAAGGGATTCTTGTTTAACTTATTATCTTGCTATATTTTTGGTTCCTCTCCTGAATCTTCTTTTCCCTTCTGTTCTTTTTCTTCCGACAGTACTGTAGTCTTTATATTCCTTTGTGATACGTTTATCAGTTTTTCTTTGCTTTTCTTACATATGTTCGATGGGTTCATGTTTCCTTTTTCTCTTTTAGATGCAGTTCCTTTATCTTAGTACCTTTTTTCTTTCTGGCTATTTCGTCATGTTAATTTATATTAACATTCTCGATTTCTTTTTTTTTTTTTAGTTATTTTACCTTATTGACCTACTATTTTTTGTTTTCGGTTGCTGTTGTTGTTTCTCCCGGCTCTCATTTTAGCTTTTATATTTAGTGTCATACCGTTTTGCGACAAGTTCTAGTGACAGTTTTTTAGTGATTCTTGTTTTGTTCATAGTCTTTGTTTCTATCTTGTCGTTTTTCATCTTTTTTTTTTTCTTTTTTTTTATCTCTAGCTTTATGCCCTTTTATCCTTAACTCTTTATTTAATTGTTTTTAACTATTTATTTATCTTTTTCATTCTCTGGGTTTTTGTTTGATATAGGATCATGCGTTATTATTTTACTTTTCATATTAATTTTTATTTGCGTACTTCTACCTCATGTTCATGCTTTTATTCTTCTATTTTTTTATTTCTATTTTTATCTACTTTATTCTATCGCTGTATTGTCTTTGTAATATTTCTGTATATTTGTTCCCTGTCATATATTTTACTACGTTCTTTCATATCTTTATATTTTGATCGTTTTCACTCTTTATCTTTATATTTTACCTCACTCCATCGCTTTTTTTTATCTTTTGAAGCTTGTTAGTACTTTTTTTTTTTGCTCTTTAGTTCATTCTAGATCTTTTCTCATATCTTAGTTTTCTTTCGCTCCTCTCTCTCGTCTTTTTGAAGTGATTTCTTTTTACGTCATGTCTTTCTGGTGTATACTTATCCTTTATGTTTTTACATCTCTGTCATATTTTTGTATCTTTTCTTTTGTTTTTTTCTTTTCTCTTAGTACCTATTGAATTGTTTCCATTCCTAGTCGGTCTTTTTTTATTGTGTTCAATTCGTGTTTTTTCCGTATTTCGTTCTCTTTTTTTTTGGACATCCTCTTCTTAGTATTTTTATCTTTTTCGATTATTGTCTTGTCTGTGTTTATGCCTTTTTTTTATTTTTTGTGTATTCCTCTTTTATATTATTTTACTTCTTTATTCGTCTCTTTATCTTTGCTCTCTCTATTTTTTCTTAGCTTTATTTCTTTTTCTTTCTTTTTGAAATGTTCCTTGTATGGTATTATTATTTTGATGTTTGGTTTTTTTTAGCCGCCATTTCCTCTTCTTCTATTGTCTTCCCCTCCGTTCATTCCTTTATCATAGTTTTTTCTTTTCTTTGTTTCTTGTCATTTATTTTCAATTTTCGCCTTTCTTTATTACGTGTCTGCAGTTTTACCGTCCGCAATCTTTTTTTTTCTTCTTGGTATTTACTTTTCATTTGCTTTCGTTTTTATCCGCTTTCATATCTTCGGATTTTCCTTGTTCTTATTTGTCACTGTTTTTTTTCATCGTTCCTTTCTTTTTTCATTACCATATGTTGTCTTCATCGCGTATTTTTGTCTTTTACAGCTTCTTTTATCATACCTTCTACTAGTTCTTTCCTCTTTTTTTTATCTTTGTCGACTTCTTTTTTTTTTGCCTTCTTGTGCGTGCTTTTCCGTGTCCGTTGCTCTTTTCAATTCATTTATTTATTTGTTCTTTGCTTTGTTTATTCTCCATTCATTTTTAGTTAATTCGCGGTTCCTCTCTTTCTTTTTTATCTTTTCGACTTTCTTTCCTCATGGGTATTAATTTCTTTTTTTCTTCTTTTATTCAGTATCGGATGTTTTTGTACTTTTGTCATTCATTATTTTTTCTTTTGTCGGATTCGTTTTTCATGTTATTCTTCGTCTCTAGTTATATGATGTTCATGTCAGCATCTTTTTCTTATCGCTTTCTTAATTTCTTTTATATTATCTTTTGGCTTGGATTTTTTTTTTTCTGTGTCCTTCTTGGTTATTTTGTATGTTTTATGCGTTTCCAATGTTCGTTCTTTTCTCCTTCTTTTTTTCTCCACCAATGCCGTATTTCTATTATGACTTTTGTCTCTTTTCTTGTGTTCGTAATCGGTGTAGCCCTCGGTCGTTTTCATTTGTCTTATGGTTTCGAACTTACCGTTTCATCGCTTGTATTGTCCTTTTGTTCCGATACGCTCTGATGATGTATCTGCCACTTTCATTTCCTCTTGTTTTTCCTTGCTTTGTATCATTTTTTTTTTTTTGTTTTCTCTACTTTAGTTTATTCGATTATTCTCCATTGCTTCTCTTTCTTTAATTCTTCTTCATTTTCATTAATTTTTCTTCAAATTTTTTCTTTCATCATTATTCTTATTTTTAACTCATTTTGATTTGTTTTCTGTAGACTCAGATCTATGGCTTCTGTTTTCACGATTCTTTACATTTCGTTTAATTCGCTAAATTCTCCTTTAATGCTTTTTCAAATTTATTCTTTTATATATTCATTAATTTTCATTTTTAATTTTTTTAGTCAATTTGCGCTTTAGTGATTTTATTCTTATATCTTATTACTTAATACAAATATTTTTATATTTTTTTCTACTTATGTTTATAATTTGGTTGCTTTTTTTTGTATTTTTAGTTATTCTCATCTTACAAAAAGCATTTCAGTCGGTCTGATTCTCTATTCATTTATCTAGCTGCTATTATTTCTCTGGATAATTGTAGTCTTTTCTTATCTTTTCTACTTATATTAGCTAAGTCTCCATCTATTTTATTCTTCTCTTCTTTTTCTCGCCATGTTATTTTCTTCTTTGTCCTATATCTTGGTCATTACTTTATGTCTATTTATATTCCTATATTCTTTTTTACTTTTAATTTTAAATTCAATTATTAGATTATTTCTGCTTTATTAAATAATTTTCTTTTCATCGAGTTTTCCTTCACTATTTTTTACATTTACCGCTCTTTGCCATTTGTTCTGCTTTATTACTTATCTTAATTTCCTCTATCAATTTCGGTTATTTTTTTGTTATTGAATCTATAATTTTTATTCGTTTATATGTTGTTTCTCTTGTGATTATAGTTTTCATTTTAATTTATTGATGTGTTACTCATTTGATACTGTTTATTTCGTTCTATTTATTTTCAGTCAGTATATTCTCTCCATGTTAGCATCTGTTTCATTTCTCTTACGTAGTTTCTGTATGCTTATATTCCCTTACATTTTTGTTTTATTTTTGTTATTATTTCACTTCTATTAATCGTTCGTTTATGCTTTTTGTTTTCGTTCGGGTACTTTTTAGCTTTTCATTTACTTTGTTCAATACTATCTTGCATTTTCTGTATTTACTGTTATATTTTCAAGAAATATTTATTGATTATTGCATTCTATAATTTTTGTGTCTGGTTTTCTTACTCGCTTTGATTTTCACGTACCTTCTTTCACTTCGTTTTTCCATTAACTATTTTATTTTGTAATTTTTTAATCTATTTTGTTTTCTTTTCTTTCTATTGCTCTTTCTCACTCCTTTGATTATTTTTTTTAATCTTGCTTCCTGCTCGATTTGTCTTTCTCTTTTCTGAACTGTTTTTTTTTTATTTTGCTGTCCTTTATTACCTTTTAGTTTTCTCTTTTTGCCTTTTTTTTCGGCTTTTGGTTTGCTTGAATCGTTGTTTCTCTACCTGCAATTCTTCTTAATTGTGTTTTTATTCTTTCTTCGTCTCTTGATATTCGATTTACCTTTCTTTCTTCCCTAGGTTCTAACTCTTTCGTTACTGGTCTTTTTCCATAGTTCCTTTTCTATCTACTTTATGTGTCTTTTAGTTTTTTTTCCGACTTATTTTTCCTTTTCGCTTTCCTCTTTTTCTTCCTCGTTTTTCTATATTGTTATGTGTTTGTCACATCATTTCTTCTATATTTCATAATTCTTTTTGTTATTCTGATTTGTTTCATTTTCGTCTTCCTATTCTTTTGTCTGTAATTCGTGCAGTTTTATTCTGTAGATAGTATTTTCTTCTTTTTTGGTTACGTCTCAGTTGTTTTTTTTCTAGATAGCTATATTCTATTTCCTTCCGTTTGCTGTTTTTTGCTGGACTCTTTTTTTTTTATTGGTCATTCTCTACTTTTTACTTTTGCTTTTTTCCTTGTTCTGTGCTTTTTCGACTTTCTGTATTTTTTTTTTCCATTGTACTTTTTTTATGCTGATAATTCTTCTCTTATTTCTGTTTTCTTGAATTTTTGCTAGTCCGCTTCAATCTCTATCTTCCTTTTCTTTTATTCTTACTGTTTTTGTTCGTCTAATTTCTGTCAGGATTGTCTTCTCTTTGTCAGTTTTCATGGCCTACTTTTCATCCGGTTTTTTATAGGTTGCCTTTGTGCTTGCGCTTATCTTTTGTTTTAGCTGGTTGTTCGTTGTTTCCTACGCTTATTACTTTATGAAACTTTTGTACTTTTAATCATGAGTATTTCTTTTTGTTCGCTTTGCGCTGGCTCTTGCCTCTCTTGCTTTTATTTCTATCTTTCTCTTAATTCCTGCTTTCTTACTTTTACTCACTTTTTTATATTTTTCTTGCATTTCTTTGTTCATTTTAGTGTCAATTTCTGTTTGCGGTTTTTCAGCCGCTCAGTAGACTTTATTTTGCTGCATGCTTTTCTTTAAATTTTTCATTCCTTCCTTCCGTGATATTTTATTAACTTTGTTGTCGATCTTTTTTTCTTTCTGTTGTCCTTATGATTTTTTAGGTTTTTGTCTTCTCGGTTCTGAGTTCTTTCTTCGTTCTTCCTGGCTTATCGTGAGTTTCGCTTTTATTCTTTTTGATTTTTTCTAAGTTTTTTGTTCTCTCTTACCCTTACTTTTAAATTTTCTTTTTCTAATCTTTGTAACTTTTTTCTCAGTTTCTTTTTTATTTATTTATTAAAATTCTTGCCTCTTGGTTATTTTGGATTTTTCCCCTCTTTTTTTATTTTTTTTTTATATCTTTATATAGTGTTTTTACTATTTTTGCTGTCCCCTTTGTGTCGCTTTATCTTTGTTTCATAACCTTTGCTTTGTGTCTTTTGTTTTGCTTTCTTTGCGCTGTTTTTTTCTCTTATTTTTTTTTTTTTGTGTCGACGGGTTTTTTTGCGTCTTTTTATTTTTTATTTTTTTGTCCTTGTTTTGTATTGATTTGGTTCTGTATCGTCAATTATTCGGTCAGCGTTGTTTTGCTTCTCGCTCTCACTCGTTCTTCCCTGCTTTCTTGTCTCCTTATCCGCGTTCTTCTCTTTTTTTTTCTTCCTTTAAGCTTCTTTTTTGTCCTATGATTCGTAATATCGCGTACCAACTCTCTAGCGTTCGACGTGTTTGTCCGTTTTTCTTTTATTTTTCCTTTTTATTTTCCACTTTTCTTTTATTTCCTTTGTTTATCTCAATTATTCACTTATTTTTTCTGTCTTTGTAATGAATGTTTTTATTCATTTTGTATGCTTCATAAAGCTCTACATCTTCTCCCTTATTAACCTTTATTCTTATCTGTATTGTACTTTCTTTTTTCTTTAGCTTCTATTCTGTAGACTATCCTCAACTAAATTATTACTTGCCTGTCAAGGCTCTCCACATTTATTTGATTCTCACTATTTTTTTTCCTCAAATCTTGTTATTTAGGTTCCTGTCTTTATTCTTCTCTAGTGTTTTTCTCTTTTATCTTTTTATTTGGAATCTACCCTTTTTTTATGACTGTTTTCTTCTTCCTTTCTTTTTCTTTGGCTTCTCATTTTAGTTTTCATTGCTATTTACTAGCTTTTTAATTTTTGTTTCTGATGTCCTTCATTTCTATCCTTTGCTAATTGTTACGGAGTTTTTTTTTTATTTTCTTGATTCTTTTTGTCTTTGTTTTTTTAATTCTTATTACGTTCTTTTATAGTTTTTGTTTTTCTTTCTTTGTTTACATCTTGTAAGTGCATCTTTCTCTTGGTCTTGTTTCTTTTTTGTTATTGCAGTTTCTTGCCTATCAACTAATTTGCTCATAGTATCCTATTTTTCCTTTTATAATGTTGTTCCTACTTTTTCTTTTTTTATTTTTCTTCATTTCAATCTTTTTTGTGTTCGTTTATAATTCTTTCTCGGTTTTTTCTTTTCCTTTAGTTGCTCTCTTTGTTTTGTTGCCATTGCTCTAGCATTCTTTTTTTGTAGCACTCTCCATTCTTACTTATTTTGTTTCTTTTTTTCTGAATCTTTATTTTTTTGGTGTTCGAACAGTATTTTTGTTCGTACTATTTCTCTTTTCCTTCCTTTTTCTGTGATAATCATAATATCTTTCTTGATTTTATTTTGACTCATTTTGATCCTTTTATTTACAATCTTTCACGTTTTTTCTGTTTCCCTTTTTGTCCGACTTATGATCTTGGTCGGGTTTGTCTTTTATATCTTTCCACTTAGTTTTTCTATCGCTGCGTTCTTATTATTTTATCTTATTTTGTATTTCTTGTTCGCTTAGTCTGTTCTTTCCACTTTTCTCTTTATTCATAATAGTTTTGCCTATTATCGGATTCTTTTTTCTTTTGTATCTTTTTCTTTCTTTTTTGAGTTATTTTCCCTTTGTTCTTATTTATATTATTTCTTGTTTTTTTCTCGATCTTATTTTCTTCCCCTCTTTTTTGTCTTCTTCAGTATGAGTTCTTTCGATTGTTGAAGTGCCTTCAGCATTGTGCTTTTCACGTTCTATAAGTTTTTCCTCTATCTTTTCTTTTTTTATCACGCTAGTTTCAGTTCTAATTTCTATGTTCTTTGCTCTCCCGATATACATCTAGGCTATTCTTTTTTTTTGCTCTTTTAGTTAACATTTATATTGTTTTATGGTCTTTTTCTTTCCCTAACTCTTCTTTTTTGTTTTCACTTACTTTTCATCTCTTATTTTGTCTCATCTTTCGTTTTGTTTTGTTTTTCCCTTTTATCTCTTTTCTTTTAGGTTTTTTTTTTTCTGTTTCTGACTTTTTTAGTTCGTTTAGTTTGTATTTCTGTTTTATTTAGTTTTGTTTATCTTTTCATTTCATTCGTTTTGATTTTTTCGTTCTTTCTTTTTGCCACGTTTTTCTCTTCGCTCCTCTTTCTTTTCGTGCTCTGTTCTTGATTTGACTTGCATTCTATTTCTTTCTTGTCCTTTTTTTTGTTTTCCGAGTCTTGTGTTTTTATGTGGCTCCTTCCTTACTCCTTCTTTGGTGGCTAATTCTTATTTTTCGGATTCTGATGACTCCTTTTCTTTCTAAAATTTCCCGTCTTTCTATATCTTCTTTATCTTTTTTGTTCTTGTTCGTTGTTTTTAATTTTATATTCATTTTACCTTGGTTTTGCTTCACTTCTTCTCGTACCATATTTTTTATTTCTTTGTTCTCCGCTTTCTAGTGTCTCCTTATCGGTTCTTCACGTTTTCTAGGTGCTTAAAGTGTTCTTCTTTGTTTTTACTGTGCATTGTGATCTATCGTTTTCATTTTTTTTTTCTTTTCCGTCTTTGTTTTTTTTTTCTTTTTTTGGTGATGTTTTTTTTTGCCCTTTTTTCGACGTTGTCTATATTTTTAGAACTTTTTATACGATTCTTTCATTCCTATTTGTTTTCTTTTTTTTATCGCGCAGTTTTTTTGTTTCGGAATTTGTTTCTTGCTTTCTTTCCGTTTCTTATTTTTTTTGTTCTTTCTGCATTTCTTATTTAGTGGTCTGTTTATTTTCTTATACTAGTTTCTCGTTCATTTATGTATCTAGTTTTCTTTTTTTTATTCCTTGTTTATATTCTTTGATATTCGATATCTTGCTTGTGGTTTATTCTTTTTTTGATTTAATTCTTGCGTTTCTTCTTTTCTCTATCATTGTTTTTTTTTCAGCAATTTATTCTTTTACAAAATCTTTTTCGGTGTGCAGTTTGTTGCTATCCCGCTTTTCGTTTTCATTTTTTCATTTTCTTTTTTAATTCTTTTTCCCTTTTTTTTTTCTCTTTCTTTCAGTTTATATGATTTCTTTCATTTTCTAAGTATTACTATATTTTGCTTTTTTTTAAGTGCTTTTATTATCATTATAGTGTTGATTTTTTTGTTTTTCCTTATTAACTAAATTTTTGTTTGTCTTTTTCATACCTGTTTTGGTCTTTTCTGTGTTAAATTATTTATTAACATTATTTACAGTTTTCGTTATCTCTTTGTGCTTTGTTGCTCTTTTAGTCTGTCTTATTTTTTGTTGTCTCTGCTTACTTTAGTATTTTGTTCTCTTTTTTTGCCAATTTTTTGCTTTTTCAGGATTCTGTAGTCTTCATTCTGTTTTGTCTGATATCCTATTTTTATGTTTTTTATAATTTTTGTATCTCATATGAGGTTTAGTTTTTTGGCGTACATATTTTGTTGTCTATCTTTTTTATTATTATTATTTTAAATAGGTTGCTTTGTTCATTTAGCTTTCATTTTGCATTTTGATTCTTATTCATTTCTTCTTTTCATCGTATTTTGATCGTCTTACCGGCTTTTGTTTATTTTTTTCTTTTCGTTGCTTCTTTTTTTTTCCTCGTTTCCTTTTCTTTTTCGTTCTCGGCTATTTCATGTCTCTACGACTTGTATTCTATTTTTCATTTATTCGTTTTTGGATGTTTCCTCCTGTTTTTGCTCCTGCTCAGGTCTTACTGCTTAGGCTCCCATATCTTCTTCCTTTTTTGCTTCCTTTACTTTTTTATTTTGTTTTTTGATTCGGTATCTTTATTTATCTTATAAACGTATCTTTATGTCTCTCTATAGTTAGGTCTCGTTATATTTTTTCTTTTTTGATTCTTTGTATGTTGCGTTCTTTTCTTTTGCTTAATTTTTCCGTGCTTTCTAAGTGTGTTCTTGGTTTTTGTATGTTTTGCTGCTATATTTTTTTTGTTTTGCTTCCTTGTTGTATAATTACTTCTCACCTTGTTTCAATTTATCTTTTTTGGTTCTCCTTCTGTTTCATTTTATCCTCGTTTTAATACTCTCTATTTTGATTGACTTTTCTTATATGCTAACTTTTTTTTATTCTTGCGATGCGCCTATCCGTATTTGTTTGTTCTGTTTTTGTGTGTTTCAGTTTCGGTCTGGTACTTACCTTCAGCTCTAGTAGTTATCTCTCTTGGTTGCCGTTTATTGCTCCTTTTCCCTTCTTTGTTTTTTTTGCTTACTATATGTTTCTTGCTGCTTTTACCTTTCAGTCCATTTAACTGTATTTTGTCTTCGTACTAGTCGTTCTGTTTTTTATTGATCGATTTGCTTCACGATTCGTCTTTATTTCAAAGGCGTATGTTTGCTGTCTTTCTTCTCTATCTTTAACTTTGTTTTTGTAGTTCCTCAGTATTTTTCCCTCACTGACTATTTTTCCTTTCTTTTCTTCCTTTTTCCTTGTGCGTTTTTGTTCGTACTTTGTTAATGCTTTTTTATCTCTTCTTATCGGATTATTTATTTTTATTACTTTGTTTTTTTTATTTTTTGTTAGCTCTAAATTACTTTTTTATTTATACTTTTTCTTCACTCATCTCTATTGTATTTCTTTTATAATTATTTTTTTCTATTTTTGTTGTCCCTTTTTGCTATCTTCTATTGTTTTGCATTTTTTACCTTCTGTTTTTTGCATTTAATGCTCTTTTTGAGTGTTCTGTATTTGCCTTGATCTTATCTTGCCTTTCTCTTTTAGGTATTCTCTATACAAAACTCAGTTCGTTTTTTTCATCTTGTTCTTGCAGATTTTTTTTGTTTTTTTTTCTTTGTAATAAGCTTTTTTAGTTTTCTTTTTTTTCTATCTGAGTTTATTATTTATTTTGTTCTTTATATGTTTGCTGATTTTTTTTATAATCCAGTTAACTGTTTTCATCTTTTTTGTGTCATAGAATTTCTAATTTTTCCTTAGCTTCTTTGTTTGTCCCTATTGTATACAAGTTTCTTCGTCTATTTGTCCATTTTATTCTTCGTTTCTCTTTTATCGATTGTTTCTTAATTCATTTGTGGCAATCTTTTCTTGTTTCTCTCTTTCCGTAATTTTTTTCTTTCTTAAACTTTTTTTTCTTTTGTTGTTATATCTTTCTTTTCGTGCGTTCCCTTTTTTTTTTTTAATGGATGTTTTTCTGTATCTAATCTTTTTATGGTTTTTTCTTCTTTCTCTTTCTTTTTTTCATTTCTGCTCATGAGTTGTTTTATTTTATGTGTCTTTTTTTAATCTTTTGTTGCTTCTTTTTCTCTTGGTCTGATTTCGTGATGGTATCTCTCCTTTATCCTTTTTTTCCACTATGATATTAGCCTCTTTCCGCTTTGTGCTCGTTTCTCTCGGGGTTCTTTTGATTAATTGTGTTTCGTAGTTATTTTTCATTCTTCTTTTATTCCTGATGTTTTACTACTTTATCTTTCTTTTAGCCGTTCTACATGCTATTGTAAAGGGTCCTTTTTCGATATTCCGTATCTTTTTTTCGTTTTTTATTTATTTGGGTGATTTTTTTCTCTGTATACAATTCCGTGTATTTCTATTCGTCTTTTTTAAGCTCATCTTTCATTGCTTATTATTTTAATTTGTAGTAATTTAATTTTATCTATTTTTTACTAATTATTGTTATTCACTTAGCTTGTTTTGTTGTTGATTGTTAGTTTTTTACTGTTTCTCTCCCTCGTTTCGCTTGTTAACCCTCCTCGGGACTTTCCCCTCTCTTGGTTTTGTTGCTTCTACTAGTCTACATTCCGCGTTCTGTTTTACCGTTCGGTCTCTAGTTCTCTCTGTTTCATTTTTCTCATTTCTCAATTTTGCATGTCTTAGTTTGATTTGATTCGATTATATATGACTTCCAATTAGCCTTTATTGTTCATTTTGCTTTGTGGTTTTCTATTATAGCCATTTTTTTTTTTTTTTTTCAATAGATTATTTGTTACGTATTGCATTCGTTTTTCTCTTCTTTGTACTCCTTTTTTTTTGTGTTTCTTCTAGTTCTTGATGTTTTTTACTGGTCTTATATCGTTCTACTGTTGTTCTTTCACTTAGCTTTTTACGGTATTTGCCTCTTAACCTTTGTTTTATTGTTATATTCGCTACCACTATATGAGACAGTTGTCTTTCGTCGCCTGTCTCTATGTTTCCTTCGTTCAGCATTCGTCTCATCAGTCGTTTATATCTTTTGTATCTGATTATGACACTTCTTTTTTTACTCCTTTGGCAATTGGGCTTTTTCTTATATTTGCTGTTTACTTGTCTTTTTTTTGTTTTATTATTATCTTTTATTATTCGGATGTTTTTCAGTTCTGCTTTATCAGTTAGTTTTATATCTGTTTTATTTCTATATTCTCTTTTTCTTTCCTTTTTTGCGGCGGTGTGTTGTGTTTTTTCCATTTCTCTTTTTTTTAACTCATAGTTTTCGTTGTCTTTTTTACTTATTCTGTCTATTTCCTTATTCTTTTCTTATCACATTTTTGTCTTTTCCGCTTCCTTCTGTCCCTTTATTCCGTCTTCGAGTGTTATTGTTTTTATATTTTTAAGTTTTTTTTTTCTCTTCTTTTTCTTTTTTTTTTTTTTTTGGTATCATCTTTATTTTTTTTTTAACTTTAGTCTTTACTTTTACATTTCTTTTCTTTTCTTCTGATTTGATTCATTCCACCTAGTTTTCATGATTTGCTCGGTTTTCTTTGCTCCATTCTTTTTTGTAACTCAACTTCATTTAAATAGTTTTCTTCCCTTTTCTCACTTATCGTTCTTGACTTAAGCTTATCCCTCTATTGCCTCTTTCATAGTTTTCTTTGCTGGTTTTCTGTTATTTTGTTTTGTCCCTTCTCTGGTGTTTTATACTATATGTCTTTTTTTTTGTATCGTTCATTACCATTGTGATTCCGTGTATACCTCATTTTGACTTCTTTCAATATTCTTCATTACAGTGTAACTTGCTCTTTCTTCATTGTTTTTGTGGTCTTTCCGTTCTTTCCTTCTTATTACGTAGTTCATCGTACTTACGTATGATCATTTTTCTTATTCGTCTTCTGCTCTTCTATCATTTTCTTCGTTTTGTTTGTTTTACATCTACATACCTACTCCGTCACCGTCTGCATACGCTTTGCTTGTATGGTGCTTTCTTTCTTCAAATTTAGTCTTTCTGATTTTTAGTTATTTCACTGGTTTGATTTATATAAGTTTTTGACGTTTTTGATATTATTTTATTGTTCTAGTTACTTTATTATTTATTTATTCTCTGTTTTCGTTTTGTGTCATTTTCATTGGGTATCGACGTAATTTTTTTCACTTGCTTCTAGTTTGATTATGCATTGTGTATTATTTTGTCTGTATTAACGTCGGTCTTTGTTAGTTCATAAATTCTTTCGCTTCTTTTTTTTTCATTCTATGTTCTATTTGTTTAAAGTCGTAGTCCCTTTAATGTACCCTTTTTTCTTAGACTTTCTTTTGCGTCTTATGTTTATTTTGTATTTTATTTCAATTTTTCAATTCGTTCGTCTGCTTATTCTTCATCTACTTTCTTATTCTTTTATTTTTACATATGTAGTGTATAGTATTCTACCCTGCCTTCTGCGAATTACGTTATTTTCATAAGCGTATTTCGACTTTGTTTTCTTTTTGTTTCTATACAGCTCTTCTTTTTTGTCTCCGGAATCTTTCCTCTTGTTTATTTGTATTTCCTGTTTTTATTCTCTTTAGTTTTTTTTGTACTTTGCGTTTTCTTTCCGGTATTTCTTCCATCTTTGTCTTGTTGTTGATTCTCTTTTTTTTGATCTCTTTCGATTTCTCTTATTCTGTTGCTTAGTTTCGCTTCGGAGGCCCTTTGTATCGCCTTTATGCAGTTAGTTTTTTTTTTTTGTCGTTACTTTTTAATTTAATTTTCTGTTTTCGTCGCATAAATTGTCTCTCTTCCTGTAGCTTTTCTTTTTTAAGTATTTCTTGGTTTTAGTCGCTATCTCTATTAATCTTTCTCATTTTGTTTTGCGGTGCTTGCTTATCTTTGTACTTCTTATGCTTCCTCGATTGCTAATCTGCTTTTCTTTCATTTTTTTCTTCATAATATGCTTTTTTATTGTACTATTGTTTTCGTTTACCTTTTTTTATCTTATCTGATTGTGTCTTTTTATTTTTATTCTTTTCACTGTAACTGGTTTGTATCTCTTTTACCCTCTTCGCTGTCAATCTCTACCTTTTTTTTTTTTTTTCTTGTCATCCTCTATTCCCATTTTGCGACTCTTGATTCTTTCTCCTTTCTTTCACGTATCTTCTCTTCTATGTTTTCTACTTTTCTTTTATTTACTTTCGATTCTCATCGCCGATACTTCGGACATTTTAATTTTTGCTTTTATCTTTCTTATTATGTTTTGTTTTTTGTTTTCTTGGGGTTTTTTTTTTTGGTACCCTGAGTTCCCTCCATCTATGTTCTTCGTGTTGTTTTTAATTTTTTTAGCTCATATTTATTCTGTTTATTTTTTTACGTCTTTGTTTTTCTTCTTTCATTGCCTTCTTGGCTCTTTTCTTGCCTAGTCTTTCTGTTTCTATCTTGCTGTTTATTCGTCTTTGCACTTATTGTTCTTAATCTTATGTATCGTATCTATTTTTATTTATCTTTTCTTTTATATTGTTGCTTGTTTTGTTGTTTTGCCTTTCGCTTATTCTCGTCTTCATTTCTCTTTACTTTTTTGCTTAAACTTCGTTTCTTTTTCAGGTTGTTTTTTCCGGTATTCATGGTTTTTCCGGCCTGTTTCTTCTTTTTAATTTGTTTTTTTAGATTGGTCCTTCTTCTACTGGGTTTTCCGTTTTCTGTTTCTAATTTCTATATCTCGGCTGCCTTTGGAGTTGACTGCTATTATTTACTAATTTTTTGTTGTAATTTTGATTGCGCTTGCATTTTTTTTGCGTGTCGTTTTTATATTTCTCTATGTCTGTCGGCTTTGTTGTGTTTCTTGTTTCTTATCTTTTCTTTTGTTTCACTACGCATGTACTGCGATCTCATCCTTTTTTTCGTGTATCTTATTTTCGGTCTCGATCTTTACCTTTTGTTTTTTCCTTATCTGTTTTGTCTCAAAGATACTTTATTTTCTGATTGTTCTTTGTGTTATTTATTTCTTTTTGTTGATTTTCCTATTCCTTTTTTTTTGGCTTATCTCGTCTATCGGCCTTAACACGTTTTGTCCTAAGATGTGTTTCTACTTGCGTTCTGCTATTGTTTCTTTTTATATTTAGTTTTGTGCTCAATCTCCTCCTCTTCTAGGGTTATTTTGTTATGACTTTCTTATTTATTTCTTCTTTTATTGAATTCTTAAGTTTTTTATTTATTCACTATTCTTTTTACCGTTCTTTTTTCTGTATCTCTTACTTTCCTTTTCTGTTTCTTTTATCGTCTTTTACTTTTATATTCTAACTGCTCTCATTACTTTTTTTTCTTTCTTATTTCTTGGATGTTTTCTTCATTTGGTGGTGATCTATCCCCTCTCTCGTTTCTTTCCTTTGTTTACTTTTTTTTTTCTTTCTGTTAGCTCCTTCGATTCTATTTCTACATCTTGTATTCTTTTGCTTTGTTATCGTGGTTTTAGTTTTGTGCCTTCCGCTTCTTTTGGTATATTTATTTTTTATTTTTGTATTTTATTGTCTCTCTGTTTGCTATTTATCTGGTTTGACTATGTGTTGCTCTATTTTCATTCGTAGTGTTTTTTCCTGGTCTTGTCTACTTATTTTTTCTTTTTTTTTTACTGGTTTTTTAGTTTTTATTCCACCTCTGTAGTTTCTTCGCTGTTTTGTTTCCTTGTCATTTGATTTCTGCTCTTCTTGTTGGCTATACTTATACTTATGTTAATTGTTAATTTTCTTCTCTTTTTTGGTTATCGGTTATGTTACTTTGGTTTCTGCTTTTCGATTTTATTGCTTTTGGTAAGCTAGTTTATTTATTTGTCTGTCGTTTCTTTTTATTATTCGTTTGATTTCTTCTTTTTTATGTTCTTTTTTATTTTCTTGTTCTCTTATATTTTTATCCATTTATTTATTGTTTTTCTCTTCTATTGCCCCTTTTTCTGTTGTTTATTCTTTCGATTCGTTAGTTATTCTCTATTGTTTCTCAATTTGCCTTTTTTTCTTCTTTACGCTCTTCTGTTCCATCTTTCCTTGTGCTGCTTGTATTTTTTTATCAACATTATGCGATTCTACTCTTTTCTTCTATCCGCCTGTCCTTTCTTTCTTTTCGATAGTGTTACTAGCCTGTTCCCTTTGGTTTTCCAAGATTTCCGTCTGAAGTCTGTTTGATGTGTTTCTTTTCTTGCTCGGTTTGCCTTGCTTTGTGCTTTTTTTTGACGTCTTCTCTTTCTTGTTCTTGTTCCTGAGCTTGTCTTTTCTTATATAGTTTATCTTTTTTTTGCGTTGCTTTTTTATTACTTCGTTTTCGGGTTTTTCGCTCTCAATCTTTTTTTTCCATTGCCGTTGCTTAAGTTTTTGCTTGTTATCACCTGCGTCCTTTTGTCTTCCTTGTCTGTATTTGCTCTTCCTTTTTTCTCTATTTTTTATTCGTTATTTTCTTTCTTTCGCCGCTTATGAATAATTTTTATTATACGGTCGTCTCTTCCTTTTTTATGTTGTATCGATTTTTTTTTTCTGATGTTTATTTTGTTGTCGTGCCTCGTTGTTATGTCCTTCTTCTCATCTTTCTGCTTGTTTACGTAGTTTTTGTTCAAGTTTACTGTCCTATCTCGTTTCTTTTTTTAATTTCATTTGTAAGACGCTATTATCTTATCTGTTTCCTTTCCATTATTTTTTCGTCACTTGTATTGTCATCTTTCATGATCTGATCTCTATTTTATACTCTATTGTCTTCTTTTTTCTTAATGTCTTGGTTATCAGCTTTTTTCGGCTTGCTTTTTTTCTATTTTTTCTTTACTTTTTGCTTTTTTTATTCCTTGTCCGTTTACCTGTGGTCTTTTTCTTTTTTCCCTCTTTATTTTGTCTCCTTTTTTTTCTCGATCCCCCTTTGTTTTCTCCGTCCCCGAGCTCTTGCGTCTTGCTCGTTTGATTTATACGCTCTTGGAGTCTTATTTTTGCGATCTTTACGATTCTACCCTCTTTTGTTTCTTCTGTACACTTTTTGCTCTTTTGCTTTGACTTATTTTTCTATGTTTCTGTTTTTGTTATACTTGTCCATTTTTTGGTTCTGTTGCTTACAGCTCCACGCTATGTCCTCTTTCATTTTCTTATTGTTTTTCTGGCTTGATTTCGTCTTATCGTGTAACATTTCTTTGTTAATTATCTTTATTCTATATTATGTTATTATGCTCTCCATCTTCTGTTTTTTCCTGTTTTATTAACTTGTGTTTTTCTAACTGTTTACCTTTTGCGTTGATTGTTTCTGATGTTTTCTCTTTATTTATCTGCTTCCGTTATACATTCTTGTTTTTTATCGACGTCTTGTTCTCGGACTTGTTGGTGCTTCTGTTCTACTTTTCTTTTACTATTTTTCTATTTTTAACTCTGTTTGCCATCTCCATTCTTATTTTTTCACTTTTTTGTATCTCTACTTCGTCATTTTTTCTTGTTTATTTTACTTTCTAACCTTCTTTTTATATTCCGCTTCTTGAAACTATCTTCCACCCTGTATCGTTGAACACCTTATTTTTATTTATTCTCCTCTTTCCCGTTCTTATCATGCATACCTCTGAGTTTTATATATTATTTTTACGCTTTTTTTTTTTTTTTATAGATTATAGCTCTTCCTTTTTTCTGAGATCTTTCTTTTTCTTTTACTCGTTGATCTTTGTTTTTCTCTTTAGTTTTTTTCTGTATCGTTTAGTGTTATATTTAGACTCCACTTTCAGCCCTGCCTTCCTGTTTTCAGGGTCCTTGATCTTTTTTCATTTGAGGTTTTTTGTTGTCTTTTGGTTTGTGCTTTCCTTAACTCTTTTTTTTTCTTCGTCTCGACTAGTAACTCCCTTTTTACGATATTTCCTTCTACAATTTATTATTTTTTTGTACTCTAATCTTTTTTACTCTTCCTCTATTCTGTTTTTTTTTTATTTTGCCGTTTTATGTTTATTCGCGCTACCATTTTATTTTCTTTTCGCTTTTTTTAGTTTCTATTACTCTTTTTTTGTTTTCTGACATTTGTCAATTTTCATTAAATTGTTTATCTCTTTTCTCATTAATTTTTTTTATCACCTTATATTCTTTCGGTTTCTTCCTCAGTATTTAATTTGTTTCTCTTCGTTTGTTATTCTTATATTTTTTTTTTTTAACTTTTCTCTTTCTTTTGTCTCTCTTTTTTTTTATCCCCTTTCATTTTCTGCTTTTATCTTCTACTTTCTAAATCGATTTTTCCGCTTTACAGCTTTCTCTATCTCATCTTTATCATATTCTTTCTACTCTTTTTTCACTTGGTTCTCTTCTTTCTTTTTTTTTTTTACTACTTTGCGATTCTATTCTTTTTTTTTTTCTCCTACTTACCCTTCTTTGACTGGCTACAGTAGCCATTCCCTTGGCTATACTGTTGTAATCTTTTTCGTTTACACCCTAGCTGTGGTTTTATTTTCCTTTTTTTCTTCTCTGTTTTTTACATCTTCATTGGCCTTTTTCTATTATTCTTGTCAATAATCTTTTATTTATTCTAATTGCATTTTGAGATTTTCTCCTTCTTATGATTCTTTATTCTTGTTTGTTGTTTCATGACTTTCTTGTCATCCAACCTTTCTTCTCATGTTTCTTTATGTTACATTCTTCTTATTAAGTCTTCATTAGTTTTCAGTTTTATTTTTTATCTGTTCTTCTGCGTTTTGTTTTTGTTATTCTGTTTTTCTTCTTTTTATTTTTTTCTCTTTTTTTTTCGTACTTCCTTTCTTTTCTTTTATTCCTATAGTTGCCTCTGTTTTCTCCCTTTCTTATTTTAAGTTAACTTTTATTCCTTGCTTTTTATGTTTCCAATTTTTACCCCTCCACTTTCATCTCTTTAGCTGTGTATTTTTTCTTTTTCTCCCATTTTGTATCTGTTTGGTGTGTTCGATCTATTTTAATTCTAATGTACTTATACATTTCAATGCTTTCTTTATCTTTTTCCTCTTTTCTCTATGGTTTGTTTTTTTTTTTGTTCCTTTTTCGCTTTTTTTTCTCTGTTTGTCACTTCTCACTTCATTTTCCTTCTATCCAGTTTTTACTCTTCTCCTTTTGATCTTTGAACTACGCTTTTTTTTTTGCTGTTTTCATTTTTCTTGTTTAATTTTATATTATGTGGCTATGTTTTTTTGTTCTCGTGTTCTTTTATCGTGTATTCCGTTTGTCTTTTCTTGATTACTTTGTTGTCATAACTGAGTTATTTCCTAACCTGATCCTACACTACTATGTCCGCTTCATTTCGTTTGACCTTTTATTGCTGTGTTTGTTCTCTGGAGTATTCTTTGCGTTGTCTTTTTATTCTTTTACTTCCGTCTCCCCTGCATTCGCCGTTCTTATTTATCTTTGTTCGTGCCCTGCTTCTACTCTTTTATCAGGGGCTTTTTTATCTTTACTAGGTATCGATTTGTGACGTGTTTTCTATTATGGGCTTTTTACTTGTCTTAGCGGATATTCTTGCTCTTATTCATCTCTGTCTCGTTTATTGTTGATCCCGTTATTTGATCTCTCTCTTGATTATGCATCTTTTTGTTTTTAACTATCCCAGTTCTTTTACGTGTTGCTTTCCCGATCTTCCGTTCTACGCTTGCTTTTGTTATCCCCAGGCATTCTACCTTTTTACTCTTCTTTTTTGTATGCTTCCTTGTCTTTCATTTTCTTTCTGCTTCGTATCTTCTTTTATTTATTTCATTTTTTGCCGCCTTGCCTGGTTATTTTTTTCTCTTTGTTTTGGTCATATATCCGTTTTTAAAGTCTTGTTTTTTTCTCGTCCTTCACGTTTTTTCATGAGTGATCTGTTCTTCCCTCTTCTTTTTGATTATGTTATTTTCGTTCTCTTTTTTTGAACTTTCTGTTATTCTTCTGCTTATTTCTAGATTGCTCTCTACTTTTTTCCTTTCTAGCTAGACTTCTGATGTTTTATCGTTTTACTTTTTTTCCACTATTCTATTATTGGACCTCTTTTTGTCGTGTTGCTTTGATCGCATCTCCTTTGTCTTTATTTCTTTTTATATTTAGTTTTACTTTTCTATTACTTTTTATTTTTTTTTTATTTATTTTTCTTTTCTCTTTACTTTTTTCTGTATTTGGTTTTTCATTATTTATCCTTATCTCCCTGCCTTAGGTTGTAATTTTAGATTATTCAGATCTCCTCTTCTTCTTTTTCACTATTGACTTTCTTGGTTTTTTTTACCTTATTGTTTTTATTTCTGCTCTTTGTTTCTATTCACTATTATCCTACTCGCTCCCTTTTTTCCGTCTGTTTCTCGAAAAGTTTCTCTTAGGTGTACTTTTGTATCATTCATATCTAGTCTCATTCCCGTGTGGTTTGCTCTTCTCTGTTTTTCTTTAGTCATGGCTCGCTTTTCTCTTCATGTCGTGATAGTCCCTATATATTTTTAGTTTGGGTTGACTCTCCGATGGTGTCTAATATAGCTTCTATCTTATTCTTATTTTTAGTTTCTCAGTACTCTTGTTTATTTTCCTTCTTTGTACGATCTTATGCTCTCTAGTTCTCTGTTTGCTCGCTCTATTATCGTTTCTTCCGGTGCTTATGTTTTGGTATCTGTCCGTCTGTTTTTTATATGTTTACATGAACCTGCTGTTCTTCAAATTTTCCCTGTCTTTCCGTGTGGTTTTGCTTTATTCTTTCTCTATGTGATCTTTTTAGCTTTTGCTCCATTTAGACCTCTGTTTGATTGTAGAACGGCCTCCTCTGACTATCCATGTCCGTGTGTTTCTGCGTCTTAAATTACTCCTTCGTATCCTGCTTTCTTTTGAACAGGATTCCATATTTTTGCGCGGTCTATTCGGTTTAATTCTTTTTTTCATATTCTTTATCCTATCATGCTCGTTATTTTTTTCAATTTTGTTCGCCTTATATTGAATTTATCTTATGCTGTCTCCCCTTCCGTTGGTATTTGTCATTTCTGGTCTGATTTTTTGCTGCTTAGAACTCGTTGTTTCTTTTTCTCTCCTCTTAATACCTATCGTTCCTAAATCGCTTAGCTCGGCTTTCGTATTTACATCTTCTCATCCTAAGGCTTGTGTACTTTTTATTCGTGGCAACTTCCGCTTTCGTATCGACCTATTCCTTTTTCGGCTTCGTCGTTTTTTTCTTTCTCCTCCTATAGCTCTTATTTTCATTCGATTTGTGGTCACGTTATTTCTTTTCTTTTCATTCGTCTCCTACACTTTTTAGAGATGGGTTTACTGTGGCCTCTGGTTTTTTATTGCAATTTGTTTAGCTTCCACTGTCTTTTGATTCGGTTTTTTCTTGTCCTGACCTATTTTCCTATTTGCTTTCTTCTTTTGCTTTTGGTTTCCATCGTTTTGTTTTCTTTTTTTATTTCGTATTCCTTCGCATCTCACATCCTTGGATAACTATTTGATTCTTACCATATTATGCTTATATTGATGTGTTACCACATCCTGGTTACATTGATTCTCCATACAATTATGGTTATATGTTGATCTTTACCACATCTTGTTACATTGATTCCTTACCAATTACTGGTTATATTGATTCTTTACCACATCTTGGTTACATTGATTCCTTACCAATTACTGGTTATATTGATTCTTTACCATATCCTGGTTACATTGATTCCTTACCATATCCTGGTTACATTGATTCCTTACCAATTACTGGCCATATCTATTCTTTACCACATCCTGGTTACATTGATTCCTTGCCAAATTCTGGTTATATCAATTCTTTACCACATTCTGATTAAATTATTCCCATACCACTTCCTTGTAACTTTGTTCCCACATCCTGGTATCACATCTCAGTATTCAAACCACTTTTGATTCAGTCAGTCAGGTGGCCTTGACTGCGAGGTTTCACCTGTAGTTAAATCAGTTTGAATGAAGTTCTGCCAATGACCAAAATAATGAAATGATTGATCAAATGCAGATATACTATTTTGTAATAACTTATAATTTATAAATCAATCTTCAGATTTTGAAATCAATCATCTATTCAAATGATTTGCTGAAAATAAGTATGTTTAATTGTCAAAAAAGATAATATACAGGAGAAATCTGACTAATATATATTAGGGGGAGTGTATAGAAAAAGATGAAATGTTTCACATTGTTTAACAATAATTGTCACATATACAGGTTTATAGCAATACAACATCCTCTGGAACTGTTACATACACTTGTGGTCATGTTAATTCTCAGCCTGTATAATAAGCTTGATTTATGGGCTTAAAATGGTCAGAGGTCAATGTTAGGAGTCAGTAGTCAAGGATACAATGATAAATGATCAGTCGATCAATTTTTATAGTACATTTCAATATCATCATTTTGATAATATTTCACTCTATTCTTATTCTTTCTCCATCTGTGGTTTGCCTATCAAAAGGCAGAATAAATTTTGTTATCTTAGTATACCAATTCATTGCATTGTGTTCAACAATTGTATTTTTATTTGCATAAGCATGTTTCTAGTTTGCACATTTCTCCAAATTTGCATGTATTATTTTGATTGCATAATTCTTTTTTTTTTCAGAGTAGATATTAGTATTACATTAGATACACATGCATATCTTATAATTGCATGCAATTCCATGTATTTGTTTGTTTGTTTGTTTGGTTTTTTTTGTATTCTGTATGTGGAAAAACTCCCAAGATTTTTACCCCATTTAAAAAGTCAGAAATAGAAAAGTAACAAGTTCGTGGAAAAACCTGCTAGGACATACCGTATAGTTGTTTAATTTCACGGGGAGAAATTTCATGTTTTTCTGAGATGATCTTATTCATGGGTATTAAATTTCACGCAAGATAGGTTAGAAACTTATTTAATACTTCGTAAGTCTAAGGTATTACATTATTTAATTTCACAGAATTTACCATGACCGGAAATATAGAAAAATTAAATCCCCCACGAATAAAAGCAACTATACATGTACAGTAACTGAAATATTGTTGTAAATGACATAAAACCAAACTACTTACACTAATTACAAAAGCTAATAAATCGATAATTATCAGAAATAGGGAATGAGATTTGGGTTTTCACACAACCGAATGGTGCCACTTTATCTAGGAAGACCCCTGTGAAGCAATCATTTCCTTTTCACATACAAAGTCATGAACCAAAAAAATTCATATAACACAATGGTTTCTTTGTTATTTTTTATGCCACACCCAATATTTTTTTTGGCCATTTGGCGGCAGCCAGTCTTTAATTGAGGAGAAACACTTTACAGTGTACCTAAAAAGAGACCACCAAACTTTCACAAGTAAGCTGGCAAACTTCCACAGTTAGCTTAGGATGCAATGGTGCTCAATCCACTGTAATTAGTGTTGAGTGACTCCGTAGTTCTATGTCCTAACCACTCAACAATGATATCAAATAGGTTTATTTTTTGCATACTTTTTACTTGACAAAAAATTTCTAATACAAAAAGTGATTTTCCCAAATTTTAAGTCTGGAACATACGTAAAAGTTGCAAGCTCAAATTCTATTTCTGTCTACACCATATGATGACATTGAGAGTTGTTTCTCTTGATGTAATGCCATATCCAATGACTAGATGACTGCAAAATGTTTCTGGTATTCAGACAGCCATGTTGGCATCTCAGCTCATAGAGCTTAAAAAAAAAATCTGCCCCACCCCCCGATTCATGATGTCTCTGGAATTTACTTTTATCTTGTTTTTAGTCCATCATACTTTTGATAGCTTATTACAGCATGCTTATTGCTTAAGGAAACTGGGGAGATTTTTTTGCAATTAGTAAGTCTTACATCCAAGCAGTAGATTTGTTTTTTAATCCAATTAGTAGATTTTATATTCTTCTCATCTAATCAGCATATTTCGTATTACAACAGTAAGTGTTTATTCCAAGCAGTGGGTTTCTACATCCAAGAAGTAGGTTTTATCATTCCAATAGAAGGTTTCTATATCCATGCTTGATCAGATCCAAGATTGATCCATGTCTGACCAAATCCATGACTATACCAATGCTTTATCAGATCCAAGACTATTCCATGCCTTATCAAATCCAAGACTATTTCCATGCCTGATCAGATCCAAGACTATATTTGTCTTTTAAGATCAAAGACTATATACCTGTCTAATAAGACCCAAGACTATATCCATGTCAGGTCAGATCTAAGACTGTATCCATGTCTGGTCAGATCCAAGACTATATCCATGTCTGGTCAGATCTAAGACTGTATCCATGTCTGGCCAGATAGAAGACCATATCGATGTCTGGTCAGATGCAAGAGTAAATACATGCCTGATTAGATCCAAATTGTATCCATGGCTGATCAGATCCAATACTTAAAGAGAATGACCCTACATCCAACACTCAATACTTTATCAAAAGTAAAATCATATTGACCATTTTTAAGATGAATATGAGAACAATATATACAGATAATATGTAGTAATTGAACCAAGCAAACATGGTGTTCTCATATGATGTTCTTTGAGTTAATTCATTTTTCTTATTGGTGTAAGTTGCCATCTTTCTGTGTGTTAGACATAGCTAAACCATGAAGCATGATATTATATTTGGATGTGAATGTTAAAATGTTGATTTTGTTATATCATATGTTTAGTTCACTATACAGTTTTTCTTCCAAAAATAGTTTTGGTTTGATTTTTGTGATTATGAGTGATATAAAAATCTCAGATACCAAAGTATAAATCAATAGGATGTCCAGGACATAGATACAAATCCGGTAAAAATGGACAAACACGGACCTCTGGAAACCAAGAGGTGGGATATTGAAGTATTCCAATCATCTTCCCTGTACCCTAATAACATGGTTTTGTTTTTGATTCATCAGATTGAGTTTGAGAAATATTTTGTGTACCTTACAAAAATTGTACTTATGCACAAGACAAATCAAGAATTTGCTTATGGCTGAACATTTCTTAACTTGACCTGCTCAACCAGTCAGATTGTAGGATTAACCAAATATGAGTACTTTTTCAGACTTATATCTAAAGATTAGTGGTAACAAGTCCTGCTGGGCCTGGCACCAGTAAACTTGAAAAGTTATTCAGTTTTGAGAATATTCTCAACTTGGCCTGCTCAGCCAATCAGATATTAAGATAAGCCAAAATTGAGTATTTTTTCTAAACTTAAGTCTTACAGTAATGGTGCCATGTCTTGGTTACTTTCATAGTGGATTTTGTTTTGTGTTTGCTTTTTTAAAGTGCCATTTTTGTGTGCTTTAGTTTGCTGTTGTTAATACCTTTATCTAAAATTTTGCATAAATACTGAAATGCAATATCATGTTGCATATTGGATCTATAGAATTGTTCTTGTATACAAATACAAAAAAGAAAGACTCAAAACATGTTTTACCTGTAGTAAATATTCTGTTGAACAAAGTTTGACCTTCACAGCAAATTGTAAAGTACATGAGCTGTTCACATGTTTATACATTGTACCAATGTTTTGATAATTTAGACAAAAATAAAATTATCCATGTTCAAACTTTATTTAATTTCACTTTTAATAATGTGTTTGCTTTAGTTCCCCTTTAATCATAATAAAGTAAAATAGAATGTTTTCTTCATCTTACATCTCAAGCTTATAACTGTTGTCATTTTTACTCAAAGGTTAGTTTTAACCAGGACAGTGTGATCCACCAACCATAATATCTTGCTTTTCGATTGTTTCTTTTTATCTTTCATTTAATCAAATAAAAATATTGTTTGCTATTCACTGATACTTTTTAGCTTGTTATTTAAAGTTCCCTACCAGTCTTTTTATTTTGCCAAAACTAAATTTTTTAAGGTATTGGAATGAATCCATACATGCTGTTTTTTTGTATAGTGAACTAAATATTTTCATTGCTTCTGTGTATGTGTTAGTGCTCCTACATTGATTTCGTTTCTTTTTGTTTGCTTTTCAGGCCCTGGCTATCTCAGTGATGGATCTACTCTACTCCCAGCTTATCTTGTGATTGTCATAGCAACTGTCCTATCAGCATGCATAACAGTACTTTAGTAACTTCTCTGACTGAAGAGCACATAGCTGCACTTTTGTACCTCCTTCACTGAAGAGATCATATGCTGGTTATGACAATTTTTTTCATCCTAGGAGATTACACATTGAAAATAGTATACAACAAGCATGAATAATGGCCAAGGATTTTATATGTTGAAATATAATTTATTTATAACATGAATAATTGTACACAGCCAAAGGAACCAATCAGAATGAAGGAGACCGGTGACATTGATAAACTGATAATCGGAATTCTTTCCAATTATGCAAGGATTAATCTCAGGTAGATTCTAGTAAACGTCACTGACATTTGAAAAACAGAAAACAACCAACTTTGATGAAATATTCAAAAATTCCCTCATGGCATGCCTGCAGTAGTGTTGAATAAATGGTTGATAGCTGCCAGTTGGAAACTGTTACAAATGTTTTTAACATTTTAAAGAGTTTAGTTGATTTGAGGAATGACTGTGAGGTCAAATGACTTTTTCTACAGCCATTGTAACAAACATGCTCGGGGATATAAGAAAAATTCTGTAATACTGAAGGAGATATTGATGCTTTATCAAAATATAGACAAAACATTTCTACTTCATTCATATTTGCATATTTATTTTGTTTTTAGAAAAACCATTCTGTTTACTTCCATCATTTGTAGCATATAGTATATATAGAGAACATGTATGTAGTGTGTAGGAACAGTCATAATTGTTCAGTAGAGTGACCCTTGTCCTTGACACTGAAGCAATGTCGGGAGCATGTGGTCAGAATCTTAAATTAACTAATTTGATCTTGTGACGTGTTAGTGAAACAATGAATGTCATTTGATTTGATAAGAGGTTTACTTTTGAAAGATATGTCGTAGATAATATTTTATCATTAGTTAAATATGTATGTGGTATACAGTTAAAATTTCCATGGCCACTAATACAGATCAAAATGGATTAATTGAGCCCAAAACCAAAAACAGATTTGCAAATTAAATTGGGGACTTTTTTACCCTTGAACACAACTCTTTGGACAGGTAGGCTAATTTAAATTTTTGGCATATTGAAGTCCATTATTAATTACCGCAATTACATTTGGTCTATGTTCTATATTTCACGCTCCGAAGGCAATTACTTGACTTAAGCATCTGCTGTCAAGAGAACCCACAATAGTTTTTTGGCCGCGCAACGCTTGTGTGGTCACCTTCCTATTTTTTTTTATTTTTGGCACCTCTTTGTATTAAAGTAGAATCTTATCTTATTGTAACCTTATGATCTAATCAATAGACATTCATCAATTATAAGAAAAACGCCATACAGTTTTATCTGACTTACTAAGATGCCATATAAATGTCCATATAATAGAAATAATTAATTTAAAGGTACAGTGTATTCATCTCCAGTTAGCAATATAAACATATATCGACCCAGCAATTTTTATTTTGAATTAATATGTCAACCTCAGAAGCAAGTCATCAATAGAAACATTCACACACAAATATCTGTCATGTTTTGATGAAAAAGTGTCCGTACTTAAATATCTCCCTTTTTGTTACGTCTTCAATTTGTTTTTCAACAGGTCAGATGGAAATAAAATTTTAAATTTTTTGTATGCAATAAAGTGGATATGGTGTTTTTCAGAAGAATATAAAATACATCCATGTTGCCAAGTAAAAGCATATTAAATCCCTATAATAGTATCTTTTCGTTTTCCAAAGATGATTCCAAAAAGAAAGTTTTTTTTTAATATAACTTTACATGCCTTGCATAATGATTAATTAGATGTTCAATGTTTCTTTAGAGGTCACTTTAACATGTAACATGTATTGTGGTTGTTTTTGTATTATATTATATGATGATACGTTATTGGTGGAAATAGATCATTTCTATATAAAAATTTGATAATATGACGATTACAGTCTACATAAATGACATTGATACGTTGCAAAATAATTTTTGTGGTGCCCGAGTTAGCATTTTAGATAAAGGATTTGTGATTCAAATGCTTTACCAGATATCACCAATTTCGTATTGTGGAAATAACTTCTAGGTTGTAGGTCTTAATGCATATATTTAGTTATTTACTCATGTTTCAAGATTTCGATAACATAGCTGTAAGTTAGAAGAAGTGAGTTTTAGACCCAAACTTTGGGCTATCTGGACAGTGGTTTAGGAGCAGGTTGACTTGAGTCATGATTGTTACTTTGGTTCATGACATTCTAGTTGTTAAGCGAAGTATTCATGACTTATTACTCACATTTGTGACTTTGATCAATCACTTCATAGTCATATGTGTGAATTGAGGTGTAAAATCTTTAGATTATCTTTGAGACCTATACACTTGAAGTTTTTAGATATATAGTTTATGTTTATGGATCTGAAGTTTTGAAAACAATAAATACTTCACAAGCAGACTTATGAATTCCAAAGTAGTGTTTAATATAGGATAATAAACAAGAGGTTTTGACTTGTAACCTTGGCTTAAGAATTTCCATAAATGTACTTAAATGTGTGTGTTTGTATAGGTCTGTGTGTGTATGTATATTACAGTTTTTATTATTTACCTTGGTGCAGAAAGTGCTATTTACTGTAGTTTATCTTACAAATTGGCAAATTGGTCGCAGTTTGGACAGCATATATTATTTGTAAAATATGTATGTCAGTTGTAAGTGCTTTTCATGTTAAAAACTAAAAATTAATAAATCACAAATGGATAATGCATATATATACCTGTTTTAAAGTGGCATATATTTTCCACAAAGACTGCGGATACAGTTGTATTCCATTTTGTTGTTTTAGGATAAGACCTTTGATTTCCTCAGTTGTTGTCAAAGAAATAGAACCAGAAATATATGTATATATCTTATTTAAGCTTGTACTCCATTTTGACTTGTAAGCTAGTGTGCTTATTCATATTCATTCCGAATATCTAAACTCTGACTGCTCCATCACTATATATGTAATCGTCATGGTTATTTTGTATAGATATATCATATTAATACTCGGTGTTCAGAATCTATAGTTTCACTAGTTATAAACATAAGAAATCCCACCCTAAAGTGATAATTTGAATTTGCGTGACGTCTCAATTTTTCTTCGTGTTTTTATCAGGTTGAATAGTCCTGTAAATGTTATTGTATTCCCGTTCTATTTTGTAAGAGTGTCACCATCAACAAAGACTTTCCCAAATCCTAAGGAATTTGTCAACTGGGGATGCTTAATTCTCCATTGCACTTGATCCCAACTCTGGATACCAGAGGTCTGTGTTTGTCCAGTATTATGTATCCTGGACATCCTGAGATGGTATTTTTATTATTGTTCGATTTTAGCGTCTGTTTTTGGTTTTATATATTAAAGCATACACGAATTTGAATTCTAAATATATCCTAAATTAATGTCTAGCATTTTATGGCATATCTTTGCTTATAATTACCAATAAAACGAACAATTAAGGAATAGTTCAGAACTAGACATTCTATTTTTGTCACAACAATCCAGGTGGCTAATCACCAAAGATGATTAGAGTGACACAAAACCAAATTGAGTAATTATATTCAAAATAAAGTCTTGATAAAAAGGCGGAAATCATTTCTGATAGAGTAGTGAGATACTTAATGACACAATTGGGAATAGTAACATATTTTGTATTTTCTTCATCTTTACTGTTATATATAATCCTCAACATAAGATGAGTTTGGTTTGTGTGTGACCGTATGCTATGTATCAGTGGTAATGTTTTCATTTGCATGAGTAAGTGTTTTTGTTCTTGATTGAAATTTTGTCCAGCAAGACATTGTAAAGAGTCATTTGCCTCATCGAGTTTCAGGTGGTGAGATGGAGGTGATACAATTTTTTGTAAAGTTGTGTATATAGTTTTTCAATTATATACTGCTCAATTTCATTCCTGTACGTATTATTACAATATATATATATATATATATATATATATATATATATATATATATATATATATATATATATATATATATAATTAAGACTTTATCAAGCAAACACCTTATTTGGATTTAGATATAACCAAGTGATACCTTTATGTATTACACAAAAGTTAAATGACCATTCGTTTATTGTAACTTCATTTTTTATCAAAACTTAAGCGAAGTATTGCTCCAGATTGGATAGCGGGTTTTCAATTTGTAAGCAAGAAAGCACAACAAACCACATTTCACCATGCATTCTGCGAAAATCGTAAAATTATAACCTTTAATCAACTGTACCTAGAAATTCTACAGTCCAATTTGCAGTCCCCTGTGTCAGTTGTACAATTTTGATCACATTATTTACATCTTTCATCATGTGTGACTTCCCATCTCTGTGTCTTGTTGGTGTTTATAATTTTTTGTTCATAACATGACTTAAATGTGCAATAATATATGTGTAAATCATTAATGAATGATTGCTTCATTCTTATTTTTGGTTATATTTTCGTATTTCATAATTTGATTTAAATAAAAATATAAAACATTTGTTAGTTTTCCTCAGGTTTTATATAAAGTTCACAAATTGTTATGCAGTTTGTATATACACATTTGTATTAAATTTGAGCTCAACTGATGAAATCTTAATTATAGTAACGGTCGTCTTGAACAGTTGGTTTTGTCTCTTGTGCAGTTATAAGTTTTATGTTGTTAATTATATTTAGAACACGCAGTTTTATCCAAAATACCAATAATTTACACGTCTACATCAGTCTTTGTGACCTACATATTCTGTCCAGAGAGATTATATAAGATTTCAGTGATGTTAAGCCTGCCATGAATTTTAAACTGCAGTATTTCTCCGCCATTCATCATATTAGCGATGTAAATAGATCGCTGATACCATTTTGAAAACTATCAAATTAACGTGATTGTCAACTAATCGCCATACATAACCTGCCTTAATGTGATTCCCCATGCATATTTGCTTTATTTATACACCCTATATGGTGACCACATGCCTTACATAATCAGCGACTGTTCAATTTCTGCGGACGGTCACTTGTATAGGCTGCAGTGTATATTGGTATTGCAAAGGGGGGTAACTCGAACATTGAATTTTACAATTTCCAGTTCTCGTTTCCGCGGAAGTTGGGGGAAATCGCCATATCCATTGTCGGGGTGTTTACACAACAATTATCACAACTTCTGAAGTTAAGCACAATTAGATTGGGATGTATAAACCTAAACTTTTTGTGTAATCGGTCTGTTGATAATGGATTTTAAAAAGAAACGATGTCTTCAACAACAACAACAAAAACAAATTTTTATCCATTGCCGAAAGCGTTGAAGTGTATAAGTGAAATTGGTGATCGATTGTTGTGCTACATCGCGACTTTAGGCCCGAATTACGTGGATGAAAAATTATTTCTTTAACAATAAAAATTGGCTAAACTGTCTTTTTCCCCGTACAGTTTTCAAGATAGAGAACATTATTTGATTGTTTATTTAGTCTAGGCAGAGTATATGATTATGTATCATGGTAATAACCCTAAATAGGATTGTTTACATTCGATATTACAAGGTCTAAAATTTGTTTGACATTACAGCCATTTTTCGCAATAAAAAGTTATTTTACCTGTTCCCAGTGTCATGTTTGGTTTAAATTTAAGTAGGTTCCATGATATATATTGCAGGTTCCATAAATGCTCACGTTTTATTTTGAAATGAATGTAAGTTGACGCGGAAGATGCAACAAATAAAATTTAGAATGTTTTTTTTTTGTTTTTTGCTTTTAGATCCACATTAATTTGATTTACTTTCATTCCATATATGTTAGATAGTATATATATATACTATGATAATGCCATTATGCACACGGGATCATTCATATCTTCATACCATTTCGAATTCACCAGTCACAGTAAAATCAAAAGATTTCATTATAATTTGATTTATAACGAAATGGCGGAAATGCTAACTGTTCTAAGGCCTTTGCTAGCGTAGCTGAAATCGAGTACCATGGTATATTTTTCATATCTATAAAAACACAATGGACAGAACCTGAGGGGAAAATAATGGTTTTTTTTTTGCAAATCTGAATCGATGATTGAGCTCCATAAAATTGAATATAGTTACATTTAGAACCCATTTTATGGCAAGAATATTTTATGTTCTTCCTTATGCCCAGGAAAGTGATTTATGAACGAAGTCATGTGATATAAGATTGAGTACATGACGTCATTGGATAAAATCAGTAGAGAACGTATTGAGAGTTATTGAAATTATCAACACACAAAATTAGTAACACACGACCCATGGTCACAGCGATTTGGTACCAAATATTAGAAGATAAAGACGAGCTTCTGCATGCAACACAACTTGAACAAGTGAAATATTGTTGTATTGTGTGAGGACAACGTGGTGATTGTGATAAATTCTGTTGTCAGAAAGTTTTGACAACATTGTGAATGTTTTGCCAGATTGTACCTCATTCATTTAGATATTGAATGGGAAATATTTTGTAGTGTTTGTTAAAATAGAAAGGTTTATGTATTTTTTCAAAACGACAATCATCCATTGAGAAAGTGAATCGAGTTCCACCATTCCAACATAACATGACTGCTTGTATTTACTCTTCTGATTTGCTATTATCAGCGTACACAACAGCTTCATTGATTGAAGTTTTAGCTTTGTCATACTAATTTGGACTGCATTATTTAGACGTCGGTGTTATGAACGTAAGTCAATGGTTTATTAATACAAGGGAGTAAATTGCACGTTAAACTGTGATTGGGTACGTAGATCAAGTCTGATTGGATATCACGTGAACGTGCATTACGTCATCGTTACAGGTGTCCTATCATATACAATACTCGGAATTAATAATTTAATCGAATATGTTAATCCATGACAAAGTTTTACATTAGATGTTTTACAAGTCAGGGAATTGAAATCTGTCTATATCATTGATAGTTTTTAATTTCATGAATTAAAACTTTAATGTAACAAATGTAATAATAAGCTAAATGTTGTTATTAATGCATGTTTGTTTTCTTATTCGTTTACATTATGGACAGTGTTGTTGATTATAATTCAGTAGTGAATCACAACCTCTTAATCATGGTTGAAGATCTTTGCACTCTCGGATCAATTGATCGAGAATGCAAGGACCGACAACTCTGTGTAAGAGATTGAGTGAATCACTATCATTAAATTTGATCAGCCAAAAGAAATGTGACGCACTCCAAAGTTCTGAAGTAAAATGTCTAGGTTTGCAAAGGAGTATATAAATAATGAGAAGTATATGTCTGAACCTTTAATCGGCATTAATAAAACCTTCAAATTTCGGTATCAGCTTCGTAGTACACACTATAGTAATACTTCGAATGAACAGCACCGTTTAAATTCTAAATTCTCCAAAAGCCAAGATAATAATTTTAGATGGATTTGGGAATGCATTTATGTTATCTTTTGGCCTTGTATGATATAACGTTTTGGAAAGGGAACTCTACATCAAATTTAGATTCTAGTTCAACTGCTGAAACCTTATTGGAAGAAACGATAGTCATTAACATGTTTTGTTATCTTTGTTGCAAAACTTTAACTTTGATATTATATATATATGTATATAATCCGATGTTTTTACTTTTTAACCTCTCACTTTGAAAAGTGTATCGCACTTTCAATTGTCTCCATTATAATCTTAGATGTCAAAGGTCTCATTTCTTATGGCGGATAATAAATTTTAATCGTTTGTAGTAGTGCACTTTTCAGTCGTTTAATTAGCACAGAATTTGAGTTTGATTTTATTGACTCAGTAATACTTGATTTTATTCTTTTTTGTTTTCAGAATTTTCAGTTGCATGTAAGCTATGCACTTTTAGCTGGAATGTTTCACTGAGGTGACGCTTGTTAATGTAGTTTCGTCTTAATACATTTTTACATTTTGTATTGTGTGATTTTAATATTTAATTAAATTTAATAAATTATCTATTAAAAGAATTGATGATTTAGATAATGGATAGGGGAAACGATAAATTACATATAATTTCGGATTTACTCCAGTTAATTATAATTTAACTCAAACTTATATTGTCTTGTTTGAAATGACATTGTGTATAAGCAAATATAAAGTCTACTAGTATTTGAATGCAGATATTAATTCGATGATATTTATAGATATGTGAACGTAATTCGTAAATATTTAACTGAACACGATAGTATAAAGCTATTCCACACACACACACATACACACACACACACACACACACACACACACACACACACATATATATATATATATATATATATATATATATATATATATATATATATATATATATATATATATATATATATATATATATATATATATATATATATGTTTGTCTACAGAGGAAGGTGGATTACCTTTGGGAGTTATCGTTGCAATTATCATAATTGCTTTCCTTGTACTCTTTGTCATCGTTGATGTCACGTGTTACTACACCAGAAAATGCGGCGTTTTGAAGTGTATCAAAGACAAACTGGACGGCGAGGCTTCTAGTGATACTACACGTATAAAGGAAGCGGAGGAAGGAGACGGGTAACTCTTGACAAAAGAAGTTTGCTACCTTAATTTTTCATAAAGTATTGAAGAGATCTTGAAATTTACATAAAAGTTCCCCATGACGTCTAGTTGTGCATATTACATTTTCAGAGAGATTGGTATCTAACATGGCTGACAGACGGCCGTCTTACACTTTGACTATTGTAATTGGTTATAGCTATTTCCCAGAATGTACTGAAAGGATCTTTTTATGAAATTTGACATGGAGATTCCTCTTGAGGTCTAATTACTCATGACATTTTCCGAGAGATTGGAATCCAACATGGCTGACAGGCGGCCATCTTGGATTTTGACAATTGAAGTTTGTTACCTCTATTTCTCAGAAAGTGCTGAAATGAACTTTTTGAAATCTGAGATGGAGATTCCCCTTGAGGTCCAGTTGTACATTTTGAAATTTGACTTTAAGGTTCCTCTTAGAGTTAAGCTATCTTGGATTATAGCAGTTTAAGTTTGGTATTGTTATAACCTTGTGAGAAAGCACTTGGGTTTTTTATTACATTCATTGTTAAGCCGCATGTAGAACATTCGATGGTGGTCGCCAAGATCTCTCTGGCATCTCTTTTTTAATTAATTGCTGGTACTAAGTTATCAGCAATTGTTTACTGGAGTCAGTTATATGTACAGGTCTACCAAGGTAAAGCTCTTGACAATTATTTGGGTTTTTGTTTAAAAATTCTTTGTTGAATCACAAAATAAGAGAAAAGAACAGTCTGTCAGATCAAATGTAGATCATTCGATGATGGTCTCCAAGATCTCTCTGGGATCTGTTGTTTAATTAATTGCTGGTTATCAGCAATTGTTTACTGGAGTCAGTTATATGTACAGGTCTACCAAGGTAAAGTGGCACAGTCAAAAACCAAAACAATATGGTCTACTATCAAAAATAGGTTGTACAAGTGAAATATATTGCTTTGCACGGACTCTATACATTATGGAATTTCTAATACTTTATGACGACAAGTAGCTTGTCACCCCTGTTATGATTTGAATTGGACTCGTTGAGTTTGACAACATGTGCCAATTTACCATGGTAAACCTGTGTTTTGTCGTTTTAGAGAGAACAAAGAACCATTGCTTCAAGACGGTAAAGTGGAAGAAAGTGCTCAAGAAGAAGAAGGGTAATTACACCTATATATAAGCACTCAAAATCTCTAAACGATGATACTTTCGATCCCCAGATTTTCTTAAAAATTGATATCACCATTAATAACAATCTACTTTGTTGATATTTTAAGAACCGACGAAACACTAGTATGCAAGGTTTTAATCCAACTGAAGTGATATTGTTTCTGTTGAAAGAGACAGATGTTCATTTCAATTGTAATATCATTAATGATTACATTTCAATTGAATTGTTTATGATCGTAAGTGAGCAGTTCAAGGCGTAACTACTTGCTCCTTGTCATTTAGGACACCCAAAGAGGAGTTAAAGGAAATGGAACCAGAGGATAAGGAAGAAAAAATTGATAAACCACCAACACCAGAGAATAAAGATGTATGTATCCATAAAGAAGATAGTTGTTGAAATAATTATGAGGCAATATCATTTTAAATGTACAGTATAATCTGTATATTCAGGACCTTGTGTATCCCGAATTCATGTCTGATCTGGTGTTCTTAGCCGTCTGTTCAATGTAAAAAATACATTCTGTATTGCGGATCTTGTCTATACCGAATGTCTGGCCTAACTGTATGTCCCAAAATGATTAAATAAAGGAGATGTACTTGCACCGTGTAATCCGAACAAGTGAATGATTGTTGTAAGTCGATACGTGCACACTTGATTCATACTTTACTAAATAGTGAATAGTACAAAACCCATACACTATGAGGTATATTTAACCTCTGTATTTATGTATGTTTGGTGCAGATGAAATGAATTTCAAACACAATAAATTGTGATACGTCATTTTCTATTTATTTTACGATGCCATGAAGTGTATGTTACATCATCCTGTATTCCTGTTCTTGCGTTATCTGCTAATTCTCCAATCCCATGGTCTGCCGGTTTATACAGATTATACTTCACATCCTTCATTTTGTTTTAATAATGCACAACATTCAAGGCAATGTGACTTTTTGACAACAAATCATTTATTGCTGTGTTATTTTTTTTTCAAATTCTACTAAGAATGTTTCAATTACATGTAGATGTCACTATATGTTGTGACTTCTGCAGTGATAATTATTTAATGGTCCAATCCTGTCGTGGCATGTGTCTTTCGTCCTAATATCGTATATGGACTCCTGAACCTTCTGCTTGGTACACGAACGCTCATAATTATTATACCACTGTGTGCAACAAATAGCAAAATTATGAATGCAGACGAAATTTACCTCATGGTGGACATAATTAAATGCTATAAACAGTGACATCACAACTTATCACAGATACACAGGGAACGGTGATTAAATACTATAAAGAACGAAATCACAACTTATCACAGATACACAGGGAACGGTGATTAAGTACTATTAATAGCGAAATCACAACTTATAACAGATACACTGTGAACGGTAATTAAGTACTATAAACAGCGAAATCACAACTTATCACAGATAGACAGGGAACGGTGATTAAGTACTATAAAGAGTGAAATCACAATTTATCACATATACACAGGGAACGGCGATTAAGTACTATAAAGAGCGAAATCACAACTTATCACAGATACACAGGGAACGGTAATTAAGTACTATAAACAGCGACATCACAACTTATCACAGATACACAGGGAACGGTGATTAAGTACTATAAAGAGCGAAATCACAACTTATCACAGATACACAGGGAACGGTAATTAAATACTATAAATAGCGAAATCACAACTTATCACAGATACACAGGGAACGGTAATTAAATACTATGAATAGCGAAATCACAACTTATTACAGATATGCAGAGAATGGTAGTTGCTCGACAAAGTAAAGAGTATTGGCGGAGAAAGATTTTTACTGACTATATTCTGTATAAAGAATGCCATTGGTTGAAGGGAATGTAGATAATTTTCTCTTCAAATGAACATTATATAATTGTGTATGGCAATGTTCTCATGTAGAACTAATTGTCCAGTACGAATTTTAACGAATAAAACTCTTATTTTTGTTTTGTTCCATATATAATATTTGAATAGATTGAGAATATAATTCTAAGTCACCTTTGCATACAGGGGCCTCCGTGGCCGAGTGGTTAGAGCATTGCGCTTTAAATCACAAGGCCTCTCACCTCTGGTTCGAATCCCGCTAGGGTAATTTCGAATTAAGTGGGAAAGTTTGCCAGTTTTCTTGCAGAAGGTCGGTGGTCTTTACCCGGGTAACAGGGGTTTCTCCTCCACCAATAAAAAAAACTGGACGCCATCATATGACTGAAAGATTGTTGTGTATGGCGTAAAACAAAAATTCAAATCAAATCAAACCTTTGCATACGCCCCATTTTTTTGTGATCGAAAAGAAAAATCGAAGGTATAAGGTAAATGTTGGGTACACTGCAACATTCCATTGCAGTGTTGACTATTGTTTTAGACCATGTAAACCATTTCATGTCTAGTGATTACTAATTGACCAATTTGAACTGATTGAACACTAAGCAAGAGAAATATTATTATTATTGTTATTATTATTATTATTATTATTATTATTATTATTATTATTATTATTATTATTTTTAGTAGTAGTAGTAGTAGTAGTAGTAGCAGTAGTGGTAGTAGTAGCATAATTATTATAATATGTTATCATTATTACTATTATTGTTATTATTTTAATTATTATTATTGTTATTATTTTAATTACAATTATTTTACTATTTACATTATTGTTATTATCATTGTCATTATTATTATTGTAATTCTTGTTTTGTCAGGTTGAAGTTGCCGACGAAGCAAAACCAGAAGAGCCTTTAAAGCCAGCGAGTGATGATACGAAAGAGGGAGCACCAACTGATGATGCGAAAAAAGAACAGGAAAAGGATGGGAAATGATAAAATGAGGAAAATAAATAAGCTATTATAGAAAAATAAAATTTTATCATAGTTATAAATTATTTCCAACCAAAAAAAATAAGTGTTGCATTTTACTCATAAGCTTGAAAAAAAATGTAAATTTTATGTCGTTTGAATTTGTAATAATTTAAGAGATTTTGACCCTATATTATACATTGTTTATTCATTTACAAGGGTTAAATTACGTTTACCTTTGAAACCAGACATACTGCAATTTAGGGATAGACAATTGACCTATATTCAGACAGTTAATAATTTCTTGCAATTATATTAATTTGAAAACTGTCTAATAAATGGATCGTGTACCTAAAGTATAGACCAAAGGCAAATGGAATGACGACGAAATAAAATTTGATCACAAAAGCCATAGTTCTGTTTTTAGAACAATTTTCACTGAGCCATATGGTGTACGTCAGAGTAAAGGAAGGTACAATCTTGTCATCTCTATTTCTTCCCCATCCTAACAAACAGAGTCAGCCTATTGGCTTAATATGATTGAAAGAGCAAATTCGTCCACCGTGATAAGTAGGTGGAATTGAAGTGGTGCCTCCGATAGGTGAAATCGATGATGACTGAATACTGTTTTTTACGATTTTTCAATCACATTTATTACCCATCTGTTCAACTGATAGAAGTATAGATAAGATTGCGTTATATACTGTTAAGATGATGATAGCAGACGATTTAGATATTTAGATTTTAAATCGGTTATGTATCATGTGTTTTGATGATAAGAGATATTTAAAGACTTCAAGATGCTCATTCATCGATTACTGCGTGTGTGGTATAACAGTTATGTCCGTGTACAGGCATATGTTTAATGATTAAATTATTAGTTCAATATCGGCTTAATATTACGAACTAAAACTTTTAATTAAGTTTTTTGTTCTGTATATCTTGATTTATATTGTTGATATAAAGAATTTAGAAAACCTTTAAACGCCATAGTTCTTTATCACCCCTATGCATTCTATTTGGGAAATACCCATGTTTTAAAACGATTCAATAATCATTTTCAGGTATTAACATTTAAAGATGGTAAAAATAATGTAATTTTATGTTGCTCTGTGAATTGGTATATTTAAGGTAAATGGAGTGCTATGCTGTGTCGTGTTCAACATTCCATTTAAAACAGGAGGCTAATTCTTCTAAAAATACATATATTGATGTTTTGGTATATTTTAATTTTGAGAACTGTAAATATGAGAATATATGTCCGAGGCCTCTCCCTAATAGACCATTTTTGAGTTGTCTTGTTACGTCATGATTCGTCATACTAGAGTGCGATTTCATAGAGCAAAGTAGGGCATCATTATATTCTGAATAAGCAGTTTATCGCCTCTATGACAAAGGACATTAATATCATGACGAATTAGGTGCCAGATTTAAAAATTAGATTACAGGAAAGTGATGACACTTTCTATATTTACCAGAGACATAATTTAACTAAAATTAATTCCTTGCAAATGAAGTGAAATAAGAAAATGCCGAATATCGTCTATGAAAATATTACATGACCTGAATCAACCTTGCCCAAATTTCAGAAAATGTCACATAGTCGAAGTACAAACTATTGTGACGAAACTGAGCGGAATCTGACAACTCGAAAATGGTCCATTGTTTGTTACAAATATCAGCATTAAATAAACATTAATTATCTAAACGTTAATTTAGGGCAATATAAGTAAATAAAGTGTTCTGTACATGTTGATATGCCATTCCCAGTG
Organism: Atrina japonica; assembly: GCA_030159075.1. Taxonomy (NCBI): domain Eukaryota; kingdom Metazoa; phylum Mollusca; class Bivalvia; order Pterioida; family Pinnidae; genus Atrina; species Atrina japonica. The sequence goes on from BROG01000157.1 coordinate 824,333, forward strand.
TTATTGGTACCTTGACAAGCAATACCTCCCAGGAACGGTAACTGCTTAAGAATTCGATGCAATATTTTATCTTGTATTAATAAATTACAAATATCCTAATCAGAGTACAAAAGCATTTGGCACACAAATATATAATCATACATTCAAGATTTTGCCTCTACTGTTGCTAATTTTCTGGCAAGATAAAAGTAATATAATGATACCATGCTACTGACGTTGTAAAGCCTTTATTAAATTTTTAAATCACTGATATTATTTTCATTATCCTTTAACCAAAAACTTTTCTGCTGCAATTCATTAAATATGGGACCATGTAGAAATCGAATCATATTTGGGAAGGAAAGAGAGAAAAAATGATAAACGTGACCTTAAAATGAAATAAAATTGAAGTAGAGGTCCTTCTAATATTCGGGTCCGTCAAATACAGGGATCCTTCTTATACAAGGATCCTTCAAATAAGCAGGTCCTTCTTAAACATGGGTCCTTCAAAAAATTCAGATCCCTCTTATACTCCTACATTATAGTCTAATGACAAAGGTATCAGCCTGACGTCACGACAGTGACAGATGATTATATATATATATATATATATATATATATATATATATATATATATATATATATATATATATATGTTTTTTTTCAGTGAAGTATTGGTTCTAGTGTTGTAACCGAGCTTAACATTTTATCTATTGACGTTAATCGGGTATTTTGGTAATTGTTTGTTATCAGAGAAGGCATAATACTCACGTGTTTTGTATTTGTTTTTTAAACACACTACATAAAAACACATACGGTATTGAACGCATTTCAATATAGAATTTTTTTCTTCACCTAACGGATTCATCATATTCTGAAATAAATAAAACATATTAGCTTCAATAGAAAAATATCGGATTCATTTCGTGGTTTAAGTTCATCTTTTTTTTTCTAGAAACAATGTTCAAAATTTAATAAGAGAGGATACTGATTATTAACTAAAAACAAAATATAGATACATACGTCAAAATGTTTTATAGGAAGCTGAATATATATATAAAAAAGATCAAGATAATATTAAAAATCCATTTCAAAGTCCTGTTTTAGGACTTTTCGTAAGATTCTCATATTTTTTCTAACTTAATTGTAAATGTTTGGAGGGTTAATTATATGGTGAACAGGGTATAAGGTTTCTTGGTATCTTTTACTTGTAGTCTATAGTTCATAAAATATACACACACAACAGGATCAATAAATATTATGTACTTTATGTTACATTATGCATGTGCAACATGCATCCACACATATTGGATACACCCACCCATCAAAACACACACATAAACACATAGATGCACACACACATTCGCGGACATGAATAGACATGCATGTACATCCAAACACACATATGCATATCACACACACAAACACATGCCATGCACACAGAAACACATTAGCAGAACACAAACACACATGCATACACACAAACATACACACGTAAAAACGGATAAAACAGAACACAAATGACAAAAATCAGTTTATATATTTGTAATGTTTGGCATCAACAAAATAATTTACCTCATTTATCAGTTATTATGCATTATTGTTATAACGTTCAGAACTATGTGTGTTTTGTGTGTTGATATGCAACTTTGGTAGAACAGATTATATTTGTAAGTGTTAAATAGTACCACAGACCTGCTTTATATGTACATGGAATTTGTCTTGATCAAGAATGGATCATAAGAGTATTGTGTGTTTGCGATTTTAATGCTTGCAAAAGATTTAAATTTTAAGTACTGTTGTTCACGTCAAATTCCATAGATTTAAGATAGATTCGATACAAACATATATATATATATATATATATAACTATACACTCACTCACACATCCGAAGATATATACATACATACACACACACACACACACACACACACACACACACACACACACACATATATATATATATATATATATATATATATATATATATATATATATATATATATATATATATATGTTTGCTTATTTATGCATCGATTTATTAAATCCCTAACTCGTAACTTTTAAATGTAATTTTAAGAATTTATTTCATTTCAATATCGTTTTAACTTTTTAAGAATTTATTTCATTTTGTCAATGTTTAAAAGAGAGATATTTTACAAAAATCATTGCAATGTTATCCTTTCAGAGAAATTTCTTTTTGACCATGTAAAAAGAAATACACGTACTTGTTTCTTTCCCTATGTTTAAAAATGGCATTGAAATGTTTAGTACTTATTTCTTCCTTGACATAAAGTGTTGAAACTGTCAATCGAGGTTTAGGGGCCTACTTATAAAAGACCTGTACTGGAATATAATCCATTTATACACTACTGCTATCTTGTGAACAACACATGTCGATACCGTGAGGATCTGTTCAGACATGAGTGTCATGTAAGAATGTCCTATATTTCAAGGACAGTCAAAATATATATACTTTGATGACACAGTATTTCTGTTTCTTTTTTTAAATTTAATATGTAGCAGTATGCAAATTTAATTTTCAAAGGACTTGAAACTAACATTTCGTCACGAAGTCAACATGTTGATTTAGTCACAAAACATGACACTGATTTTTCTTATTTTGTTTGTGATCCATGCCTTCGAACTGGCAGCAATATAAAAATAATATTGTATCAAAATATAATTGAATCGAAAGCCCTTATAAATGCCAGTGACGTCACATCTGGTTTTTCAGTAAAACTCAGAATAGACGAGTCGTAGGTTTATTTGTATTTCAAGTTGAAATTCTTACTATGAATAATATTAAACCAATTGCAAGAAACCCAACACTTTTACAATGAAAAGGAACGTGATACAGCACTTTGATATGTCTTTTAGTTTAATTACAAGTTACAAAGTAATTATCAATTGTTTGCAAATTATGATCAAATATTCAAATTAAAATAGCTGCATTCATGCTTTGTAAAAGGTATATACGTATACGGTGACTTGTAAAAGTGCAAAATTATTAATGTACCGATAAACCAAGATAAAGTAATCATTCCCGTGTCTCGTGTTCAATGACATCTTGGCTAGACATGGATGATGACAATAATAATAATAATAATAATAATAATAATTATGATAATGATAATGTTAACCTTCTGAAATATTTTAATACTTTTAGTGTGATTATATAATATTTGTCTATATTTCTTAGCTTTGAATACACATGGCAACGTTTTGCACTCATGGCAAACCGTCTGACATGTATTCCTTAACATATACACATTGATATGCACGAAAATTTACATTGCTTTATGTAAAATTATCTTGTTATTTTAGTTATCGAAATATCACATACAATTTGATCTCTTATTTTTGGTCCATTTCCATATACAAACCTATGTAAACGTTCTCGTCTTATGACCCTTCTTTGGATAATATTCAGTGTTTTTGACTTAATGTAGTATTTTTGTTCCATTTTAGGATTTAACTGTCTCTTTATTGCCAAGTTTCCAAATGTTTTATATAACCCCAGTTACATACCTTTGGTGATATAACGCTCTTTGTATGAAACAAGTTATCCAAATTACAAAAAAAACAGTACAAACATGTTCATAAATCTGAAAATTGAATGCTGCCATGAAATTTGTTGAAATCTGATAGTTTTGTAATAGTGTTCTCAACGACCGGCAAATATAAATGCAAAAAGCTGACTTAATATCAAAATGTCATGCATAGTTACGCAACAATAATGCGACTTAAAGTCGTTTTCGTTTCACTCATTGTTTACAAGATAATTTAGCTAACCAGTTTACTCTTTTGTTTTGTTGATTTTTTTCTCTGCAAAACAATTATTCTTGATAAATAAAGGTTTGGAAGCAAAAATAATCCATTTATTTGGAGCAAGTCTGAAAATTTATTGTAGAGTCTTATGTAGAAAATTTATTTTTCTAATTCGAAATGAGACGCAATATACTTATTTTGTCTTCAAACATAGTCACACGTTCTATCACAATTTCATGGATTTTGCGAAAATTTGCTGGATATGTATATTTTATTGTATATCTTTGCTATGTTTTATATGTAAACAATTACAAACATAATTATACGTGTATAGAAAAATTTAGTCGCATTTAATGATTCTGTGTAGTCTTTGTTCGTAGTTTCATGTTTAAATGTCGTCTCTACAAGAGATGTTTTAATAATTCCGTATCTTCATGTCTGCTGAATTGTATAATTTCGAATGTTTGCTTAATAAAATACTATCGTGCCATTAATATTTCGTTTTAATCATCATTTATCAGAAGATAACAAATCTCTTACCTAACGCCTTTTGGTGTCAAACGTGTGACGTGCACTACTTCGCAGATGCAAGTCTTTAAGATGAAAACAAGATAAGAAGTGAAATATCCTTGCTCTGCTACGTCATCAGACTGGGCTCACTTCGACAAGTACCTCGGAATGGCTGGACGTATAAACGTAATCCTCCTGGCTGTAGCATTACATTACGTTGCAGGCTTCCTGGTAGAACCTGATAACGTCCAACAACTTTACAGTAGCAGGTATACTGGCAATGGAGAAAGTAAGTGTTGTCCTGCATCATACAAAAAAAAAAGAAAAATGAAGGGGGAAAATGAGTTTTTGTTACAAATTCAGTTTGTTTCTTTAAAGGTTTTCTAAGACCGAATATGTTTCTTTAGTTTTATTAATACTAATACGTTCATCATCATCATCTTTAAATTCTAAGTAAAGGTATTGTTATCATAATTATTTTCATTATTTTCATGTTAAACTAGGAGCGAATGCTGCAGAGCAAGGGGTGGATTTATTGACAGAAATGTTGGTTTTGGTTGTTGTTTCTGGTTTGTAAATAGTTTTTAGGTTTGAAATTATTTGCATTTTAAAAATAACTGATATATTATAACTTGCTGTGCATTCATCCGTAAACTAGGTTTATTGTATATTTTGTCGAGTTTTTCTGTATCTTAATCATCATTTAATCTTTCTCAAAGAATAGTTTCTCAACTTTATTATTAAAATAATGTATGTCATAGAAAATTATTCATTTGTTTCATAACTGCTGCGTTTTTACCGCCATCTTTGCCTGCTTTGGACGGCATGTAGACCAATTGAAATCACCTCCAGAGGTAGTTTGGTAGGTTTCCCAAACTGAATCGTAACTTTTAGTGATAAACTAGTAAATTGAAATGAATATTAAACCAATTTGGACTAAATAAAGTAGAAGCAATTTAAAGACGATGAATCCACCTTTCGTAACTGGACCTATTAATAAACTTTTCATTCTCTCCTTTTGGTATTGTCGTAGCGCGTTTGAATATAATCAGAAAATTAGGTAAAAATATTTTATACAAAGATGAACGCTACGATATAACTGAAAGTGGCGTAAAAAAAAATAAACAAACAATACAAAGATGAATATTTTATCGAACTTTCGGGAAAATCGAGTATTCGATTCTAACTATAGAGAAACGGAAATGTAATATGTAAGGTTTTCAAATAGGAAAAGAGAGAATAATACATAAATATATCCATTAATTGTCTTGCCTAAGTTACTGAATAAAATAACATGAAATTTTAACAAATTGACCTAACAATAAAAAGGCAAATTTTCTTACAAAATCAGCTTGGAGAGGTGTATAACAATGATATGATATAGAGGATATTTGACAATTTTTTTGAAGAACATGTTATTACATCCAGTGAGGTAGGAGTATACATATTTAACACTCGTGCTAAGCAACCGTGTTAAACATATATTCTCCTGCCTCACTCGATGTAATAAACATGTTATTGAAAACCAATTGTGAAGTATTCTATTTATTACATTTTCCAGTTAAGTTTCCTTAGGCACTAGATTTACCCGATGTTCTGTAGTCTACGGATTGTGAAATATAAACAAACCACTTTTTGAGTCTTTTGACACAGGGATTCGGAAATCTTTTGGAGCGTCATATGTTCAATGAAAACTGGAGTCCAGAGGAAAATATAACGTTCTAAAAAGATTTCCAAGCCCCTGTGGTTTTGACTGAAATACATCTCTTGATGCCTCAAAGATCATGCCGAAGTTATCGATAGACCTGGACAGCAAACTTGCTTCGATGTTTTTTTTCTGTACTGTATCTTCAGTGTAAGTGAATCATTTTAAAAACTTTTGAACTGTTGAACTAGGTAGTGGATACATTAAATATTTCCACTACCTTTCGACCACTTAAACCCACTCCATCAAAACATGATATCGCCTGCTTTTCAGTTGAGACAGAATAAGTCTGTGCGTAGCCATTTTGTTAGCTTCGATACGGCGTTATAAAAAGCTCACATTAAAATCCCTTCTTGATACGTCATATCTACAGTACATGTTCAAAAGTTTTAACACGGCATCACCATTTATTGGCATTTGTTAGCAAATGTGATCAGTTTATAATCAAACAATGAATTGAAAATGATCATTACCATATAGATGGGATTAATAAATCGCATTTTCATCAATGTCCTGGCACTGTATTTTGATTGGCTTAATGAAAAAATAACATTTTTCATTAAGCCAATCAAAATACGTTTAAATCAATGAAAACAACAGTGCAAAATAAGGCTCTTATTTAATTGATAAAGTTAATAAAAAATGTATTAAGAAGTGCTATTACATCTGTGGGAAAATTGACTGCTTATGGTTGTACTGATGAAAGCAAATTTCTACCTGATTGACTGATTCTTTATTATTTTGTTTGATTGAGTTCGCTTTATTTTCTCTGTTATGGATATGCATAATGAAGAAATAATACAATGCTGAAATGCAACTGTCTAAGCCTGAAAAAAAATGCCAAACAATGTGTAGCGGTATGTTGAAAATGATGGTTTATCAATAATAATTTGTCTAAAAATCCAGTTGTTGAAATTAAATTTAATCGAACCTTTTTACCACTAATAACCATCGACAAGAAAAGTAGACAGACGTGTTTAGATTTTTCAAGCCTTTTAGAATATATATGATTATAAAATACCGGTTGTTCAACAATGTTAAAATAATGCTTATGTATTCCATGTACATAAAATTTTTGTTTGTTTGAATGGTGATTTACGCCATAATAATCAATGTTTCAGTTTTATGATGGCGGTCAGGTTAGGATGGTGGAGTATAGAACCCATTGCAATATACCCGGGGAGAAAACACCGACCTTCCGCGAGTAAACTGCAAACATTCTAAAAGAATAGTTTTGTTAGCGGCTACTCTGTTTCACTAAGTGAAATGTTGAGTAACCTGTTCGATGGTGGTTGTTGAGACGTTTGTACCAATTATGAGGAGGATTCGTTCCTCACGTATTTCATTTTAATTTGACAGTGTACTCACAGTGGACAGAGGATGCTTACTCCTCCATGGTACCTGATCCCACCTCTTGATTTCAAGAGGTCCGTGTTTGTCCAATTATTACCAGATTTGTACCTATATCCTGGACATCCTAATGATTTATACCTTGGTAACTGAGACTTTTTAAACTTAGGCTTTAGTTGGACTCGAACCTGCTGACTAGAATGATATAAAGCACAATGCTCTAACCTATTGGACAAACGGGCCCAAAAGAAAATGACGAAAACATAACATTGTCAAATAAACGTATTTACATTTTTTTGTTGTTCATAAAAGTTCTTATAGATTTTATCTCAAATTATATATATATATTGGATACATACCAGATTCACGACTTTTATCGTACGCACGATTTTAACATGTGTTGACACGTGTTTCGTGCTTTCGCGTCATTTAATAACCGGTCAACAGAGGATGCTTACTTCTCCATGACACCTGATTCCACGTCTAGAGGTCCCTGTTTGCCCGATATCACCAGATTTGTATATGTATCCTTGACATCCTGAATATTTGTACTGTACTTTGATATCTCTGATTTTATACGAGTTTTTTTTCTTTTCTATTCTCTTTTTTTAGGTTTGTACCTTTTTGTCAGAATTTATATATTTCTATAGTAAATCAATTATCCAAGTACACCAATATCATCAGCTTATGAAACTCATAAATATTTTGCTGGTTTTCCGGTAGCTATATGCATGTGCGTATTGATGTTTTATGATTTCCTTATCATGCTCTCATGTCCTGTATTGTATTGATAAAACTTAATTTGAAAATAAAGAATGATAAAAATTGCTAAAAAAAACATTCAGTAATCAAATGATATACATATGTTTGCTACATCTCATAGTTTTTTTTTCGAAGTATCATTCGTGTGTGTGTGTGTCACTAAGTTCACTTCATCCTGGTAAAGAGGTAGTCGATTGTATGAAATTTTGTCTTGTTTCTTTAGCACATTTCAAAAGTTGAATTCTAATATTCAGAACTAAAAACACTCCCATACGAAAGAAAAACTCGATGGTGTCAATCGAAGTTCACTTTGTCCTACAAGACATGCATCGGACTATAACACATGTGTTTATCCAATCCATATACACTATTGATCTATCTACTGGACAACATGTGTTTATGGAAGCGAGCCTAGCTAAGGTTAATATGATGTGATTGACACCTACGATTGTCCTGTATTTCAAGTAAAGGCCGTACAAATACACGTAGACGATTCTGCAATCCACTTGTACTTGAATGCAAAGGTTTTCTGCCTAGATTTCTAAAGATTCTTACTTATCCATTACGTAATTAACTTTTAAACAATTTCTTCAGAAAACAAGACAATTGATTTAACTTTTTGTCCATTTGGAAAATTAAATTTTACCGACAATCTGTGAAAAATTCGATTTCTTTTTGTTTAATGTTTATATTATACAACAAGATCATTATTATGTTAAGGGTGTCCATACATACAAATTCGGGGTCTTATATGATTTTAGACCAATAGAGTGTTTGAAAGACGATCTCAGTGCGAAATAATTATATTAGTGTACGATGTGATGTTCAGGCATGGATTATCTTATTCTTCGAATAATAGTCAGTCGTTGCAACTGCTGGTGTCTCAGAGTGTATACATAAACCTAGTACTTGGTATTTCAGTACCAGCTGATAATCTTAAACTAAAGTAATATTTGGCACTGATAATACCGTATTTGTATTTAAATTAGCGCACTTATATTTTAGCGTTTTGAGTGATGTAAACTGATTAGCGCATTCTTGAATTCACGCGATTAGTTTTGTCGTGTATGCAGAATTACGATGGAGAAATTTTAACGCTGCACTTGCATTAGCGTTATGACTTGAGCGCGAAAGGCGCTAATGTGACAATACTGCTAAAATAAATACTCGTACAGTACCATTTGTATTCTAAACTCATCTAAAGCTAAGATGGTCATCTTTTTACAGCTGTTACTCTTAGATGGATTTCGCTATACATTTAGATTTATTATTTGGCCTTGTGTGATACCACTTTCTTTTTGGAAAATATGCAACGTTTGTTAATTGGAGCTCAACCGATGAAGTCAAATTGAAAGAAACGGTCGTTTTGCGGATTATAACTTTCGTATTATGTATACATTATTAATATCATAACCAGTCTCTGTCAGTGTTTCTGAGCATGAATGTAAAGATATCGGATACCAAAGTATAAATCTTCAGGAGGTCCAGGATATATAGACAAAAACGGACCTCTGGAAATCCAGAGGTGATATCAGGTGCCATGGAGGAGTAAATTCCCCCTGTCGGCCGGTCACACCTGCGGTGAGTACAGACGTCTCAACAACAGCTATCGAACTGGCAACTCAATATTCCATTTAGTGAAATATAGTGATTGCAAACAAGATTATTATACCGACCGTTTTTCGCGGTTTTCGATATCCCTGTGTAAAGTGATGTTCAAGCGTAAATTATCTTATCTTTTGAATAAATCTCCAAAGAGTTGAAGTGCAATAACAAGCATGTCAAATACGGATTTCTTATTTTATTATCATCATAAAGTTTTATATTGAGAGTGATGGATAGAGTCATGAATGGGACGATGGATAGAATATAAAAATTTCAGATACCAACGTAAAAATAAATAGAATGTCCAGGACATAGATACAAATCCGTTAAAAATGGACAAACACGGACCTCTGGAAACCAAGAGGTGGGATCAGGTGCCATGGAGGAGTAAGCATCCCCTGTCGACCGGTCACAGTCAAGTCCAATGAAACAAGTGAGGAGTGTATCCTCGTCACAATTGGTACAGACGTCTCAACAACCGCCAACGAAAAGGCAACTCAACATTGCACTTAGTGAAACAGAGTAGTCGCAAACAAGACTATTATACCGACCGTAAAATTTGCGGAACGTTGACATTAAACGCGGTTTTCGATATCCCTGTGTCAATAATTTGTCAGTGAGTAGTTTACCTCTGTATATGAAATCTTCATATGCTGTGCACGCCCTGGCATATCGGATCATTTGTGAAATATAAACTCCATATGCGGGTGACTGAGGGATATTACTACTTAAATGTGGAAAATTTACGATGAGAAAGCCGAAATCGTCACGTTTATCGTATAGCTTAGTTGCTAATTTCCCGTCTGTTTTTATATTAAGTAAAATATCTAAGTATGAAGCGTGTGTGCTTGATTCTGTTGTATCTTTAATTTCTAGTTCGCTGGGATATATCGCATTGACATATGTATGAAAATTGTCATTATTAATTGACAAAAGGTCGTCGATATACCTAAATGTTAAATTAAAGGACACCGCTATCTTTTTCTTCTATTGATTCAGCAGTTTCTGAATGAAGTCTGCTTTGTATGAATAAAGGAACAGGTCGGCCAATAAAGGAGCACAATTGGTTCCCATAGGAATGCCGACAGTTTGTTGAAAGACCACGTCTCCGAACATTACAAATATATTGTCTATTAGAAATTCCAGCATGTTTTTTATATCAACTTCAGTATATTCATGTGTAGAATCAGAGTGGTGTTTGACGAAATAAGTATCCTGATAGCCAATCACTAGATATTTAAATTTTCGGGTACCACCTTTAGTGAAAAAGCAGTTGTCTATAATGCTGAAAAGTCTTTATTTTAATTTTTTATGTGGAATAGTAGTGTAAAGAGTAGAGAAGTCATCAGTTTTGATACTGTGAATTCGAGAAAAATTGTATGCCTTCAAATTTTCTAAAAGCTGTTTAGAATTTTTAAGTATCCACATCTGATTTACACCGCTTCTGGAATAAGCAACTGTACAGTATTGTTGAAGTTTCTCCTTAATGGATGTCAATATCTTGGTAAGGAGTAAAGATAAAGGTTTGGTAGAACATTTACTGGATCCTGCTTTGTATCTTTGCTTATATGGGGTTTTATGAAGTTTAGGTATCCAGTATTTTATGAAGTTTAGGTATCCAGTATAGAAGTGGATGGAAAAGAGTTGAAGTGCAATAACAAGCATGTCGAATACGGATTTCTTATTTTATTATCATCATGAAGTTTTATAATGAGAGTCAAAACAAAAAACCTTGTGAAAAACTATTTTCCACATTATCAATACATGAATTTCGATAAACAATGGAATGATGGATAGAGTCATAAATGGGACGATGGATAGAAGTGGATGGAAAATATAGGAAATGGAGAAATAAAATATAAGCGGTAGAGCATCTTTCTTGTGCAATAATTTTATAAGTAATCGTTTTACTTAGTTTAAATAGTTTTATACGTTCTGTGAAGTATCTCAAAAAGAGGGCTAGTTTGACTATAAGGTTAAAATGTGGAATTTTAGTGATAGTAAAATTTATTGTGATGTCAAAGAGGTCATGGGAATGGATCAGTCCGTGGCCTTGATATCGGTCAATGTCTGGACCTTTAATGGACATTAATAAAATCTTCAAATTTCAGCATCTGCTTGTTATTGTAGACTATAGTAATACTTCGAATGAACAGCAGCGTTAGATAATCGTTTTAGATGGATTTGGGAATGAAGTTATGTTGTCTTTTGGCCTTGTATGATATAACTTTTTGGTTAGGGAACTATTCATTTAATCAAGATTGTAGTCATATTGAAGGAAACGATTGTATTGAGTATGTTTGGTTATCAGCGTGAAGGTAACCAGTTAAGCTAATTTTTTGTACATCGTCATTAAATTATTGTGATTATATGACTAATGCTGAACAAATATGATTTTTATTCGTTTAGAGTACATACCATAAATAAATATATCCACAAAAATCCCTTTACTTGGTCTCCGTTCTTAAATTTATGTGGTCAATGTATAATTCGTTTTTAGACTTTCTGTTCTTAAATGTATAATGATTGTGTCCTTCCGTGATCTAAAAAGGCACATGGGATATTCCTGTTATAATGTGAGTGATCTTTACTTGCCCATACAGTTGTGTATTAAGAAATAAACACTCAAACGTAATAATTCCCTTTAATTTTATTTAAATATTGTTTAACAAAACACATGGTATTTGTAGCTGTCAAGGTGCACATATACTGACAACAAAGATATATAAACGATATACATGTAGTCCTGCAAGTATTCTGGCAACTACCGAGATGCCCCTAATAAAAGTCTTGTTTGCGACTACTCTGTTTCACTAAGTGAAATGTTGAGTTACCTGTTCGATGGCTGTTGTTGAGACATCTGTACCAATTATGACGAGGATTCGTTCCTCACGTAGTTCATTTTACTTTGACTGTGGACTCACGGCGGATGTGACCGGTTGATAGGGATGCTTACTCCTCCAATGCACCTGATCCCACTTCTTGATTTCAAGAGGTCCACTTTTTTACCAGATTTGTACCTAAATCCTGGACAACCTAATGATTTATTCCGTGGTATCTGAGACTTTTTATATCATGACAGGAATGAGGATTGTATTAAGTGACCTTTTACCTCGAGGACCCTTTTAGTTCAACCCCCCCCCCCCGATATACCGTCAACTTTATCTGAATTTTGGTGGTTTTACGGGTTTGGCAATAAATCGAGCTTAAGTATTTTATAGGTGTGGTCGTTTTCATCAAGGCATTCATGTTTCTAGTCCCTGTTATATATTGAAGTTAAAATGACCAAAATTAAACCGTCCAAAATATGTAAATATGTTCAACGGCCGGAAAATCTAGATCTGTTTCTACCATTTATCCGGAGCGTTATGTTCGAGGGATTTAAAAAGTATAAATAACCATTTGTACCAGAGAATCGGATGGCGTAATGCGGGTTTTGGCGTTACAACGAGGGACGAGGACATCGGTTCTTCAAGAAATAGCGGCGTTATGTGTTATGTGTGTGGGTTTGGCGTTAAAACGGATGACGTTATAAGGGGTGGAATATATATATATATATATATATATATATATATATATATATATATATATATATCCACAGGAATCTTCCATAGAATCAGTGTTAATCTAAACGGCGTTTATATCAGATATAAATGAAGTTCTTCATATGACGTCACATAATGATTTTACTTCAGTCATATGATGATGCTTTAACAAGATATTTCATCATTTTTTTTATTTTGCTAAGAAAACAGCTGTGTTGTCTGTGTGATTCGTCATCACGCACAAGTGATAGGTTATATCCTTGACAGTGCAAATGCCTTACATAAGACAGGTTCACAGACTTTTATCTTGGGGTTATGGGACACAATGTACTTACAGGATTTAAAAGTATAACTTCCATTTCTATATTAAATACGTGAATATTTAACTGATCTTCATATGCGAATTACCAAAGAGTTAAGTACGCTTGCTTCAAGCTTGCACTTTTATTAATTGTCGGATGAGAAACTTCGACCAAGCTACTGAATGCCTGGACATTTTCGATGTTTTCATTATATGATAAGAGGGTGAATTTATCATGAAAGCCATATTTTCAAGCTGAAAAAAAAAATGAAAAAGGGACATGCACATTATTTCTGAGACTTGTATTGAAGGAGCACATGATTTCGAATTCATGACTTTTTCCAGCGTTCAGCAAAGGTTAAGATCAGTGACTATTTTATGCCATTATTCATTTCTTAATTTTGAATTAAAAATTCTAATTGAATGTAGAATGTGTATGACATTACACTTCTACTGTTTATTGGATCCCAAACGGGTTTCGTAACTGTTAAAAATGTTGATGTTAATAAAATAGTTGAATCGATGACGACAATTAGCTTTTTTGCAATAGATCGTTTATCACCGCAGATTAAGAATAATTTAAGCAAAAAGGTATGCGAGAGAGTTCCGACTGTAAAATTAAAAATCTTGAGAGAGAGAGAGAGAGAGAGAGAGAGAGAGAGAGAGAGAGAGAGAGAGAATGAGAGAGAGAGACAGACAGAGTATGTGTGTGTGTGTGTGTGTGTGTGTGTTTAGGTTGTAAGAACAAAAATTTTCTTAAATTCTTGAATTTCATTTCAGGGTTTATTATAAATATACGTAGTAACTTGATGTATTAAGCATCGCAATATTTTCATTTATTGATATTAATCATTTTTATAGCTCGATATTTCTGGAGATCAAATGCTAAAAAAGCAATTGAAGCAGCGATCAAAACACAGCCTATTAACAATGTTGCCAAAAACACAATCATTTTCCTTGGGGATGGGATGGGAGTATCAACTGTCACAGGAGGGAGGATATTAAAGGGTCAAATGGAGAATAAAACAGGAGAGGAATCCATTCTTTCTTGGGAAAAGTTTCCAGATTTGGCTCTGTCAAAGGTACTGATTTTTTTAAAAAAAAAATACTGATTTATAATATAATCATATCAAAGTCATTATAATCCCTTTTCATTGGAAGTTATAGAAATGACATTTGACTTATTAATATTTCTAATCGATTTTTATATGTCTTCGTATTTATATCAATGTTGTTAACTGCTTACGTTGGTCAGGGAGACCAGAGATTTATATTTCCGATCCAACAATTTTCAACCAATTTCTGTTCAGAGTAGAAAAGTTATATAATGTTGTCCGTTATGGTAAAATTATTTCAATTTCAAACAAAATATAGGCTTCATGTATGCTTTATTTACAATTATCACATGCGTCTAATAGACAGAAGCGTATAGTTGACGGAGACGGTGATATTCTGATTTTTACCTAGAACAGAGTTCGCACAATGCGAAGTCCAGCGTTCAGTATAGCAATGAACGCTAATTGATAAGCTTCTCTGTGTACGTTGTTTCATAGTGTATGTAGTACATTTTGAGACCAACGTTAATGTGTCACGATAGCATATTGCTTAGAGTGCGTCCGATGAAAGCCTCATAACTTATAGATATTGTAGAGCAAAATAAAAATCATAACAAAGAAAAAACAAAAGAAAAACTAAAGATTTGCCTTCCGCTGTCTAATACAAATATGATAAAAATATTGCAAAAAATGCATTCGTATCTTATCTCTAATTTTTGATTCATTATTTTTTCGTTCTATTAATCATAAGACATATAATCAAGATCACACAACTCCAGACTCAGCAGGGACAGCCACTGCCTACCTTTGTGGTGTCAAAACAAATAAGGGAGCAATTGGCGTTGATGCCTCTAGTAGACGAGGACAATGCAGCACACAGAAAGGTTCTGAAATACAGTCAATTCTTGACTGGTCACTAGCCGAGGGGAAATCAGTTGGTGTTGTTACTACAACCAGAATAACTCATGCTACACCAGCAGGATCATACGCACACACTGTGGAGAGAGATTGGGAAGGGGATGCTGAAATGAGACACGTGACCGGTGGATGTAAAGATATCGCTCTTCAACTAGTAGAGGATAATCCTCATATCAATGTATGTTTTATTTTCTTGTCATTTCGAAACATCTTAGAATTTAATGTTGTTCATTTAATATTAATTTCCTGTAAAGCACGCAGGAAATCGTATACTTTCACACACACACACACACACACACACACACACACACACACACTGTCAGAATTTCTGGACAATATATTCCTTCACCAGTAAGAAATGATCCTTATTGAATAAATGAGAGAGAGAGAGAGAGAGAGAGAGAGAGAGAGAGAGAGAGAGAGAGAGTGAGAGAGAGAGAGAGAGAGGTAAAATTACAAAAGGCTAATGTTTTGCATGAATAGGAGACTTCAATTTTTGTAATGTAGAATACTTCAGCTTAAATATTTTAAAAACATATTTTCAGGTACTGATGGGAGGTGGCAGACGATTTTTCATGCCCTATGATGCAATTGATCCAGAGGGAGGAGTGAACACAGCACACGGACGACATGATGGTCGGGATCTCATCAAAGTAATGGACTTTGTTATTGTAATGACATGATTTAACATAGAGTCACTTCCTCAGGTATTCAATGATTGTCGGTTGACCCATTTATCACTTCGACAATATCTTAAAAGGCATTGTGGCTATGTAATTTAGAAATTAAATACAGTCGTAATAAGGTTAAGGTGAAGTGTCACAAATATTGACTTATGACTATCACTTTTCATGTCCAGTTTATGATTTGGTACTGGAATGCGAACCGGAACATTCCACTTTCGAGTCAGATGCCACAAGACCGACGCAAATACAATGTGTAATACCTTTTCATTTAATTCATATTAGAGCTATCCTTTTATGTCAAAATGACTTTCGATTTAGGTATATATGTGGTTTTAAATTCATAATTTAATGTTTTAATATTATAGGAATGGGTGGCAGAAAAGCAAACTCGAGGAGTAAGTCATCGTTACGTTTGGAATGCCTCGGACTTCAACAGTGTTAACCCAACTACAACAGACTATTTACTTGGTATAATCACTTATACATAAGAACGTATGCTAAGAAGAATTTATCCATAAATTGAGTTCTGTATTCTAAGAAGATGATAGTTCGAGCGAATACAGTTAGAAATTCAGATAATAAAGCTGGAATACTCAAGAACAAACTTGGAAAATCCAAGTTCTAAGTTAGAAAAGTCAA
This sequence comes from Atrina japonica, assembly GCA_030159075.1. NCBI lineage: Eukaryota > Metazoa > Mollusca > Bivalvia > Pterioida > Pinnidae > Atrina > Atrina japonica. The sequence continues at coordinate 841,160 of BROG01000157.1, forward strand.
CTTTAAAGTTGAAAATTCAAGGAATATAGTTGGAAAACCAACTTTTACGTTACAAAAGAGAATTAAATAACATAAGGTGGTTCCAGAACGCTTCTAATATAAATCTTTTGTTTTGGCAAGAAATAAAATTCATTCTGTGACAAATCAGTTAAAGATATTAGCAAAATGATTGAAATATCGATTTATGTCGGATGATGAACTGCAAAGAAAGCAAAGAATGTGCTGACATTCTTTTGTGTTCTTTTTAAGACGGAATACTCCATAAGCAATAATATGCAGTTGATACTTAATACAGGTCAAGCTATATTTCAATTTTGTGTTATCAGCAATAAATCCCATCATCTTGTATTTTTGTCACTATATGGAATACATTGTGCTAATATTTCTTGTCTTATATTTCATATATGATTATTGAAAACCAAATAGTCTATCAGCAAAATTATTTCTTTACAGTTGAAAAGATAATGTTTGTGATACATGTTCATGAATTCAACTATCGCCAAATGTCTGAAACATTATTCTCAATGTGCATTTTGCCGTCATTCCCTTGTTACAAACAAACGTTTGACGGGGATTTAATTTTGGCGTCATAATGGATACGTCTGCGTGTAGGGCCTTTCACGAAAGTTCAATTCTCAACGGCTTATTGATCAGATTTATTATCCTATATCCTGTGAATGCATTAATTTTGACTTGTGCACAATCCTCGCATTGTCTTATCTTGCAGGTTTATTTGAATCCAGTCACATGAACTTTGATATCGACCGACTTGACCCCGCCTACGAGACGGCTGGGGAACCATCAATTGCTGAAATGACAGATAAAGCTATTAAGATTTTGCAAAAAAATCCACGTGGATTTTTCCTGTTAGTGGAAGGTAAAGTATAAAATCTATTGATGATAATAATAAGAATAATAATAATAATAATAATGAACATTTCTCAAATGAGGGGGGCAGGTAATGACCCCGGGGACCCCCTAACTACGACCGTGAAATTGTTCTCATCACAGGTAATAAGAAAATATATGGTTTAGGGGTGGGGATCTCAACGGTATTTCAGATAAATGAACATTTCTCAAATGTGGGGGGCAGGGAATGACCCTGGGGACCCCCCAACCACGACCATGAAATTGGTCTCATCACAGGTAATAAGAAAATATATGGTTTAGGGGTGGGGATCTCAACGGTATTTCAGATAAATGAACATTTCTCAAATAAGGGGGTAGGGAATGACCCCGTGGACCCCCCAACTACGACCATGAAATCGGTCTCATCACAAGTAATAAGAAAATATATGGTTTAGGGGTGGGGATCTCAACGGTATTTCAGATAAATGAACATTTCTCAAATGAGGGGGCAGGGAATGACCCCGGGGACCCCCCAACTACGACCATGAAATTGGTCTCATCACAAGTAATAAGAAAATATATGGTTTAGGGTGGGGATCTCAACGGTATTTCAGATAAATGAACATTTCTCATATAAGGGGGGCAGGGAATGACCCCGGGGACCCCCCAACTACGACCATGAAATTGGTCTCATCCTAAGTAATAAGAAAATATATGGTTTAGGGGTGGGGATCTCAACGGTATTTCAGGTAAATGAACATTTTTCAAATGAGGGGGCAGGGAATGACCCAGGGACCCCCCAACTACGACCATGAAATTGGTCTCATCACAAGTAATAAGAAAATATATGGTTTAGGGGTGGGGATCTCAACGGTATTTCAGATAAATGAACATTTCTCAAATGAGGGGGCAGGGAATGACCCCGGGAAAATTGACACACTGACTGCACATCTAGACATGGAGATCTAACATCCCTCCAAGTTTCATAAAGTTACGACCAACGGTTTTCGAGAAACGCTTCGAACAAGATCTGGGAACATTTTTCAAATGAGGGGGCAGGGAATGACCCCGGGGAAATTGAAACACTGACTGCACATCTAGACATGGAGATCTAACATCCCTCCAAGTTTCATAAAGTTACGACCAACGGTTTTCGAGAAACGCTTCGGACAAGATCTGGGGAGAAAGAAAAATAATAATAATAATAAGAAACGGTGTAAAAACAATAAGTCTATACAAACTTCGTTTGTGAGACTTAATAATAATAATAATAATAATAATAATAATAATAAATTGAATAATAATTGAATAGATAATAATAATATTTATAGTCAAAATGCGTCAAATGATTTTAAATGTTAAGTCAAGATTTATCTTTATCTGTCGCTGTCGCGAGAAATACATTTTTGTTCATTTGAACTTGTAACATATGGATTAAAAAGTTTGAAAATAATGTATGAGACAGTTATAATTTTCATTTAAAGACATAGTATCTACGAAAATGGTTATTTTTTTAGTCGGCAATTTTGCGGAAATATCGAAGATATGACTGAATAATGATCTTCCACGTCGACACTTTTTTTATAATTAGCGTAATTAACGGATAAATGCTGATTTGTTGTCGTCGTCTGTAAGAATCAAACTCATTAATTATGCACAGAAACAATCCCAGAAGCACACGCAATGACCTAGATCGTATCGATATCAATCAATGGATGCTGAGGTAAGCACGTGAGATCCTACATTTAGACGGTCCTTGAGGCTTATCCATCGATCATGCTCCTTTCCAATATTTATCTTGGTCTTGTTGTATTTCGCCAGAACTTCTTTCCGATTTCTTTTTCTAGCTGAATCTGTCAATTTAACAGGTCGGCCACGATTTGTTTTTGCTTTGGACGCCATGCTTTTCACCATCAACAATGGAAATGCGCATGCGCAAATACAGGTCACGCTAAGGTTATATGAATATGGGCGGGCTTGCAAACGAATTTTTGTCGTACCGACAAAAAATAAAAAAAACGTGGGAAAGTTGTGAAATACAATAAAACTATACTTCTATGTGTTTTAATTCAACAATTTTTCGTTTTTTATCTCCAAATATTAACATATTTGACCCAAACAATTGAGATTGAAATATTTGAGGAAATCGTAGATACTATGTCTTTAAAAGAAGATGTAATTTATAGGAATATGAGAAATCGTAAGAGTATGTTTATTCACACAGGCGGAAAAGTCGATATAGCCCACCACGGTAACCTAGCCAGTAAATCTCTTCATGACGTGGTAGCTTTATCTGAAGCAGTAGAATTGGCAGACAAAAGCACCAATGTGAATGACACACTGATTGTAGTAACAGCAGACCACTCCCATACCTTCGTCATATCCGGATATCCGGTCAGAGGAAACGATATCTTAGGTATGTTATATACAGACCTGACAGATAAGGCATATAAGAGACTTAGATAATGTTATGATAATCTTACTTTTAGTTTGCAAATTTTGAATTAAGTTAAGAAAATCAACTGTCTTATCTGAGTAATTACTTGTCGCAGGTATGTGTGGAATAGAAAATTATAATGTTTCACTAACTAAAATATCTAGATACCTGTTCGACAGTTGCTGTTGAACCCTCTATACAAATTGTAAATGGGATTTATTTGAATTTGACTTTGTATTCGCCGCGCGTGTGATAGGGATTGCCTCTTCCTCAGAAGCACCTTCTTGTTTTTTCTGGAGGATCGTGCTTGTCTAATGTTCACACACACACACACACACACACACACACACACACACACACACACACACACACACACACATATATATACATATATATATATAATATGGTAATGATAATTTGTTTATTTACTTTTTATTATTTATTTATTTATTTATTTATTTTTATTCTGTTCGTGTATTTGCACACAATTACGCTTACATAACGATATCCGTATTTATTCAGGGGAAATGTTTGGATATACATTGTAGAATTGGTGCACCCTGACGAACATCATATTTCATTAGCAAAGGATCACAATCCATACACAACACTTTTGTATGCTAACGGACCAGGTTTTCACAATCCACGACAAAATTTACGGAATGTTGATACAAGTAAGTACGATGGACAACATTGAATCAAGTTTGTATTGGTGTTGTATTTTAATTTACTACCACAGGGTTTTTGCCGCAGTTAGCTGACTGGCAGTTTCAGACCCCGGATGCATGGGTATTCCAGTAGCTGGTATTTTTGTACCAACTACATGTATATATGTGAAGCTTTCGTGTAGGTTGTAACGTCGAAATTTTGAACTTCTTTAAAACTAAGGTAGTCATCTGCAATGATAAATCTTTTACGGTTTGGACAATGCATTTAGGTTATAGTGTTAGTCATACCACATAGCTAATTTGGGGTTATTTATTTAAATTTGAGTTGGATAAATTTTGTAAGACAAAAACGATCGTATAGAGCAAATATATTGGCCTTTTTGCTAACCTTTTAACTTTAGTAGTATGTTTATATATGTCGATACCACAAGAGTATCAATGCAATACTGAAAACACTGATGCATTCGTAGACTACACTGAGAACATTTATTTACTAAATAAATACATCGATCAAACGATTAAGTCCGTGAGTTCCAGATAGCATCTCAAATCGTTACTGGTAGTTCGTTTAATGCACCTCAATCTATTAGAATACATTTAGTATGAAACCGAGTCCAATTTTCAAAGATTCCGATTTTTATATTACAAAATTATTTTAATATAGTGAGAAATACAAAAAACCTATCCTACCGGGTCTCTATACCTAGCTTTTCATGCTCCATCAAGCATAATAATGACGTCATTTTGTAAGTCAAACGGTCAGGAAGATTTAAAGTTTTGCATCCAAACCGGCCCGGGATAAACATTGTGCTAATCAGAACAAAAATAAGCAACCTCGTAGTGAAAACAGTTGTCATACAGAATCTTAGTCGCCATAATCGACCTACATGTGAAATGTCTTAGTATTTTATAGCTACACCCTGGTGTACACATTTATAAAGACTATCTATTTTCAAAATAATCATGAGGAAAATGCATATTTGTATGAATTTTGGGGGATGCCTAAAATAACGAACATTTCAACATAACGAACATTTTTGTAATTTTCAGCAAATAAAGAATATAGACAGCATACCGGAGTTCCACTTTCGAGCGAAACACATGGCGGGGAAGATGTGGCTATCTACGCTCGGGGACCAATGTCCCACCTTTTTCATGGTGTACAAGAACAAAACTATATTCCCCATCTCATGGCATATGCCTCGTGCGTTGGGGAATACAACAGTCATGACCAATGTGCCGCTAATTATCGAAACCATGTTACAAAATGAATACTTACATAATATTTTAAATAAACTATATCACTTTTCTGTGTTATTCTTTATTTAGGCTAGGACTCATGAGGCGTTGATATAATATAAACATATATTTTAGTTGAATTACATTTGTTGAATTGCTATGGATGATTCAATGAAAGACCTTTTTTTCACAATATTTCTACTTAACGTAGAATAAGGTACTAGATCTGCGAAATTACTGCATATGAGTGTAATATGGGAAGTGGGGCAGATATTTTGTACAGAAAGATAGATATTTGAAGGGAATATAGAAAAAAGTACTGCGAATAAAACAAACAAGACTTTGGGGAGACATGGCCGAAATATTAAATTTCAGATACCAAGGTATTAGTTTTCCAGATGTCCAGAATAAATATACAAATCTGGTAAAAATTGGACAAAAACGGATCTCTGGAAATCAAAAGGTGGGATCAGGTGTCCTGGAGGAGTAAGCATCCCCTATTGACCGGTCACAACCACCGTGAGTCCATAACTGGTACTGACGTCTTAACAACTGCTATCAAACATTCAACTAAACATTTCATCTACTGAAACAGAGTAACCACAAACAAGTCTATTATTCCGACCGTAAAATTTGCGGAACAACAAAATCCATGATCCAATACCATTGTAAACAACTGAAATTTAAGTCTAAGCTTAAAATATGTCAAATACAAGGAAATATCGTACTTTCATTGATATTATACTAATGCACATTGTTCCGTATCTATGCTGAGCCATACGGTGCCTGACGTGAATCCAGGAGACCTTACACGAGTTAGTACGGTATATAGGACGACCATACAATCCTGATTACCATGTCATGTTTAGGTTTATTTAACTGTTGTTTCAAGCTAGCATCTGTCAGCATCTTAGTCATTAAAATCAACAAAAGTTACAAAGCTACAAATTTCATTGAAGGAACATTAAGATTTGGACATAGGAAATTAACTAACGGTCATTTCCCAGGCACACACACGACCAAGGTGCAAAATACGACCAAGATCCCCAAAAGGAACGACATAGCATCCCTATGGCATGGACATCATAGTCCAATATCACCCATTAAACATTGAAAAATATAGTGTGTCTAAGATATGAAAGATAGACTGATCGTAAAAGAATTAAGATTATGCTGTTGATATAATATCAAATTGGTTCTATGTAATATCTAGGCTCTTATAAGCTCCTTGTAACTGCACTATTTCCTTTTCTCGGGAAAGTAGTCAATTATAGTGCACCAGTTAAGGTAAATTGCGGTGACATGACATAATAAATTTCAGATTTAAAGTCAGATAAGACTTTATTCTGTAATTTCTTTATCTCGTACACTTGTAGTCTTCCCATATCACAGGATATACGGAATCATGGAGGGCTCCTGTGAATTTCTCATTCTTTTGTCCTTACTTATACCATATGCAGAAGGATTTCTAGTTGATTCAGGCAGTACACAGCAATTGTTCAGTAGCAGGTACACGGGCAATGGAGAGAGTAAGTGTATTATTTTGGCAAACGATAAAAAAGTGAAGAAAAAAAATCTAGAATTCGTGATTATCTTTAAAAATAAAATCATTTTCTCGAAATATGTATTAAATTATGTCCACCACTATGGTATATTCGCTATTATGAAATAAATGGAATAAGCAATCATAATACTTATCTAAAAATCAGGACTCTACCTAATGTAGGTATCTTTCATGTACACGATGTAAATAAAATTGCCAGGCCATGATTATTATATTTTATTTAAACCATTTGGATAGACGATATCCATAATTACATCGGTAACGTTTACAAGTAGAAAGAACTATAAATATCAGCAAGAACGTCAAATGCCAATGACATACAACTATTGTAACGGAGGCGCTGTATGTGCTGGTTCTTTTGCAAACCAATGCTAATGACAAAGTTTAATAATTATATATCGCCTTATTTGTCAACACGCTATTAGAAATGCGTTAGCTGTGTGTTTTTGTTCAATTTCCCCCTTAGATAGATTGATATACAATAACAAAAGAGATATACATAGGCATTAACATTTCTATAGATTTTTTGAGAATTGCATGAGAAAACCAGGTTTGGCAATTATTCACTTGCAATTGATTAACTCAACCTTACAATTAATATATAAATACCATACTGGACCTGACCTTATTTTCACAAAATATAGAGGGATATAAGAATATTTTATGCCTGTATATAGATGTTATTTGTTATTGAACATTATGTTCAAGTAGTAAAAGTTAAAAAATGTAAATGATTTTTGTTAATCACAGCTAATGGTCCTTTATTTTGTTTTATTATTCGCCGCCAGGAGGCGGCGAATAGATTTCAAATTAAGTTAGGAAGTAGTATATGGAAGGAGCTGTTAGTTTCTTTGAACGCGGAAGTAATGACGTAGTAATTTTATTTGAGGCAAAAACGCTATTAAATTTCAGATATGAAAGTGATGTTGGTTTGTTTCATAAATAATCAGCATCAAAATTTGTTTAATGCAACTAAGGTATAATACCGCGATTCGTATTTTTTGTAGGGACATAGACATAAGAAATGAAATAACGATAAGTGGGAGACATTAGTCGAAATGATGGGAGCAATCATTACGTGATTGCTTTTGATTTTGATAAGAGCATGATATCCTATTATATAAGTTTAGTGGACGACGGAAATTTGGAACAAAATGTTTTTTATCATTTAAAAATGATTTCGTTTGTGCAAAACGGAATAAATATAACACCGAAAACGAAATGTGTCGTATGAAATATTGATGATTGGGAGAACAACAAAGTGAAAACGGGTCGGACGATTTACCGAAACAGACCTTAATTACTGAAGCACACCATTTTTACTTTTATTTCGACATAAAAACTGTAGTACATGTAGTGCATGTTAAAGTCTACATATAATAAAATGTTACTTTTAACACGAGTTTTGTGTAATAATGGATAAAGTCTGAATTATCATGTTAAACAAGATCGAACCACTCTAGCCGGCTAGGCCAACAATGAACGAAACAGACTGGAATATGGACTTGTTTTAAAAAAAATATTCTGAATTATTCCATAAATGTTTTTCTAAATTACGTTTTATATACATGTACATGTATACTTCCTTTGAAATACCTTTGGCGGCGAATTGATGCTTTGCATCAAGTTTTTCTTGTGTATAAATGTATTGAGATACTAAATGAATACTTGTTTTCGATGACTCCGTTTCACTAAATGTTATGTTCAATTACCTGTTCGATAGCGGCTGTTGAGTTATCTGTACAAATTGTGACGATAATTTATTTCTCGCTATTTTTCTCGAATTCACAGTATCAAAACTTATGATTTCTCAACTCTTTACACTACTATTCCACATAAAAAATTGAAAGGCTTTTTAGCATCATAGACAACTGCTTTTTCAGGTGGTACCCGAAAATTGCTATAGTGATTGGCCTATCAGGATACATTTCGTCAAACCCACTCTGATTCTCCACCTCTAATATTATTTAATGTTCGGAGACGTGGTCTTTCAAACAAACTGTCGGCATTCCTATGGGAACCGTGCTCCTTTATTGGCCGACCTGTTCCTTTATTCATACGAAGCAGATTCATGAAACTGCTGAATCAAAAGTCGGTGTCCTTTAAATTTGACATTTAGATACGACGTCAATTAATAATGACAATTTTCATACATATGTCAATGCGATTATATCCCACGAACTAGAAATTAAAGATACAACAGAATCATACACACGCTATACTTAGACATTTTACTTAATATCAACACAGACGGGAAATTAGAAACAAAGCTATACGATAAACGCGACGATTGGCTTTCCCATCGTAAATTTTCCACATTTAAGTAGTAATATCCCTCACTCACCTGCATATGGAGTTTATATTTCACAAATGATCATATGCCAAAATCGTGCAAAAAATGAAGATTTCATATACAGAGGTAAACTACTCACTGACAAATTATTGACCATATCGAAAACCGCGTTTAATGTCAACGTTCCGCAAATTTTATGGTCGGTATAATAGTCGTTTGCGACTACTCTGTTTCACTAAGTGAAATGTTGAGTAAGCCTTTTCGTCGGCGGTTGTTGAACGTCTGTACCAATTGTGACGAGGATACATCCTCACGTGTTTCAATTGGACTTGACTGTGGACTCACGGCGGGTGTGGCAGGGGATGCTTAGTCCTCCATGGCACCTGATCCCACCTCTTGGTTTCCAGAGGTCCGTGTTTGTCCATTTTTACCGGATTTGTATCTATGTCCTGGACATCCTATTGATTTATACTTTGGTATCTGAGATTTTTATATTAGTATATTAGAATTTGATTGTGGACAGCAGGGGATGCTTAGCCCTCCATGTAACCTGACTCCACCTCAATATTCTACCAGCCCCGTGCTTTTCCCGTCTTACCCAGATATGTATAGTCTCTGTTAAACATCCTGAGGATTTATACCTTAGTATATGCACTGCTTTGAAAATTGTAATTTTCTCTTCCATAAAGCATTAAAATCGAAAAAAATATACTATCACACACACCATCTAAATATAAATATATGTTTGCGTGACTGTAGCATGCATGATAAGTTAATAGTTATGTAATTATGTTGGCATTAGTAGGTTTTTAAAAGGATTTGAACAAATATATAACGGACAGTAAAAACCGAAGTTCCGTGTCAGAGTGGGTGTCGGCACGTTAAAAATTCGTCACTGCTTAAAGCCACATTCCGGGGAGTAATGTCCATATATAAACTTTTCTGTACTCTCTTAATGCGTATTCGCATGAACTTTCGTCGTATTTCCAAAGTCCTATTCCAACTAATTAGTTAATTAATCATGGAGAACACATAACACATTGATCCATTTATAAACGGTAAGGTGTTGCCGGTCACGTGTGACGCTCTACTGAGCGTGTTCGTGTCACTGTCCAGGACAATCCAGACAAGTGGAACACCAATCAAATGCTCTGGAACACTGTCCTGGGCAAGCAATTGAGCCATAAGCTTGCGTGAATTATGTAATTTTTATCGATATCTTTGAAATAATTACTTCTTGTCCTGGTACATTCCATTGTAAAACGCTGTGAGACTGAGCCGGGACAGTACTCTAGCGGTAAATAGAGAACTCGTTCACCAGGGAAAATTTAAGATTTCCTATGGAATTCCCCTAATAACCCCATTAATACATCGAATTTTTATTTTTTTTTTCATTTTCGTCGGTTAGGAGTGGTTTTCTAATGAAAATGTCAAAAATTACAATAACGTGTAGAAAATTACAATAAAGTCCCCGGAATGTGACTCTAATTGTCGTAAATGCGGAAATTTGAAGCCCTTCACCGGCATTGGTGACGTCTCCATATGAGTGAAAGATTCTTGAGTGGGACGTTCAACAACAATACAACACCAACAACAAATATACATGTATAAAGGTTGGCTGCGAGTTGTAGAGTGCATATCATATTCCATTCAAAGTGAAATATACATGTATAAAAGCAATATATACATATATATTTCGTCTCATTACTAAGAGATTTTTTAAAGCTACAAAACGGTAATAGTTACCTCAGTTATGTAATTTTAATGTCAAATCTAAACCTTGAAATGATGCAAGATGATATTACTTATGCTTATGACATGATTTATAAGTTAAAAAAGACAAAGTATGCATAATAATCAATGATAAGTATGCATGATAATCCATATATATATATATATTATCTAAAATAATACAAAATGTATGGCCATTATGTCACACTATGGCTTGTTATCTTAAAGATAACCACTTTTTAACCTACACGTGTGAGCGATGAGTGTGTCCTCCACCTTTTGTCTGACGTACTTATTTTAGTACAGAACGGGCATTGTAATTTTATTCTGCATGACATCTGTTATTGACAGCAATAAAAATGAATAAAATGATAAAGGATGGGGATAAGATGTTAAATGAACTTTCAGTTAATTCTTAGTCTTTATTTGCTTAAATCTCCTTGAATGTGTATTTTTCTGTTTGGTTAAAACGTAAAATAAAATTGAAAGTACTATATATCATAATTATAATGCAAAGTTATAATGCTGAAGGCGATCGTATCTGTCAATTAGACTTCATCAGTTGAGCTCCAATTATGAAATTTATTAAAATGAATATTTTCTAAAGAAAAAGTGGTACCATCCATGGCCAAATAATAAAACTAAATGCAGAGCAAAATCCGTTTAAGAGCAGCCATGATTAAAGATGTGAAGAAAGTATGTATGTATATATATATATATATATATATATATATATATATATATATATATATATATATATATATATATATATATTTAGTTCACTCAGATATACCGCCGCCTTTTGTTTTCCTAAATTTTGTCGGTATAACGGGTTTAGCAATATATCGAGGTTTACTATTTTCAAGCTGTGGTCGTATATCATATCCTGTATACAACTCACTATCGTAAATTCGGATATTTTGTCTATTGTTTAAGTGTAGACAATGTGGCCACTCTATTAAAATGGCAAATACCAAACCGTCCAAAATATGTAGCAATACATGTTCGACGGCCGGGAAATCTAGATCTGTTTCTAACATTCACCCGGAAACATTTCCAATGTTAACATTTTGGTTTAAAATAACTTTTTGACAGGCCGGTAATACAAAGGTTTCGATTTTTTGCAACTTTCACGGAAGCCAGATACTCGTAAGTTGGTCTCCGTCTGACTTCTGCATTTTGTTCCAGTTTATGACACTCAATATTCGAGTTATCTCCCTTTGCTTGCAGTAGAAATTTGAAGTAAACTAGCTACTGTCGGCTAACTGCTTTACTCACACCTCTGGTCTGGCGATATGTTCGAGGGATTTAACATGTATAAATGGCCGTGTGTACCGGAGAATCGGTGACGGATTGCGGTATGCGGGTTTTGGTGTTACAACGAGGGAATTACAGTCAAACCTCGTTATCTCGAAGTCGTCGGGACCAAGCAAAAAATTTGAGATAAACGGGTCCTCGAGTTAAAAGGTCTGTCACTAAATACAATCCTGGACCCGGTTGCACAACACATTGTTAAATTTAAAGTTAGCCCACTAGTTTAACATTGGTTAACTTCACGTTAAATTTAACAACTTGTTGTGCAACTGGGTCCTGATTCCTCTCATGAGGGTCTCGGTAGTTGCCAGAATACTTGTGGGCCTACATGTTTAAAGCAAATTAAAAAGAATTAATTATGTTTGAGTAATTATTTCTTAATACACAACTGTATTGGCAAGTAAACATCACTCACATTTTAATAGAAACAACCCATGCTCCTTTTAAGAAGTGACACTATCATTATACATTTAAGAGCAGAAAGTCTAAAAAAGATTTGATATAAATTAACATTAGTCATCTAAATTTAAGAATGGAGATAAAAAAGGGGATTTTTTTGAAGATATTTAATTATTGTATGTACTCAAAGCGATACAGAAACAATATATGTTCAGCACTAATCATATAATCACAATGCCGATGTACAAAAATTAATTTCGAGATATCTGGTCAATTTCACATTGAATCTAAACATCTGGACCAAGTTTTAACATCGATATTAGCGTTTTTTTTTATACTTTTCGGATCTCGAGTTATCAGGTCTTTTATTACTAAGATATAGAAGGAGAATTGCCGGGACCGGCACATGATCTCGAGATAACCGGGTAAATCGAGATTACCGATCTAGTATATATCTATAAAAAAATATCACACTAACAGTTGGTGATATATCAATCACAAGGCTATATATATCTGCCCACACGTGTAAGGCCCTCTGTTTATTACCCTTTTAGATAAAACATGATACATTTATCAGAGATTCAACCATTATGCCAAGTCATAATTGTTTTTACGTGAATCTAAAATGGAAATACGATTTTCATAGTTCTCTAGCGATCCCGTATACGCCTGACAGAATCCCATTCATCTAATCCTTAACCCCGAGGCCGTCAATCTACTAACTTAATGCAATTTAAAAAAAAAACAGTATTAAGAAGCTTAGTGTGAAAAGGTTACATATTGCATCAAGGAAGTTTCTGTCGGCATGCCTGATATAAGTATTAACAATAAGTACAAAGCTACAATTTTCCTCTCAGAAATCTTTTCTCTGAGGACAATTTATAAAACTATATATGTTTAAAACATTAAAACGTATCCCATAAACATTAATCACAATCCAATTCCTTTAACAAATTCCAACCCTGTGTATCTAGATGGTATTCTATTTTCGATTGTTTAGACGAGTCTTTTATGACCTGTAGAGTTTAACCCTTTCAACCCTACAGACCACAATAGACTGGTCTTAAATAATAGAAAAGAACATACCACTCAAAAACTCTGGGATGAAAGGGTTAAAGGGATAATTTGAATAAGGGTTACACATACCTGTTCGACAAATTGCAATTTAGTTTTGTTTGTTTATTGTTGTTTAACATCCCACTCAGTAATCTTTCACTCATATGGAGACGTCACGAAATGCCGGTGAAGGGTTTCAAATTTTGGCCTATGCTCGGCACTTACGGCCATTGAGCAGTGAGAGTTCTTTAACGTGCCGACACCTACTGCAACACGGGACCTCGAGTTTTACTCTTTCATCCGAAGGACAGGAAACCAACCTGCCGCCGGCTGGACTCGAACTCACGATCTCACGACCAAGAATCAAGCGCGCTACCGACTGAACCAGGCCGGCTAATTTGCAATTTAGCAGTACAACATGTATATACTAAAGCAGTAGACGATTCATATGTACAAACAGAGACATTTGAATATAAAATTTCAGATACCAAAGTATAAATCATCAGGATGTCCAGGACAAACGCGGACCTCTGGAAAACCTCTTGGCGTCAGGTGTCATGGGGGAGTAAGCCTCCCTCTGACGACTGGTCACACCCGCTGTGAGTCTTCAGTCAAATTCAAATTTGAATAATCAAATATTCTGAACTTAAATTATGATTATTAGCATACTCATTTTGTCCTCCCGGATCTAGGTAGAAATTAATGGCTCCCACACATTTACATGAATAAGAAAAAAGAGCAAATTAAGATACATGTAATATTGCAATTTCGAATAATATGTATTTTATATAAATAAACAATATGATTCGTCTAAATGTATATTTGTATTCTTTATGTTTATTTATATTTTACATTTATCCCCAAATATACCATTTAATAACCTGTATCACATCGTTTCGAACGTAATTGACAAAAGATAGTTCTTCATATCAAAGCACGAATATACAAAAAGAAACGGCATCATTCCTTATGTATACAAATTACACATATAAATGATTATCTATAAATGCATGTACAAGTATTTATATATTCATGTCGAATCTTCATTTTTTGTAATGCATGTATTTGATTAAACCCAGGACCCCTACCCGGGCAACCATAAGTACCTAAACAAAATATATCTGCAAAATAAAAAAATAAAGTAGGACGAAGTAAGACTATATTACAAATATCCTCTCAAGCAGCTCCAAATAACAACTGTAATAGTCTGATTGAAATGGTCAGATGCTTTAACACCCTGAAAAATGATTTGTGATGCATACTATTCCACGAAATAAATATCAATTACTGTTATGAATTCCGGAGTGTCCTCGGTGGTCTAGTGGTTGGAGTATTACAAATTAAGCCATTATGTTTCCAACCTCTTGTCAGCGCAGGATCGAGTCCAGTTAGAAAGTAAGCTTATCTTGTGAGAAAGTTTACTTGCGGAAGGCTGATTGTCTCTTTCTGATTACTCTGTAACTGGGTTCATTCATCCACAATTAAAAACTGGCCGCCACTATTTAACTGAAAAATCAATGGTTAAGTGTGGCGTAAAACTTCAATAAATAAATAAACCGAATAGAATCGAGACAAACTGTGTAAAGCAAACATAGGGCTACCATTTGTTTACGTCACTTCTGTCTGACATGGATTCCAGACAAAATGTGTAAAGCAAACACAGAGCTACCATTTGTTTACGTCACTTCTGTCCTACATGGATTCCAGACAAAATGTGTAAAGCAAACACAGAGCTACCATTTGTTCACGTCACCTATGTCTGACATGGATTCCAGACAAAATGTGTAAAGCAAACATAGAGCGACCATTTGTTTACGTCACCTATGTCTGACATGGATTCCGAACAAAATGTGTAAAGCAAACACAGAGCGACCATTTGTTTACGTCACTTCTGTCCTACATGGATTCCGAACAAAATGTGTAAAGCAAACACAGAGCGACCATTTGTTTACGTCACTTCTGTCCTACATGGGTTTCAGACAAAATGTGTAAAGCAAACACAGAGCTTCCATTTGTTTACGTCACTTCTGTCCTACATGGGTTTCAGACAAAATGTGTAAACCAAACACAGAGCTACCGTTTGTTTACGTCACTTCTGTCCTACATGGGTTTCAGACAAAATGTGTAAAGCAAACACAGAGCTACCGTTTGTTTACGTCACTTCTGTCTGACATGGATTCCACAGACAAAATGTGTAAAGCAAACATAGAGCTACCATTTGTTTACTTCACTTCTGTTTGACATGAATTCGAGACAAAATGTGTAAAGCAAACATATTGCTATCATTTGTTTATGTCACATCTGTCCGAATCATGAACAACTGTATATGACGATCATTTTGTGAAATGTGTCACGTTGTTAGTTTGTTATTGTTATAGTTAGTTGACGGTATATTGTATTAAACCTGTATTTTTATTATTCAGCACCCTACTTTTGGAGATCTAATGCTAAAAAGGCACTACAGACAGCAATAAGAACCCAGCAAATCAACAATGTGGCGAAAAACACTATACTTTTCCTTGGGGATGGAATGGGTGTTTCCACCGTAACAGCTGGACGAATTCTTAAAGGACAGATGAACAGGAACACTGGGGAGGAAACTGTGCTTTCCTGGGAAAACTTTCCAAATGTCGCTTTGTCTAAGGTTTGATGTTATTGACATCACAAACAGGCGTTATGTATAGGAACACCAAATGTACAACTGTTATTTGCAATATTGCACGCTGATACTATATATTATGTTTTATTTGAAGTAGTAAAAATATATAGGTAGGATAAAGACAAACGCTTACACATAAAGAGTCAGAAGAATAATAAATAGATATAAAGATACATACATAAATAGATACAAAGATACATAATGTCATAATAATAGTGAATGTTAAATAGAAATATATAAACATAGAGATATACATAAAATAATTGATCAATAGATAGAGTTCTTCGTCAAATTAAATTCACCGCCACCTTAAATTAGTTAATAGTTTTTGTAAATATGGATACTGTTTGGGTGTCAGATTAATGGAATGGTACGAACCCTCTAGGAAGCCATGTGTATTAACCTGTCACTTCACACTGTATACAGAATGACAAGAAATACAATGTCATAAGAGTTTTGAAGTTATATTTTCATATCTTTGTTTTCATACTGAAAAATGAAATTACTATATTGGAAAATCCTGTCCTGTAAAACAGCGACGCTCATTGTAGAATGGTATAGTATAGAGTATATATTATTGTTATATATTTACATTTCACGTAACAGTCGCCCACAGTGTTAATCTAGACAGCTATAAATGACGTACTTCATATGACGTCACACAATGATGTTTCTTCATTCATATAATGACGTCACAAGATGTTTCATCAAATAAACTCTATACTTTACTGTTCTATATTCAACTCTGCTGTTCCATCAGAATGAGACCGATCACATAAGGCGGGGTATTCGATTCCATTGTTTTGTTTTTCAATTAGCGGGCGCCATTCTATTTATCTGTCACCAAGCAGCATCCATATTGGCAATAAGTGCACTCTGACACGCGTGATTAATCACATAATTATAATTATAGACATATAACCAGGATCATCAGACACCAGATTCTGCCGGAACAGCTACTGCCTACCTATGTGGCGTCAAAACAAATATGGGAACAATTGGCGTCGATGCAAGTGTCACACGTGGACATTGTAGTACAGAACAGGGTGCTGAAATAAAGTCCATTCTCAGCTGGTCGCTCGCAGAAGGTAAATCTGTCGGTGTTGTTACCACAACTAGAATAACACACGCCACTCCAGCTGGATCTTATGCTCACACTGTTGAACGGAACTGGGAAGGAGATGCTGAAATGCGTCACGTGACGGGCGGTTGTAAAGACATCGCTCTTCAACTTGTCGAAGACAACCCAAACATAAATGTAATTATGACAACTAAACTGGAAAATATTGAATAATAGAAAACGTAGAAAGTGACAATGTTACAAGTTTGTATTCCGATTAATCAAACTAAAGAAATCAGAAAATACTTCAGTATTTAAACAAGTTAGGAACTATCCATTTACCATACATGTGGGTTCTGTGTTGTTGTTAATAGGTGTTGTGTAACCAAAAGTGATATCAGTATAGGTGACATTAAGTGACTTTAACTCTTAATTTTCAGGTAATAATGGGAGGTGGTAGACGCTTTTTCATGCCCGCAGACGCAATTGATCCGGAAAGTGGACTTAACTCGGCACATGGACGCCATGACGGACGTGATCTGATCAAAGTAATTTCCATGATTATATGGTTAAAATTGTATTGCGCCATGTATCTAAACAGCAAACTGCTACGTTTCTAACATTGTAGAGACATATTTTAATTTTCTGATCTATATGCATTCACAAAGGTGAAGAAATAAATTCAATACAACTCAAAGAACATTTTACAGTGGTATTTATTTTAAATAAATTCACTGACGAATCTTTTGGTAATATTTTTAAGGAATGGGTGGCGGAAAAGAAGGGCCGCAGTGTAAGCCATCATTACGTGTGGAATTCAACAGCATTCAACAATGTTGACCCAGATACGACCGATTATCTCCTTGGTAACATACTAATTATTTATATTAAAAAGCTTAAAAGACAAAATCTGTTGTAAATTCATGAAATAATTTTTTTTTCATTTATATTGTTCGTATAATGAATATTTCATTATCTTATTTGCATCAATAGAATCTTAAACATAATGGTATAATGTACTATATACTGGAATATGTGAGTACAAGTATAATATTTACACTGAGGGCCAATGCTATTTACAAGATGCATTCATAAAGCGCATGCCATTATAGAACATCCACAATGGGTTTTTTTCATTGCCCTGAAATATGTGAAATTTGTAACTAATATTTTTTCTTCTCTCTGAAAAGGTCTATTTGAGTCAAGCCATATGAATTATGAAATAGATAGACTTGACACCGCCTACGAAACCGCAGGAGAACCATCAATCGCCGAGATGACTGAAAAAGCTGTACAGATCTTACAGAAAAACCCAAAAGGATATTTTCTGTTAGTGGAGGGTGAGCTTTTAATATTTACAAAATGATAGGTACAATAAAACAAACAAACGATCTCAAACAAGGCGAAATCCATGAGTATTCATTCCTATCCCCATTTCAGTTTTCCAATTATTATAACAGTAATAATTTATTTCCATGTAATGTCAATTTGATCAGATAAAATAATATCTAGCATTGTACCAGAAATATCAGCTTCAAATAAAAACAACATAAACCACAACAATTCCCAGCAAAAACACATCGCAAAATGAAAAAAAAAATAAAAAGAAAGAAAGGGATTCTGAAGATATGCGATACAGCCATACACGTTCCAAAAAACGAGATTGATTATAACTTTAATCTGAATAACTTAGTAAATGATAATGATTATATATACAATGGATACATTGTGGAATACAATGGTATATTGTCGAATATCTTATATCAAGAAATGATAATTCATGCTGAAATACGTAAAACAACTGGAAACGTTGATCTCCATTGTGGACTATTTTTCTCTATTCTACAATGATTACTCTGCCATGGTTTTACCTAACAGTGCAAAAAACATTGACTTTAGTGTTGGTTTGGACCTTTGTCATAGTAGAAAAACATATATAACGTTACTTACTAATGACAATTTTCCAGCCAGGTTCCGATAGGATCCTATTCACTAGACAGTTATTTGTTAGTTCGTTAAAATCCACAATAAGCCAGAGAAGCAATGAAGGAAAAGAATTTAGTGCATTAGTGCTGATTAATCGGTTATAGCATCATATAGCTACTCACAATGTATAAAGGTATTAACCCTTTCAACCCTACAGACCAAAATAAAAATAGCACTACAATTAGGTATATAGGGATGAAAGGGTTAAAGATGATTCTTTAACAAAGGGGGCAAAGTGGACCTGGCTCATCACGGAAACCACGCCAGTAAATCTCTCCACGATGTGGTAGCGTTGTCTGATGCAGTACAAGTGGCTGATAATATCACTAGTGAAAGTGACACTATGATAGTTGTCACAGCTGATCACTCTCACACCTTCGTCATATCCGGATATCCGACTAGAGGGAACGATATCTTAGGTATGATATGGATAATTTCATTTTCTTTGCCTTTCCAAGTTCTTCTTTCTGTTTCTCTCTTTTATACTGTTTCAACATTAGAGAAAATTAGTCTAATACCATTTCGAGAGAGGGATGGTGGAATTTCAATCATCTTGCACAAAAATGCATTGGCGAGACTTAAAATAAATTTTGTACTTTTGAATTGAGATCTCATCATTCTTCCCTAAACATGGTGTTAAATATGTTAATCATAGATCGTAAATTTTGCAAAATAATGTTGACTTTAAAATTATCAGTTTCTTTGTTGATGACAAATTGCAAATAAAAATGGTTGAGACAATTGTTCTAATGTGTATTAAAGGCTTGGTACAACCGGACAAACGCCATGTATCTCTAGCTAAAGACCACAATCCTTACACAACACTTCTTTATGGTAACGGACCCGGATATCACAATCCACGTCAAGATTTACGACATGTAGATACAAGTAAGTCGCAATGATCATGCGATTTGAATTTGACAGTTTTGAAAAAAAGTAATCGACATTTTGATTAAAGAGCTTCAAAATGTTACGATATGAATGCACTTGTGTATCGTGAGCATGATACATCAGAATTTACGGCATTATGGTACAATTAAGCTGCCATCATTATTGGTCAAGATCCATTATTGCATTTTAAGATTAACAGGTAATCATAATATGAAAGGTTTCGGAAAAGATAATGCCAGTAATTCATGTAATGCGTCAAATTTTAAATTATATTAATAGTAATTTACATATCACTTTGATAATTTGTAAAGATATATATATCTGTTTTTTTGTTCGTAATTAGCTTTAATAATGCATCGAACATTATATATAGATATTAGTAAGTTCAGTGAAATTGCTTTGAACTAAATAATAACATTTCTTATCAATGTTTTATTTGTTGAAGTCTTATAAGATTAAGCCTTACATCTCTCCCTCTCTCTCTGCTTTTTTATCAATCCCGACACACAATTATCTTTTGTTCTCCCATGCTATAACAGCATGCTATAAGGCTATTGACAAGGAAATCTAAATTAATCTACTTGTACTAATGATGCTTATTAGAAGTGTACATTACACTTTAATCATGATAATAACAAATACAATACAAGTTATATATTAATATGCTAAAAATTAGGTCATTTTTATAATGCGTCAAGATCTATGACCTGTCTATACAAAATAATTGCTACATGGTTTAACGGAGTCATAATACGAGTATATCACTTTTGTTATATCGACATTAGCAGCAGTTTGATTCTACGTATACTGAAATGATGCCTCAAAATGAAGATCTGTCAAACTTTGCAAGTACCCATGAACTTTTAAGATGCAGCAGGACTAACGAGTGTATCAGCTTCGTAATATAAAATTTAACATGTCTATATGAGGAGATAGCTAAAATAACCCGTAAAGATAATGTACAAATATCAAGGAATTGCTGTAATAATTAATGTGTCAAGATTAATAACATATTGATACATGCAATCATAATGCCACTTCAAGTTCTACAATATGTCGACACATTTAAGCCTTGGTCATAATGCGTCATAATCTATAACATGTTGATACAATTAAGTCGTAATCGCAATGTGCCAAGAACATGACGTATTGATAAATATGGGTCTTATGACAATGGCATGCTCAAATTGCTGAAACAAAATATTGGAGAGTTATCCGAAGTAGATGAAGGCGAGTCTAGAAACTTCGAACTAAACAACAAAATATTCTTACTTTTGTAGCTGATAAAGATTATATGCAAGGAACAGGTGTGCCACTTTCTCTTGAGACACACGGTGGAGAGGATGTCGCTATTTACGCACGTGGACCAATGTCACACTTGATGCATGGTGTACAAGAACAGAATTATATTCCTCATCTAATGGCTTACGCATCATGTGTTGGAGAGTACAATAGTGCAAGTGAATGTGCTTCTAATTACCAGAATCATGTAACAAAATGATGTTTTTTTTTTTGTATGAATGCATAATAAAGTTTAAACAATTCACCACCGTAGAAAACCTAAATATTGTGTTGTTTGTTATTGTCTCTTTTTATTTTTATTGAAAATTTCATCATCTATCAAAAACATTTATTGTCCTTTGAATGAAACTTGGACATTTCTTTATCATGTCCACTTGATATAATGGAAGAGTTATAGCCAAGATAGAGAGGGGTCATACAAGGACAAGTGGTTCAAGCATAGCTATTTCAAACTCGTTATAACATCCCTTTATTCAATGCAGATTTGTGGAAGGATGATGGTCTATTACTCTCTTACTCGACCATGGAAGACCCCAGGGAAATATGAAAAAAATGAAATATTTCATATCAATAACATGTCTGCAAATTGCAATCAATTTAATCGATAGATGAAATATAATATGTATTGTAGCATCAAAATATTCGCGTGGGAATAATCTTTACATGTTACGCGAGGAGAGGTCATTTGAATTTCCTTAACCGCGCAAAATGTGTAGTCGATTTAGATTTTGCATTTCTTCTTATTTCCACGTACGTTACCACCACAAGAAAGTTTTTTTGTAATGGAAAATCGTAAGAATTTATCTCCAATGACAAATTCCGTGTTTAAAATATGTTTGTAACATAACTTAACATTCAACCATTTATGTTATGCAGTAAACCATGAATAAAATTTACGTTTTACAATATACAGATATATTTAAAGTAATCGTATTTAAATGGCGTTTAATTCAAATATGCTTATTATTGCAATCCGGCTATAGCGAAATCATCTTCTATTTGTCATACATTAATTTCCTATGTTAATGGATGGATTACATTGTGTGCCACAGGTAAAGTAACAATTGCAATGCCGAAAATGTGATTTATAAAGGTAATATTCCGATGATAGACCATATTCCTACCCCAGATATTACTGTTATTATGCAAGTCGACATTAGGTACAAAATACAAGGGAGACGACCGCTTGTTAAATGTATTTCGAAAAGTATCTATTTTGGCAAAATATTAACATGCAATGTTATTTACGCCCCTGGGTTCCATTTTTCCATGTCAAGGTTTTCTAATCCACGTCAATCTTTATACACATTGACAGATTACATTGAATTTGATCTAAAATTTCAATTAAATTGATCCGGCACTAACCCCTGACATACGCCAATAAAAACACGTGACATAGCCTGCACGTTATTCTGCGTTTATGTACTTTACCATCTATCATGTGGTTGATGTGTGATCGAATGTTAGATGCGTTTTGATTGGTTCATTCAACGGAAGTTGCAGCCAATGGAAATCGGCACCTTGTAGTCACAATATACAGGCCAAATATGTCAACGAAATGGATCAGAAAACCTTGACTTCGGAAGATGGATAGATTCCGAACACTGATGAAAGTCTCCAAGGCAGGAAATCGGAGATCAGGGTCTGAAGTCACCAAATTTTCTCATTACTCAATCTCAACTTTAATCATTTTGACTATATAATCCTTTGTAAAACTTTTGGGTTTGAGTGATTAGGTTATTTTCTATCATTCACATATGACTTGTTGCGCCATACTTATGTTTTACATGTACAAAATACGTACTCAAATGACTTATTGATATTTCTGAAATTTTCTTCAAATGAGCAGTACTTCTGATCATTGTATATAACTGTATGCCGTCAATATAAAACTTGTCCAATTACAGAATATATTGTGCATGTTTTTACCTTAAAATAAAAAAAAGTTTGTTGACTGTAGGTACTAAGTAAATTTGGTGACTTCGGGCCCAGGCTTCAGGTTATCGTTGGCATCACGTACAGGGTAACACCTAGGCGTTTCTACAATTTCGGTTTCAAAAATGTGACTATGGCATCAAAGCGCATGTGAAATCACATGAACTGGAATGCATGTACACTCATTAACACTTAGGAATTTGAACAAAATGTAACCATGCTTTCGGTTAGGTTGTATTTTGTATTGTGTTTGAGACTAATATACAAACGTTGGGCTGATGAATGGACACGGAAATTCCGACCCGTGCGGTAAGAGCCCAATTGTCTAATTCGTTGCCTTCCACTCATCACACCCATATAAGATTCTGATCTTATGAGTAAGATTCTAAATTTATGATGTGTGTAATCGGGTAGATATGTATATGTCATGATTACCTGATCTAAAATTTACTCGCTTTATCAATCCTATTTTAGATTAAATACTACACCGTTATCATTATCGTTCTCTGTCTGAACCATACATGTAGGAGAGTATGTATTAGTGCTTTAAACGTCCACAGTTCTTTATTAAAATAAGAATGTACTCTTAAGTCTATGATAGTTACGTATTTCAATATTAATATGATAAGACTATAACGTATTTCTGCTTCAATTATAATCTAAGCATTCCCATGCTTTATCAACTACACCACAAAAATGATTTTGTATTCATCAGTTAATCATCTAACTTTATCATTAAACAACAAATACCGTGTTAAGATAACAAAGTAAATCAGCTAGGTTCAAACTTCATCCCCAGCACAAGCATGAGGACCGCAAAGGGGAAAGTGTATTTCTCTGTGTGTGTAGTCGTGATATTCTGAACTAAATATATGTATATATGTATATAAAATTTTATAAAAAAGTGATTCTAGAAAACAGAATTAGATGATGATGGTAGTAATTGCTTCTAGCAAAAAAAAAAGAAATTTTGAAACCCTAAAAACAAAATCCCCTTTCGGGACCTCCTTAAAGTCAGTTACCTGTACATTGCATCTAAACAGGTTGAAACGGTTTCATTAAGATCACAAAATTCACTGCACAAAGGAGAAAAAGGTATGTAACATTAGTTATTATGGTCAATACGAAGTAAGATTGTTAAAAATAGTATGTTAACTTCCAAAATGGTTAATTTAAGTAATTATAATATATATTTAATTCATCTTTTTATTCAAAAGATGGAGTGAAACTATAGTGTGTGTGTGTGTGTCCGTTTGTATCTGTGTGTGTCTCCGTTTGTGTGTATCTCTGTGAGTGTATTTGTTTGTGTGTGTGTGTGTGTGTCTCCGTTTGTGTTGTATCTTTCTCTGTGAGTGTATTTGTTTGTGTGTGTGTCTCTCTGTGAGTGTATTTGTTTGTGTTTGTGTGTATATGGCATTCATCAATAATATATTAACTTTTTATTCACAGCAAGATGGAGGCAAATGTAATTACTTTTAAAATCATCGTCGCTGTCATCGTAGTGGTATCAAATATTAGAGGTGAACCGCTCGGCTGTGAAACAAAAACTGGTGATTTCAAAGTTTTGAATTGTTCACATTCAAATTTTACGGAGTTTCCGGATTTATCGGACCTATCACATCCTCCGAGCATAATAGATCTGTCTGACAACTATATTACATCTATAACACGCATCAACATATCGGATCCATCAACATTGACTTTTGTCAATTTGTCTAGAAATCGCATAACAACTATAGAATATGATTCATTTGTGGACCTCATTAATCTTGATACGCTGGATCTGTCTTATAACCATTTACAAGGATCTTCCCTTATTGTGAAAATTTACAAATTTGAATTAAAATTGTCAAACTTGAAATGGCTGAGTTTTAGAGGCAATCCGCTGGGGCTCGTGAAATCAATGACATTTACCAGTCATGGTTACATGTTACTTGAACACTTAGATTTATCCCATTGCAGAATAACGACTTTAGAACATTTAGCATTGGATAATTTAATCAAGCTGAAAAATCTGAGTTTGCAGTATAACGAAATAACTGCACTTGATCCGTCCATGTTCACGGGTTTGATGGAACTGGAAATTCTCGATTTAAGCTACAATGAAATCAAAGTGTTAGAAAATGTTCCATCTCTGATGTCATTAAAAAAAATGAATTTGGATAACAATAAAATTGAAACGATAAGTGACCAAGCTTTTTCATCTATATCAGAACTGGAAATTCTTTCACTAAGGAATAATAAGTTGAAATACATTACCCATCTCAGCATAAACTGGGATGACGTCAAAACACTACTGCTGCAAGGGAATCCATGGCATTGTGACTGTAACATGAAATGGGTCAAGACTTCATCTTACGTGATACAAGATCATCTGACGGACTCAAACTTCATGTAATTATATGCCTATCTGTACGAACACAGAAACTCGTACCCAGAAACACATACACGCATTATTATACATACACGAGCTTACTGGCAACAAAACATATATACATACATGTTTGTAGACGTACAAACACACACACAATTTTATCAGTTTTTGTATCTTATTGATTTGTTAATAGATTGAATTTTACCTACCTCCACGCACTCATAAAGATACACACATGCATGCACAAACACATTCACGCACTCATTCACACACATACACACACATACACACAGAGACACACACGCACACACATTTGTTCAGTTTTTGTATCTTATTGATTTGTTAATAAATTGAATTTTACCTACCTCCACACACTCATAAAGATACACACATGCATGCACAAACACATTCACGCACTCATTCACACATACACACAGAGACACACACGCACACACATTTGTTCAGTTTTTGTATCTTATTGATTTGTTAATAAATTGAATTTTACCTACCTCCACGCACTCATAAAGATACACACATGCATGCACAAACACATTCACGCACTCTTTCACACACACACACACACATACACACATTTGTTCAGTTTTTGTATCTTATTGATTTGTTAATTAATTGAATGTTACCTACCTCCACACACTCACAAAGATACACACAGGCATGCACAAACACATTCACGCACTCATTATCCGTATAAGTGTAACTATCGAATATATCGAACTCTCTTAATGTAAATATCGTATATTTAAATTATTGTATCTCCTGATAATATTATTAACATTTTTTCAGTTGCGCCTACCCAGCTAGTCTTCGTGGAATGAATATTAAAGAGGTAGATGCTGATGAATTCCGATGTCCAAGATCTTTAGCAGGATTTATAGCCATACTGTTGGCAGCATTAACCATTGTT
Organism: Atrina japonica; assembly: GCA_030159075.1. Classification (NCBI taxonomy): domain Eukaryota; kingdom Metazoa; phylum Mollusca; class Bivalvia; order Pterioida; family Pinnidae; genus Atrina; species Atrina japonica. The sequence continues at coordinate 867,842 of BROG01000157.1, forward strand.
TTGGTTTTTGGTGGAGTAATTACAGTTATCTATTCGAACAGGAAATCTTTAAACTGTTTATCTGGTAAAAGCGGAAGTTACATAGCTGTGTACACAAACGATGAGGAAACTAACGACCCTACGGTGACTATATCGGACAATAGAAATCTTTTGAACGAAAAAGAAATATATGCATAGATAAACTCATGTAAACCATTATTAAAGAATTTGTATATTTCTTCAAAAAATAAAATATTTCAATAAATTGTTTTAATAGGGCTGAACGATATTCCCTAATATTTTAAGTTAATATTTTCACCTCCGACTATCTTAGTGGTACGTTCCTTTCTTTTGTGTAAGACCAGTCTATTATGGTTTGTAGGATAGAAAGGGTAAAATATCGGCCATTTATATGCCGAAGTTTTACCCTTGGTCTACCAAGGTACAAGTTCATCAATCAAGGTAAAGTGGCACACCCGGGTTCTGTCAAAAAACAAAAACAAAACCTTTTTCCCCCAAATAGCAAATAGGTAACACGTGACCTCATGTATTGTTGTAGCTCTAATATTTGTGTTGCCGAAATGAAGTCTATCACCCTGTTGTGATTGTAAACATGTGTCAATTCACCTGGATAGATCTGTGAATCGATACATGTTTACAAACACAACCAGTCTAAATTAATTCTTGTCAGGGATGACAGGCTACTTGTCGACAAAAAATGTAAATGTAAATGTAATAAGTTTTATCTGCACAACCTATTTTTACGAGTTGATGGAACATCAACGCAGTTATGTTATGCTAAGTTGTTTACTGGGAACAAGTCAAAACACTTTTGCAGTATGGAATTAATAACACATTATGTTGACGCAAAATTACACATGTATGTACATGTCAGCAACATAAACTCAACTTCAAAGATTGAAATTTCCAAATCACATTTTATTCGTATATTTTTGCTTTTCAAAATGACGAAGATATAGTTACAATTCACTGAAAAATATAGGCCTAAAAGACTTGTTGAAATATATGCTATTAAAGGTCAGTTCGACGTCCTTTATAAATTTTAAGATACCATATATTTGCTTTAGAATATTACTTATCATTTATGGTTACCATTATACTCTTGTGGTAGAATTGACATTAAAAACGATAGACTGGACTGTTAACAATTCTTGCATACGATTAATATGCAAATGAGTTTTGGTCAAGTTTCCATTGACAAAATCTGTCTGTGAAGTTGGACATAGAAGTTGCATCATTCCACACTCACGTGATCTTAACTGATGAGAAACTCGTGGCAGTCTTTGAAATTGAGAAAATGTTTTACATGTACACGATTTAAGGCTTCTGATGTTTATAAGCACAATATTTTATAATTATATCGCTGATCTAGGTAGTTTGTTGCATAATAAATGAGCCATTAGTACTCACGTTAGGCCAAATGTCTGACCCGATTTTTAGTTAATTTTTTTGTAAAACCTAATTTTACCGAATTAAGAAGTATTCAGTATACTGAGTGTATTATACCTCATTAAAACTTATGATTGCCATCAACTCGTACTTTCAGTACTTTGATTTAAAAAAGGGCCGTATTGTAGTGGTTTTAAACTGAACGCGGATGTGCTTCTTTACCTTGTTAGACCTATAAAAGTCTGATACAAAACACCACTGAAGATTGTAACTCAAATAATTTTTTTTTTAAATAATAGCTTATTTACTGAATTTCTAGGTGCGCTTTATAAATGTAAAAAGCATAACATATTTCCATTGCATTCTGTTCCTATGACCGTTTATTTTTATATTGTTATATCAAATGTTTTTCATTTTAGATATCGAAATAGTTTAACAGCAAGTGCGCTACTAGTCCTTTTTACAAAAAACAAATGACATTTATTAAAATAAAAGATAAAGAACTGGTGTCAAAATATTTTAATTCAAAATAAAAATATAGTAGGTACAAGTATTTAAATGTATGTAGTCTTTCTAATTTTAAATATGAAAGTTTGAGCCAACATTGTTAATGCAAAGTATAAAAAATTATATATGTATATGTGTGTGTGTGTGTGTGTGTGTGTGTGTGTGTGTGCGTGTGTGTGTGTATATATGATGAGTGTGTGATGAGAGTAAGTGAGATGTGGAGAGAGAAACACAGGTATAGAGACAGAGTGTGTGTGTGTGTGTGTGAATTTGTGTTAACATATGTAGAGTTGCATCCGGACAAATGTGATAGTTCCAACACGTATCATACCTCAGGAAAAGGTCAAACCATTTATTGCTTTTATCTATATCGGATTAAATCGTTGTTTCATCCTTATACAAATGAATGGAGTTACATCATAAGTTAACCAGCATTCCCATATCCATATCACATCTCCAAATCAATCATTTTAGAATACACTATCGACAAATCCATCATTAAACAGCAGAAGATGTATACGCACCCGTACAGTAAACACTGAACAGTAAAAATGAAGAAATGTGAATTCAAGAATAAACGATTATGTCACATTTGATATCAAATCGGTCGCCACATGAAGAACAATTGCGAATCACAAATGGGACTGATTTTCCAGGTGTCAATAATTTAATAAGTATATTCACTGATGTAAAATATCCGGTTGTAACAAAATCATCTATATATATATATATACATATAGCTTAAACATTTTTGGTAATTAATGGGTACCAAAACATCATTTTGTTGAACTTGTGAACATTTTGTTTGATCAAAACACTAGGCAGGAAGTAGTTAATTTTGTTCGTTGTGTCGGAAAAGTGGATGACAATTGTTTTGCTGAAGGGTTGCGTGTTGTCCGAAATACTTTTGCCCCTGTATAAAAAAAGAAAAAAATACATTAACAACAATACTAATCTTATTGTTATTCCTCTTTCATGAAAGTTTTGCGATGGATCAAAATTAAATATTCATTTAAACTTAATCACATCAATTTAAAACAATAAACCCAGGCCTGGGTCTGGGACTTTGATTTATATAATCTTACAAAGTGTGATACAAAAACAGGAAATCGCAAAAAAGCTTGTCCAATCCGACCCCCACTCCCATATTGAACTCTCAGACTCTTAAAAAAGATATTTTAGAGTTTTATTCCACTATGCACATTCATATTTTGTTATAGTTTCCCTTACATCAGTTATATGTTAACACACGCAAAATAAAGTCTGATATATCGTTCGTGCATAACATTCCTACTACATTAGAAGCCTGACGTCTGTCTTTCTATATTTAATGTCAAAGTGCGCGTTGCTTATGTATACCTTAAAGTTGCCTTTCTCCCAGGAAAAGGAAGGTCTGCGAACTATGTGAGAATTATAGAACTTTACATGGTTGTAATCAGAGGACGGCGAACCCATTTGAAAGAGTCTAATCCGTGATTTTCACTACGAATGGACCGCCAGGCCCTTATCACGAGGGTCGATATTTTCCTATCCACTTAACATATTCACGTGTGATTATTTTTCTCTCACTTTGATAATTCATATTTAAATCACCCGTCGGAAGAAATAGAGGACAACAAACACAGTTCTTCAATGGAACTTAAGATTGATGATCCATGTCTACCCATCAAACAAATACCAAAACATAAACCATTGAAATATATTTCTGTCTTCACATTATTCATCTATTTACCTTCCTTATAAACAACCTTTGGCATAGTATATGTTCCAATGCCACTTGTATTGTAGGCGGCAACTTTGACTTCGTAGGGTGCATTTTCACGAACGCCAGTAATTATATGTGTTGACGATTTTGCACCAGATATATAACACTTGAAGTACGGTGTTTCATATGCCGAAACTTTTCTATATGCAATGACGTATCCATGGACTGGTGGGTATATGTCTTGATCCGGTGTCTAGAATATAAAAAGTATACACAAATACACAAACACCCCAAAATATAGAATGTTCATAACATTCCATTTATCATATTTCGATTAAAATATTTCTATTTATTCATAAAATGTAATGCATTGTATTCCTTTTATGAATTTCTGCCTGTCGATCTGTAAAAGAGAACTTTTGAATTAATTTATGGTATGATGCAATGTACAACTATTTATTTTTACAAAATTCACAACAATATCGACAGTTTATAAAACATACACTAAACATACACATATTATAAATGAAATGAATTACAGATATCCATTTCATTATCACTTACAGTCCAGCTTATGAAAATTCCTGGATGACATAATGCTGATATCTTAGTTAGCTGTGGCTTGAACCTCGGACCTGTCAATCAAATCAATTAATCAATCATTTGCATATTGTATATGTACATTAAATATTCAACTAACAATTAATGTGGATCTTGAATCATACCGTTTTCTTTTTTTCATATATGATTAAATAGGAGTTGTTTCCCTTTGAACTGACTGTTGCTAATACTGTACAACTCCTTCGAAAGCTCACTGTAAAACATTTCTAGAATTGACATGTTCCATGCAAAACATGAAAATACAATAGGTAAAGCTTAGTTTTTCAAATGCCTTTTCTACCAAGAAATATAGGAATTCTGACTTCTGAAATTATAACTACATAGACGTAGACTTTATCAAGTGATATTCATACATAAGTTTTAAATTTTCACATCTATCTAAGTAGAGTTGGATGATGTGATATCTAAACAAAAGTAGAAATATGTTTATGTAAAAACACCCAATATGAATTTGTATCAAATCGTTAGTAATATAAAATTACTTATTTTATATTACTATTACAAATATTTATGATTTATGTTTCATGTAGTGGCAGTATTGCATTCTTACCTGGCGTTGTCCTCAGTTTTAATGAATCTTGCAGAGTAACTGAAGATAAAAAATGCAGGATTAATATGATATAGCCAAGAAAATAAAAATACACATCAATTAACGCCACAGAAAAGTAATGCATTTTGTTTAGTAATGCACTTCCTACGTCAATAAATGGTTTACACACACACACACACACACACACACACACACTCTCTCTCTCTCTCTCTCTCTCTCTCTCTCTCTCTCTCTCTCTCTCTCTCTCTCTCTCTATTTCTGTGTTGTTTAATAAAAACCCTTTTCTGCATTATCAAAATTTTAAATACACCTTTTTAAATTGTTTTTTTATTTCTATGGTGATGATAATGGTGTTTATCAAAAAGGTCACATGTTCATTTCCACCAATTTATCGATACAAAACCAAAGTTTGAACGTTTTATGTTACAATGTTGTTTCGTCTTGAACGCCGGTTGAATTCGAAACTATACCCTGGCCGTAATAGATCGACATCTATAAAAACATATCTGATATTAGACAAAAAAGCATGTCACAGTCATGTGATACGTGAAAAAAGGTTACTGTCTATTAATAGTGCCCTCATTTGAATATACATCAGAAACAAAACAAAATGTTCATGACCTGCCCAACATGTCCCTATATTTAAGTAATGAACATTCCATAGGTATCAATTTCTTGTAAGATATGTATGTGAACATCTTCATTGTTTCTTGTATGCTCACCTCCTGTGCGTATAATAGCTGGTGCAGAAAATCTTCCGCGAGTATTTGAGGTACAAACAGCAACTCTTACTTCATATAATGTACATCTATTGGTTCCTGTTATCACGTGACTTCTCTTACTGTTTCCGGGTATTAACTTTTCTTTGAATTGCGTACCAAGACCACACCTTCTGTAGACAACTACAAATCCTTCTATGATAAATGAGCTAGCGTCAACGGGAACCTAAAACAATTTGTTTGGAATGTCGGTTAAAGTTTTATATATATGGCGTGCGTTCATTTTACGCCGATATCCGAAAAGCATTTACAGCCACCCAAGGGACCAGAAAAAATAGACCTCTATGTGCAGGTGACCCTTATCCACAGGTTCCATTTAACTGAAGTATGCAATCAACGGAATTGAAAAAACTGGACCTTATAAACAGGTAATCCTTATAAAGACATGGCCGCTATAGCAGGTTTTACTGTATTGTTTTATAGTAACATTTATATAACCTGGCGGGATGGAGTCTTATGAACCCTTTCTTGACCTGGGCAAGTTTACATTTTAGGTAATGAAGCGTAAGATTAAAATTACACTGACTACAGTAACCGGTCCTATTTGTCACCATACATAGGTGGATATCCAGTGAGGAAGAACACGTTTTTCCCGTGCTGCTTGTCATAACCGATAAGTGAGTAGAATCATCGGTATGATAATCAAAAGGTTACTCTGTCCCGACATCTTATGTGAATCGGACAATACAAACACACTAAACCCGTTCATCGATACTTAAAATAGTATAAACATTATACCAAAGTTATAATGTACAAGACGATCTAAGAGTAACCACTGTAAAAAGATTACTATCTTAGCTTTTGAATAATTTAGGATTTAAATGGAATTTAATTTTAATTTTGAATGCTGCTATACGCTGCACTCAATAATTTCAGTCATATTTGGCGGCCAGATTTTAAGTGGGGGAGGTGGAGAGAACCCAGTTGCACTGTGCCCAGAAAGAGACCACTGGCCTTTCCTAAAGGATAATAACACAATGGAAACAAATTATTACACCAGGACCTAATCCTATGAATAGGATATTCATTTCTATATTTTGTGTACATAAGTTTGTTCTCAGGTCAACACAGTATACAAGACATAATAACACTACAAATTCAAACCCTTTTTATCGTAAATATTCATACTCTTTCCTCACTAGCTTGAACTAGTTTTTCTTTTCTTTTTTTCGAAAATCGACATTTATTGCATTCTAGCTATGATACATATTTCTTGTTAAACCGGATATTTACATATTTTCCACTTTAAAGTAGTGTTATCCTATAAAATCCAACTGGGGAAATTATGTTTAAAGAATTACCGTGATGAATGCACTGACAATTTAAGATTTCTTGATGCAAGTTCAACCACAATTAACTTTCCCGAATCATGCAAAGACAGTTTTATCAGTTTATTTCAGTGGCTCTTCAATTAATTTGTTTAATGACTTACAACATTTTTCTCTAAATAATCGAATTTAAACTAACTAAAGGAAAGACTATGTTTAACCGAAAAAATATATTAACTTAAAAATGCGATTTTAGCGTACCATATAATCAGATACACTACCGTGTGCAGTAAACAGTGTCTGAAACAAAAACGTGCAAAAAGACTAAACCAATGAACATTTTATTGTGTAAGTAAATGGTTTAAATACAGTAAAATCTTGTCTTAAGAGCAATCGATTTAGGAAATTACTTCTTATTTACGTCAAAACATATGCAATCTTTAATTGCTAATCAGACCACTATTATCAAGTGGTCTTAATTATGAGGTTCCACTGAACATCTTGATCAAATAAATTACGTACGATCAATTTTTTGCTATTTTGCTTTTTAAACGATTGATTCAGACAATACTGTTAAAAAAGATTAGTTTCCAACCGTGTCAAAGTTTTCAGTCAATAGAAATTTAAATAAATGACAGGGCGTCCTAGACCGGGTGGTTAGAACATCGCGCTTTAAAACACGAAGTCCCTCATCTCTAGTCAGTGAAGGTTCTAGCCCCACTAGAACCTAAGCTAATTCTGTGAGAAAGTTTGCCAGTTTACTTGCTGAAGTCTGGTGGTCTCTTCACGGGTACATTGTACCGCCGCCATACAACTATCGAGTGTAGCGTAAAACAGCATTAAAATTCAAATTGAAAGAAATGAATATTTTACCCCGATCGTCATGAACATTTTGTTTTACCTTTTTGCAAAACTATAAGTTTTGAAAACGTTTTTGCTATTTCTACATAATACATACCGTCCACACGATGTGAATTCCTTGGCCTTGATTTGTAGATAAGATTTTTACAATATCTGGGCATGGCAAGATATCTGTAAAATATTATAAACACGTTGTGTTTACAATACCTCTTGATAGGTTTGAATTCAATATAGAACATATTCATTTCAAATATTAACACTTAATAATTCAGCTTGGATATGTAATCTTTCATATACGTCTTAACACATGTAAGTTTCATCAACCCATGTACACATCTAAGTTTCAGTCATGCATATACAAATGTAAGTTTTACCTACGCATGCACACTTTCATATTCGCATTTGTCATGTCAATGTAACCACGATTTTATGAATGCCATGTTTATCTACACATGTAAGTTTTATAGACGCATTCAAACATGAAAGTTTAATCAACATATTTACTCATGTAAGTTTTATCTACGCATTTAAGCATGTTATTCTAATGTACGCCTCCTCTGTATATGAAATTTTCATATATTGAACACGTTCAGACATGACGTATAACAGTGCTTTTGCATACTCCTTCATGACATCTGATCCCACCTCTTGATTTCCAGACGTCCGTGTTCCAATTTTTACCAGATTTGTATCTGTATCCTTCTCATTCTGAAGATTTTGGTATCTGAGGTTCTTGAATCTCTCAGTGATGTATAGATGTCAATTATTAAGTAATACAATTTTTGCGAACGTATGAACAGTCGCTGTTTTATACTTAGTTGACAAAATCAAAAGCTAAATACAGTATTTCATATTAAATCCATCATATTTTGTGTCTTACCCCATATGATGCTACTACCTTTTGAAATATTTCATTTACAAATTCATAGAAAATAAATGCAATATCGGATGGCATAATGCCGTCTTGTTGTACAATCTATCAGTTTTTCAAAACATTTGGAGACGGATGGTCAATTTTATATTTAAAAATCGACTTTAAAATCGCACGTGTGATTTGTTTGTGATTACAGATCTATACTTACCTGAACAAAGAGATTGATGTGACTCATAATCTGAAAAAGAAATAAACAAAACTTCATCAAACATATTTATATATGTATCTATCTATTCTTGAATAATTGAAAATGGTATTTAATACTTCGGATTCAAGTATCGCTTAAGTACCCATTATACTTATCAAAATGAAATTGAAATTGTATCTATGATGTTCGTTTTCATTAATCAACAGTGACTACGGGAGAAATATTGTGGACATTAGATGTGTCCCCACCCCCCAAAAAGAGTTTTTACTACTGAGATTGGATTGATGTACATTAACAACAACAAAAATACATAATTATATACAGACATAAACATTCTTATATTCCAATATATTTTCTGTAAACATTCTTATATTCCTATTTTTTCTGTAAACATTCTAATATTCCCTTATATTTTCTGTAAACATTCTTATATTCTTATATATTTTCTGTAAAAATTCTTATATTCCTATATATTTTCTATAAACATTCTTATATTCCTATAAATTTTCTATAAACATTCTTATATTTCTATATATTTTCTATAAAACATTCTTATATTTCTATATATTTTCTATAACCATTCTTATATTTCTATGTATTTTCTATAAAAATTCTTATATTCCTATATATTTTCTATAAACATTCTTATATTTCTATATATTTTCTATAAAAATTCTTATATTCCTATATATTTTCTATAAACATTCTTATATTTCTATATATTTTCTATAAAACATTCTTATATTTCTATATATTTTCTATAAACATTCTTATATTTCTATGTATTTTCTATAAAAATTCTTATATTCCTATATATTTTCTATAAACATTCTTATATTTCTATATATTTTCTATAAACATTCTTATATTCCTATAAATTTTCTATAAACATTCTTATATTTCTATATATTTTCTATAAAACATTCTTATATTTCTATATATTTTCTGAAAAAATTCTTATATTCCTATATATTTTCTATAAACATTCTTATATTTCTATTTATTTTCTATAAACATTCTTATATTTCTATGTATTTTCTATAAATAAGGTCAAGTCCAGTGTCGTATGCATATGTAATTAATAGTAAGGTCAAATTAATCATTCGTATCTATGTCCTGGACATTCTATTGATTTATACTTTGGTATCTGAAAATTTTTATATTGCAAACAATAATTGCCAATCTTGGTTTCTCAAGCATTGTCAACAAAATATACAGGGATTTAAACATTTTATGCCTGTGTATATCTCTTTTTTTCTTATTGTACATTGATCTCAGTAGTAAAAAAGAAATTTTTTTTTTAGAAAAAAACATAGATAATGCCATTCGGTCACGGTGGCTCTAATGGATCAAAAGAATATCTTAATTTTTAGATTTTTAATAGGTATTTAGTATTTAATTTTCTTTTTTTTTTAAACATAATATCTGGTTCGTTTAACCATACAACCTTTATGTTTGTTTATATCTGTTTCGTCTAACCATACAACAATCTTTATGTTAGTTCATATCTGGTTCGTCTAAGAATACAACAATCTTTATGTTAGGTCATGTCTGGTTCGTCTAACCATACAACAATCTTTTATGTTAGATCATATCTGGTTCGTCTAACTATAAAATATTAATGTTAGGTCATCACATATACATTACACATACACCGCATGAAGTGTAAATCTGACATAAGTACATGTACATAAAACACCATACACTCTAACTGCGTATATATCGGAATTTAGCGAGTGCCAATTTCAAGATACACACATCTATACAATGTATACAATACAGAAAATATTACCAATGTCCACAAGTCGTCTATACCTTTGAAAATTTCGCAGTGATATACTAGTCTGATTGGCAAGAAGAAGATGCTTGGTTAAATTCCCGACACCTGGTCATACCTAAGACTGTGAAAATTAGCCACCGTTTCTATGGAACTAAGATATGGCGAAAAATCTTGGATCTTTCAAATGAAACTAAAAATCACAGCAGGCGTGGTACTATAGATATTATAAACATAATACCAAAGTTTCTGCCAATTAGACTTAATCAGTTGAGATCCAATTTAAAACAGATGTTTATTTTCTAAAGAGAAAGTGGTATCATACAAACAATAAATCTAAATATATAGCCAAAATCCATGTAAAAGTAATCACTGTAAAAAGATGTCTATCTTAGTTTTAGAAGAATTTAGAATTTAAATGGTGTTATCATTACGAAATATTATTTTAGTAAGATTATCATCTGGCAGCAAAATACCAGGTACTAGATTTATGTATACCCTCGGGAACTTAAAAGGTCCACCGGTGGTGGCAACGACCTAGTGGTTACAAATATCATAAACATAATACTAAACTTATAATGCTCATGTTTTTGTCAATTATACTTCATCAGTTGAGTTCCAATGTAAAAAGATGTTTCTTTTCTAAGAGAGAAAGTGGTATCATTCAAGGCCAAATGATAAATCTAAATGTACAGACAAAATCCGTTGAAGTTTGAATTTAAACTTGAATGATGCTTAACGCCACATGCAACAATATTTCAGTTATATGGTGGCCGCCATTTTTATTGGTGGAAGAAATAACCCGACTGCAATATACCCGGCTTCCTGCCTTCCGCAAGAAAACTGGCAAATTTTCTCACAGAAAATCAACTTAAGTTTGAACTTCATCAGTTGAGCTCCGATTTTTTAAACAATATATATATATATTTCTTTTCTAAAAGGGAAAATTGTATCATACATTCAAGGCGCCAAAAATAAATGTATAGCCAAAATCAGTAATGAGTGCGAAATATTACTTTGGTATAAGATTAAGCTGGTAGCGAAACACCAGGTATTAGGTTTATGTATAGCCTCGGGGACTCAAACGCTCCACCAGCAGTGGCAATGAAGTAGTGGTTATAAATTTTATAAACATAATACCAAAGTAGTGATCCTTATTATTTTACTGTCAGTTCATATCTATCTTTCAGACACTTCAGCTATAGATTGTAACGTCTTCGTATAAGTGAAAACTGTTTGTCGGAATGTAAGGCGAAAGCTACCAAAATATTGCAGTGTATAAGTCAAAATAAATATAAGTTCAAATATCATTATTTCTGATATCTTATACTTTAAACACTATGTTTACACTGCGTATTATAGTTGTCACACTGAAACGTATTTTAAAAGGCGCTATGAATAGATCGTTAAATGTACATTTAATAACTGTAGTAAATACGGAATAATCAACAGTGATAATTACCTACCTGAACTACACCAGGTAACGATAGGACCAAAATCTCCAAAGTCACGATATGAAAATGCTGATATCTTTATATCATATCTTTTACAGGATTTGGAACAGGAAATGACATGACTAGATATGTGACCTCCAATTATTGTTTGACTGCTGAAGTTAAGGTCAAGGTCACTGCGTCTATATGCAATAGTGTAACCAGCGATTCCGGGTTTCGTGCCTGCAACTGGTACCTGTTCGTATTCAAAATACGTTAAAAATTATGATAACATTTAACAATTTTTTAATATTTATTAGCAATTAAACGTAAAATTTCCAAAAGCATTATCCTATACTTTTGTATACTTAAAGTCCGGGGACTATACCTTACTAGGAAACACTACAAATGGACTGGTCACATGGAAAATGGTCAAAATAAATTTAGTACAGCACATGTGAAATTGTTAATATGTTTGTTGTCAAGCAAAAATAAACATAGCAAGTGAGAAATCACGCAGGAAAATGAGAGAGAGAGAGAGAGAGAGAGAGAGAGAGAGAGAGAGAGAGAGAGAGAGAGAGAGAGAGAGAGAGAGAGAGAGAGAGAGAGAGAGAGAGAGAGACTGTTTGTACAACGACTGTTAGTTGTTTATCATGGTGAAACGTCAGGTTGACGTGGTCTATCTTCCGCCATCTTGTCTGGATAATGGTTTTAGGCTCTGCAGTGTACAGCTTCTGACACAGCTCTGTCACCTTTCTGATTATGTACACGTGCTATCTATGACTTTGGTTCTCGAACGGCCTATTTTATCAATAAACTGACTAAAGACATGGGGACATTTCTTTTATTTAAGATATATGGAATTCAGGTAAGTATACAAACAATGAGTCATTGTGGATAAAATATAAATCTGAATCAAAAAATGTATTCAATTAATATGCAATTTAACAACACGCAGCTAGGGTTTTGAATATTTAAATATTTTTAAAAACTAAGTTAATATCTCTCTAAAGAGGAAGCTAATTAACTCACCGTCCATTCTACGTAGAGTCCCTTTTCAGTATCTGTCGGACATATCTTGATAATTTTTGGGACAAACATATCATCTGAAAACCTACGAGAATAGATAGAAATTTGATATTGTATTGCAATCTTTAATTGTTTGTTTACATTGTGTCATGATCTTTCCTATTCATTTTCTACACATAGGGATGCATTTACATCATAAACACATCATTTTTCTATTTTTCAATATATATAATGCACTGTTACAACGAACAAAACATTGCTGGCACTTAAAACGTACCTGGATCAATTATTACCACTGTCGGATTATACAAAACGACGGTGTAATCAATTTCATATATCAGATTTTTTTTTCAAACACGTTACAGAAAACAATTAGATAAAACCTTCAACATTTTGTTGGTATTTCCTATTGGAAATATTAATCATATCTAGTTTTGCTCATTTCGGAAATGGGAGAGATATTTTACAATGTACAATTATGGCCCTCTGTGTCGGGATACATCTAGAATTGTCTCACTGGGAAGGGATGAAGCCCTCTAAAAATAACTTCCCAGGGAGACAATTTTAGTTGTATCCCGACACAGAGGGACATAATTATTTTATTTTACCGCAGAGAATTTTGAAAAATGCTTGATAATTTTATCAGCATGAACATGAATACATGTATTAAAAAATAAACAACTATTTTTATTTTGAGTTTAATTGTTCACATTGACATTGAAATTAACTACACATCCTGTGGTATAGGGTTATTTCCCTCGAGGGTTATTTTACCCATGTACCAATCTTGGTGAAATATCTCACCTCTACAATGTCATGTGATCAAGTGTAATCATTGTAAATAGAAGGGAGTTATAATGATGTTTGTTACCGGCCCTTACATAATTATACTTAATCAGGTTCTATACACTGAAGAAGTTCCATTACTCCGAGGGTCAATATCTGTCCGTTTTGAGAATGTCTTAACCCTTTCAACCCCACAGGCCACAATAGTGGTCAAAACAATAAAAAGAGCACAGGGGTGAAAGGGTTAACAGTCATCGAAATGGTACATACTTTACCACATAAAACGACTGTTTGAGAAAATGACGGTTATTTAAAAACTACTCTACCTTAAAACACTGCTTGACAAGATGTTAAAGAAATATATATCCTAGCACTCCCGAACCCCATACAACAGATGTAAAATAAAGTGTTGACATCATGGACACGTCCGAAGCATAGAGTGTCTGTTTTACTTTTGACTGTTGTTTTTCATTTTAAAATTATTTTTCGATAATTGTGACCGAGATCGATATTTTTTGTAATGGGTATATCACCGTAGGTAACACAAGAGTTGTGATCAATATTATTTTCTAGCCAATTGTGTTGTATCGATCGGTTTAATAGAACCTCTTAAAGGTAAATTGAAAATTGATTAGTTATTGCAAATTAATCCACGTAACTAAAATTCCTATGAACAGGTATAGTACAAACAAGGTTCTACCTTGTGACCTTGTGATTCTGTTAAGAGGTGATGGATTTTTCACAGATGTGAATATAAAATGGTATATAAATGAAGTGATACAAAGTTTGACCTGCGCAATGGGCCTATGCAAAAGCAATTTTGCACCGTACCGCTCCTGTATAGAGAGTCTTGATTTTAAGTCTTATCTGTAAATGTCGTGACTCTCAATTGCTATGCTTGGTGAATTAACAATCACTGCCTTTGATAAAGTCTTAGGTATAACCCACCTCCAGGAATCAAATATGGAACCTTGCGATTGCGAGTCTTACGCTCTACCGCTAGATCACCACACGCGGTTATTTACAAATTAGATACAACTCCATCATTTCTTTTCACTTGTTAAATTATGAATACATATACAAGTATTGTGTGACACAAGCGAATGGATTCGGAGACGTGGTCTTTCAACAAACTGTCGGCTGACCTGTTCCTTTATTAACATGAAACAGACTTAATTCAGAAACTGCTGAATCAAAAGAAAACAGATAGCGGTGTCCTTTAATTTGACATAGATTTGACAATTAATAATGACAATTTTCATACATATGTCAATTCGACATATCAAGACGAACTAGAAATAAAAGATACAACAGAATCAAGCACACACGCTTCGTACTGAGGCATTTGCTTACTATAAACACAGTCGTGAAATTAACAACTAAGCTATACAACATATTTCGGCTTTTCCAACGTTAATTTTTCACATTTAAGTAGTAATACCTCACAGTCACCCGCATATGGACTTTATATTTCACAAATAATACAATATGCCAACATATGTTCAACATATGAACATTTCATATGCAGACTAATCACTGTCAAATTATTCACACAGGGATATCGAAAACCGCTTTTGATGTCAACGTTCCGCAAATTTTACGGTCGGTATAATAGTCTTGTTTGCGACTACTCTGTTTCACTAAGTGAAATGTTGAGTTACCTGTTCGATGGCGGTTGTTGAGATGTATGTACCAATTATGACGAGGATTCGTTGACTGTTGACTCAAGGCGGGTGTGACCGGTCGAGAGGGGATGCTTACTCCTCCATGGCATCTGATCCCACCTCTTGGTTTCAAGAGGTCCGTATTTGTCCATTTTTACCAGATTTGTATCTGTATCTTGGACATCCTAGTGAGTTATACCTTGGTATTTCAGACTTTTTATATTGATATCTTCATCATACAATATATGGAGTCTTATATCTGGTATTCTATATCTGTTTTCTTATACCTCTTACTATATGGTGTTTTATATCTCGAGTCATATATATGGTATTTTATACCTAGTAGTATATAGAGTCTTATATCTGGTATTTTATACCTAGTAGTATATGGAGTCTTATATCTGGTATTTTATACCTAGTAGTATATGGAGTCTTATATCTGGTATTTTATACCTAGTAGTATATGGAGTCTTATATCTGGTATTTTATACCTAGTAGTATATGGAGTCTTATATCTGGTATTTTATACCTAGTACTATATGGAGTCTTATATCTGGTATTTTATACCTAGTAGTATATGGAGTCTTATATCTGGTATTTTATACCTAGTACTATATGGAGTCTTATATCTGGTATTTTATATCTGCTACTTTATACCTAGTAGTATATGGTGTCTTATATCTGGTATTTTATACCTAGTAGTATATGGAGTCTTATATCTGGTATTTTATATCTGCTACTTTATACCTAGTAGTATATTGTGTCTTATATCTGGTATTTTATACCTAGTAGTATATGGAGTCTTATATCTGGTATTTTATACCTAGTAGTGTATGGAGTCTTATATCTGGTATTTTATACCTAGTAGTATATGGAGTCTTATATCTGGTATTTTATACCTAGTAGTGTATGGAGTCTTATATCTGGTATTTTATACCTAGTATTGTATGGTGTCTTATATCTGGTATTTTATACCTAGTAGTATATGGAGTCTTATATCTGGTATTTTATACCTAGTAGTGTATGGAGTCTTATATCTGGTATTTTATACCTAGTAGTAGTATATGGACTTTTATATAGGTATTTTATATCTGCTACTTTATACCTAGTAGTATATGGTGTCTTATATCTGGGTATTTTATACCTAGTAGTATATGGAGTCTTATATCTGGTATTTTATATCTGCTACTTTATACCTAGTAGTATGGTGTGTCTTATATTTGGTATTTTATACCTAGTAGTATATGGAGTCTTATATCTGGTATTTTATATCATAGTACCTGTATGGAGTGTCTTATATCTGGTATTTTATACCTAGTAGTATATGGAGTCTTATATCTGGTATTTTATACCTAGTAGTTATATGGTGTCTTATATCTGGTATTTTATATACCTAGTAGTATATGGAGTCTTATATCTGGTATTTTATACCTAGTATTGTATATGGAGTCTTATATCTGGTATTTTATACCTAGTAGTATATGGAGTCTTATATCTGGTATTTTATACCTAGTAGTGTATGGTATTCTTATATCTGGTATTTTATATCTAGTAGTATATGGAGTCTTATATCTGGTATTTTATACCTAGTAGTGTATGGTGTCTTATATCTGGTATTTTATACCTAGTAGTATATGGAGTCTTATATCTGGTATTTTATACCTAGTAGTGTATGGTGTCTTATATTTGGTATTTTCTACCTAGTAGTATATGGAGTCTTATATCTGGTATTTTATATCTGGTATTTTATACCTAGTAGTATATGGTGTCTTATATCTGGTATTTTATACCTAGTAGTATATGGTGTCTTATATCTGGTATTTTATACATAGTAGTATATGGAGTCTTATATCTGGTATTTTATACCTAGTAGTATATGGAGTCTTATATCTGGTATTTTATACCTAGTAGTATATGGAGTCCTTATATCTGGTATTTTATATCTGCTACTTTATACCTAGTAGTATATGGTGTCTTATATCTGGTATTTTATACCTAGTAGTATATGGAGTCTTATATCTGGTATTTTATATCTGCTACTTTATACCTAGTAGTATATGGTGTCTTATATCTGGTATTTTATACCTAGTAGTATATGGAGTCTTATATCTGGTATTTTATATCTGCTACTTTATACCTAGTAGTATATTGTGTCTTATATCTGGTATTTTATACCTAGTAGTATATGGAGTCTTATATCTGGTATTTTATACCTAGTAGTGTATGGAGTCTTATATCTGGTATTTTATACCTAGTAGTATATGGAGTCTTATATCTGGTATTTTATACCTAGTAGTGTATGGAGTCTTATATCTGGTATTTTATACCTAGTAGTATATGGAGTCTTATATCTGGTATTTTATACCTAGTATTGTATGGTGTCTTATATCTGGTATTTTATACCTAGTAGTATATGGAGTCTTATATCTGGTATTTTATATCTAGTAGTGTATGGTGTCTTATATCTGGTATTTTATACCTAGTAGTATATGGAGTCTTATATCTGGTATTTTATACCTAGTATTGTATGGTGTCTTATATCTGGTATTTTATACCTAGTAGTATATGGAGTCTTATATCTGGTATTTTATACCTAGTAGTGTATGGTGTCTTATATTGGTATTTTATACCTAGTTTTATACCTAGTCTTATATCTGGTATTTTATATCTGGTATTTTATACCTAGTAGTATATGGTGTCTTATATCTGGTATTTTATACCTAGTAGTATATGGTGTCTTATATCTGGTATTTTATACATAGTAGTATATGGAGTCTTATATCTGGTATTTTATACCTAGTAGTATATGGAGTCTTATATCTGGTATTTTATACCTAGTAGTATATGGAGTCTTATATCTGGTATTTTATATCTGCTACTTTATACCTAGTAGTATATGGTGTCTTATATCTGGTATTTTATACCTAGTAGTATATGGAGTCTTATATCTGGTATTTTATATCTGCTACTTTATACCTAGTAGTATATGGTGTCTTATATCTAATATTTTATACCTAGTAGTATATGGAGTCTTATATCTGGTATTTTATATCTGCAACTTTATACCTAGTAGTATATGGTGTCGTATATCTGGTATTTTATACCTAGTAGTATATGGAGTCTTATATCTTGTATTTTATACCTAGTAGTATATGGAGTCTTATATCTTGTATTTTATACTTAGTAGAATATGGTGTCTTATATCTGGTATTTTATACCTAGTAGTATATGGAGTCTTATATCTTGTATTTTATACCTAGTAGTATATGGAGTCTTATATCTGCTATTTTATACCTAGTAGTATATGGATTCCTATATCTGGTATTTTATATCTGCTACTTTATATCTAGTAGTATATGGAGTCTTATATCTGGTATTTTATAGCTAGTAGTATATGGAGTCTTATATCTGGTATTTTATATCTGCTACTATATACCTAGTCGTATATGGAGTCTTATATCTGGTATTTTATACCTAGTAGTATATGGAGTCTTATATCTGGTATTTTATATCTACTACTTTATACCTAGTAGTATATGGTGTCTTATATCTGGTATTTTATACCTAGTAGTAAATGGTGTCTTATATCTGGTATTTTATACCTAGTAGTATATGGAGTCTTATATATGGTATTTTATACCTAGTAGTATATGGAGACTTATATCTGGTGTTTTATTCCTAGTAGTGTATAGAGTCTTATATCTGGTATTTTATACCTAGTAGTATATGGGGTCTTATATCTGGTATTTTATACCTAGTAGTGTATGGTGTCTTATATCTGGTCTTTTATACCTAGTAGTATATGGAGTCTTATATCTGGTATTTTATACCTAGTAGTATATGGTGTCTTATATCTGGTATTTTATACCTAGTAGTATACGGAGTCTTATATCTGGTATTTTATATCTAGTAGTATATGGAGTCTTATATCTGGTATTTTATACCTAGTAGTATATGGTGTCTTATATCTGGTATTTTATACCTAGTAGTATATGGTTCGGTTTTATTTCTGGTTTTTATATCTGCTACTTTATACCTAGTACTATATGGAATTTTATACCTGGTATTTTATACCTAGTAGTATATGGAGTCCTATATCTGGTATTTTATGTCTGCTACTTTATACCTAGTAGTATATGGTGTCTTATATCTGGTATTTTATACCTAGTAGTATATGGAGTCTTAAATCTGGTGTTTTATATCTAGTAGTATATGGAGTCTTATATCTATGCCTACCTTAGTAGTATATTGAGTCTTATGTCTGGTATTTTATACCTAGTAGTATATGGAGTCTTATATCTGGTATTTTATATCTGCTACAGAATACCATAGTAGTATTTGGTGTCTTATATCTGGTAATTATTATACCTAGTAGTATATGGAGTAGAAATATCTGGTATTTTATATTCAGTACAAATATGGAGTCTTATATCTGGTATTTAATACCTAGTAGTCTTATGGTGTCTTATATCTGGTATTTTATAAATTGTAGTATATGGAGTCTTATATCTGGTCCCTTTATACCTAGTAGAGTAATGTGTCTTATATCTGGTATTTTATACGAGAGTAGTAATGGAGTCTTATATCTGGTATTTTATACCTAGTAGTATATGGAGTCCATATCTGGTATTTATACCTAGTAGTAGCATATGGAATATTATATCTGACATTTTTTACCTACAGCTGTATATCGACTTAGATACCTGGTATTTTATACCTAGTAGTATATGGAGTCCTATATCTGGTATTTTATATCATTTATAGGTTATACCTATAGTATATGGTGTCTTATATCTGGTATTTTATACCTAGTAGTATATGGAGTCTTATATCTGGTATTTTATATCTAGTAGTATATGGACCTTATTGGAAATCTGGCATTTTTGAACCTAGTAGTGATGGAAGTCCTTATATCTGAACCGAATCCTAGTAGACATATGGATTCGGTTATATCTGGTATTTAATACCTAGTAGTATATGGAGTCTTATATCTGGCATTTAATACCTAGTAGTATATGGAGTCTTATGTCTGGTATTTTATACCTATTTTAGTATATGGATGTCTTAATATCTGGTATTTAATACCTAGTAGTATATGGAGTCTTATGTCTGGTATTTTATACCTAGTAGTATATGGTGTCTTATACCTGGTATTCTATATATGCTACTTTATACCTAGTAGTATATGGAGTCTTATATCTGGTATTTTATACCTAGTAGTAGTATATGGAGTCTTATATCTGGTATTTTATACCTAGTAGTATATGGAGTCTTATATCTGGTATTTTATATCTAGTAGTATATGGTGTCTTATATCTGGTATCTTATAGGGGTGGGACGGTTCGGTTCGGTTTTTTCTGTTTCGGTTCTCGTTTTTTTTTTTTTCGGTTCTGTTCATTTAAAAACTGACTCTTGGAATCGCAGTGCAACCACAGAAGTATAAACACATTCTAGAACGAATGTCAGTAGAATGGCACATATTTTAAACCCACATATGAGACCTTGTGGTGCAACACAGCATTATGTAGGTTCTAGTTCATATCTCTAGCCTACCTTACACTATATTGTGAAATTATATCTTTAAGGTAAACCTGTGCATGGCACAGTAGCATTTCTAACAAGCTACTGATCAATGATACAGAAATACATTTTAATTTGCTTATATGGAACACTTGCGTTCTAAATATTCTCTCCATTTACATCGTAATAGAAATATGCTGCTTGCTATGTTTAATTCACTAACAAATTTTACTCTTGACATCTTGTTTAATCCTTACTTCTTTGGAATTACACACGAAAGTAAATTGAATTACTCAATCCCTTTCTGTTCCCGACCCCCCTTCTTTCGAGGAATGAATTGATCGTAGTGAGCGAGATACAACGACTGTTTAACAACACGAAATAATAGCTTCGTATTAGCCACCATTTGCAATTTATAGTGATAGCACTAAATATCTAACAGACACAATTTTACGAAACAGCTGCAAGATATTTAGAGACTGGATATATTATCACATCTACATTCATATTATATCTGTATTTATCATTTATAGGTTATTTTTATATTCTGATAAAGAATATTACGGTTTTTTTTTATTAGAATTATTGGTGTCCGCTTCAAGTTAATATCATGCCTTTTGGGTCATTAGAAGGACCTTATTGGAAAATAATTTTTGAACCGAACCGAATCGAAATCCAGAATATAAGAACCGAATCGATCGGTTCGACATCAACAGTTCGGTTCTTCGGTTTTTAACCGAACAGTCGCACCGCTAGTATCTTATATCTGGAGTATTATATCTCGTATATTATATCTCGTATATTATATCTGGTATTTTATATCTGATGTCTAATATCTGGTATTTTATATCTAGTGGTATATGGTGTCTTATATCTGGTGTCTAATATCTGGTATTTTATACATAGTAGTATATGGTGTCTTTTCTTTGGAGTCTAATATCTGATATTTTATATCTGGTATTTTATACCTACTAGTATATGATGTCTTATATCTGGTGTCTAATATCTGGTATTTTATATCTGGTACTTTATAGCTAATAGTATATGATGTCTTATATCTGGTGTCTAATATCTGGTATTTTATATCTGGTATTTTATACCTAGTGTATATGGTGTCTTGTATCAGGTATCTTATATTTGGTGTCTAATATCTGGTATTTTATACCTAGTAGTATATAGTGTCTAATATCTGATGTCTAATATCTGGTATTCTATATCTGGTACTTTATAGCTAATAGTATATGATGTCTTATATCTGGTGTCTAATATCTGGTATTTTATACCTACTAGTATATGATGTCTTATATCTGGTGTCTAATATTTGGTATTTTATATCTGGTATTTTATACCTAGTGTATATGGTGTCTTGTATCAGGTATCTTATATCTGGTGTCTAACATCTGGTATTTTATACCTAGTAGTATATAGTGTGTCTAATATCTGATGTCTAATATCTGGTATTCTATATCTGGTATTTTTATAGCTAATAGTATATGATGTCTTATATCTGGTGTCTAATATCTGGTATTTTATACCTACTAGTATATGATGTCTTATATCTGGTGTCTAATATTTGGTATTTTATATCTGGTATTTTATACCTAGTGTATATGGTGTCTTGTATCAGGTATCTTATATCTGGTGTCTAACATCTGGTATTTTATACCTAGTAGTATATAGTGTCTAATATCTGATGTCTAATATCTGGTATTCTATATCTGGTACTTCATAGCTAATAGTATATGATGTCTTATACCTACTAGTATTTGATGTCTTATATCTGGTGTCTAATATCTGGTATTTTATATCTGGTATGTTATACCTAGTGTATATGGTGTCTTGTATCAGGTATCTTATATCTGGTGTCTAATATCTGGTATTTTATATCTGGTATATTATACCTACTAGTATATGATGTCTTATATCTGGTGTCTAATATCTGGTATTTTATATCTGGTATTTTATACCTCGTGTATATGGTGTCTTGTATCAGGTATCTTATATCTGGTGTCTAATATCTGGTATTTTTATACCTAGTAGTATATGATGTCTAATATCTGATGTCTAATATCTGGTATTCTATATCCTACTTTATAGATGTAATAGTATATGGTGTCTTATATCTGGTGTCTAATATCTGGTATTTTATACCTACTAGTATATGATGTCTTGTATTCTGGTGTCTAATATCTGGTGTTTAATATCTGGTATTTTATACCTAGTGTATATGGTGTCTAGTATCAGGTATCTTATATATAGTAGTATATAGTGTCTAATATCTGATGTCTAATATCTGGTATTTATATCTGGTACTTTATAGCTAATAGTATATGATGTCTTATATCTGGTGTCTAATATCTGGTATTTTATACCTATTTTAGTATATGATGTCTTATATCTGGTGTCTAATATCTGGTATTTTATACCTAGTGTATATGGTGTCTTGTATCAGGTATCTTATATCTGGTGTCTAATATCTGGTATTTTATACATAGTAGTATATGGTGTCTTTTATTTGGAGTCTAATATCTGATATTTTATATCTGGTATTTTATACCTACTAGTATATGATGTCTTATATCTGGTGTCTAATATCTGGTATTTTATATCTGGTACTTTATAGCTAATAGTATATGATGTCTTATATCTGGTGTCTAATATCTGGTATTTTATATCTGGTATTTTATACCTAGTGTATATGGTGTCTTGTATCAGGTATCTTATATCTGGTGTCTAACATCTGGTATTTTATACCTAGTAGTATATAGTGTCTAATATCTGATGTCTAATATCTGGTATTCTATATCTGGTACTTTATAGCTAATAGTATATGATGTCTTATATCTGGTGTCTAATATCTGGTATTTTATACCTACTAGTATATGATGTCTTATATCTGGTGTCTAATATTTGGTATATTATATCTGGTATTTTATACCTAGTGTATATGGTGTCTTGTATCAGCTATCTTATATCTGGTGTCTAACATCTGGTATTTTATACCTAGTAGTATATAGTGTCTAATATCTGATGTCTAATATCTGGTATTCTATATCTGGTACTTTATAGCTAATAGTATATGATGTCTTATATCTGGTGTCTAATATCTGGTATATTATACCTACTAGTATTTGATGTCTTATATCTGGTGTCTAATATCTGGTATTTTATATCTGGTATGTTATACCTAGTGTATATGGTGTCTTGTATCAGGTATCTTATATCTGGTGTCTAATATCTGGTATTTTATATCTGGTATATTATACCTACTAGTATATGATGTCTTATATCTGGAGTCTAATATCTGGTATTTTATGTCTGGTACTTTATAGCTAATAGTATATGATGTCTTATATCTGGTGTCTAATATCTGGTATTTTATATCTGGTATTTTATACCTCGTGTATATGGTGTCTTGTATCAGGTATCTTATATCTGGTGTCTAATATCTGGTATTTTATACCTAGTAGTATATAGTGTCTAATATCTGATGTCTAATATCTGGTATTCTATATCTGGTACTTTATAGCTAATAGTATATCTGGTATTTTATACCTAGTGTATATGGTGTCTTGTATCAGGTATCTTATATCTGGTATTTTATACCTAGTAGTATATAGTGTCTAATATCTGATGTCTAATATCTGGTATTCTATATCTGGTACTTTATAGCTAATAGTATATGATGTCTTATATCTGGTGTCTAATATCTGGTATTTTATACCTACTAGTATATGATGTCTTATATCTGGTGTCTAATATCTGGTATTTTATACCTAGTGTATATGGTGTCTTGTATCAGGTATCTTATATCTGGTGTCTAATATCTGGTATTTTATACCTAGTAGTATATAGTGTCTAATATCTGATGTCTAATATCTGGTATTCTATATCTGGTACTTTATAGCTAATAGTATATGATGTCTTATATCTGGTGTCTAATATCTGGTATTTTATATCTGGTATTTTATACCTAGTGTATATGGTGTCTTGTATCAGGTATCTTATATCTGGTGTCTAATATCTGGTATTTTATACCTAGTAGTATATAGTGTCTAATATCTGATGTCTAATATCTGGTATTCTATATCTGGTACTTTATAGCTAATAGTATATGATGTCTTATATCTGGTGATAAAGATCTGATATCTGAATATATGGTATCTTATATCTGATGTCTTATATCTGATATCTTATTTCTCGTGCCTAATGTATGGTGTCGTATATCGGGTGTCCTATGTCTGATATATCATACCCGTAATTTTATATCTGATATCTGCTATCTTATATCTGATATATTATACCTGGAATCTGATATCTGCTATCTTATATATAATATCTTATATCTGGTATATTATATCTCTTATTTTATACCTGGTATCTTATATCTAATATTTCAAAATATGTAATACCCTATACGTGGTATCTCATATATGCCTATATTTTATACCTGGTATCTCATATAGGCCTATATTTTATATCTGGTATCTTATATCTAGTATCATATCCTATACGTTGTATTATATATATATAGAATTTTATATATGGCACCTTATATTTATGTCTCATAAATGATGTTTTATATCTTTTATCATATATTCTGTTTTTTTTATCGGAACACAATGTCTCTGAGATCAAATTAATTATCAGATTGTGTACTCTTATATATTCATCTTAGCTTCATAATATCGAAGACGAAACATTATTTTACAAATATTCCTATAACTCAGTCGTATCAACACTTGTCATGAAAATGAAAGAAATTACAAGAATCTTATTTCAGATAATAAAATACATACGTACCCCAAACAATTATGAAATACAAAACTTCCCAATAATTTCACCTACATATACACTGAGAAAATACATCAGAAGACATATTATGTGTATACATGTCTATGTTCACATCAAAGAACTTGAAGTCGTCAACTTAGATCACTTGATGATTGCTTGTTGGTTGTTCTAGCTTTGAATTCTTTACGGTCGAGTGACGTCTAAATCTGGTATTGATAAAACTTTAAATCTGCTTAATCAGTACTGACTTTAAATGCAAACCGCAAATGGCTACGCAAATTAACCAACCTACATTTAAGCAGTTAATTGTATTTTGTTATGTTTCGTATTTTTCTTTTGAATTCTGTAATCTTGTCAAAAAGATCATGTGACTTTTATGACACGCCGAAGAATTTAATGCTTAGTTGAAATAAAGATATTTAAAAGCATGCATTGGGAACAAATGGAGTCTTTTCTTATGATTGAATTTAACTGTAGCAGACTATTTCACTTGTATTATCTTTATACAGCGTAAGAGAAATAATCGAATGCAATGACCGGTCTTTTCAGCCGATGTAAGAAATACATTTAAGAAACACTTGATAGTTTTAATTATCGATTCATATGCTTCTGTACCAGAATACCCTTGCGGTGGTCTATTGGTATAGCGTAGGACTTGCAAGCAAAGGGCCCCGATTAATATCAAAGACTATTAAAAAATATAATACTGCTCTTCTTATTATACGAAGTGAAAGCCACTTGTCTTTCGAATGACATTTATAACTGTGGTCACGTGTCACGGCAAGTGTTGTAAGTAAAATAACTCTTCCTGCATTGGTGTCAGTCCATAGCATCAGTCAAAATTTGTGACACAGGGATGTAAAAAAATATACAAACAACCAGTATCTTGGATTTTGAGTAACTTTTTAAAAAATAGTTTTTGAATCGTTAATACCGATTGTTGCACAAGTAATCCTCAATTCATTTTGAATCCTGAATCACGACCGGTGTATCCGGTCTGCAGTCAATATGAACAGCTTCATGCCGTCTGATGTCACGTTTGAATCTCCCAGAGCTCCGTTTTATCCAATATAGTTTATTGTCGTAACGACATATTTTAAATTATTAAATCAAAAACTCAAAAAGACACATTCAATGAAAGCTTATATACATATTATATAGCTGTTTGTTAAGATAGCCGTGACTTGGCATACAAATTGAATATCATCTGTCTTTCGGTTGAGACTTAAAACAAAGGTCTCGTGTCACAGTAGGCGCAACATGTAGAAGAACCATCGCTGCGTTGGTATAATTCTATATCACAGGTAATACTTTGCGGTACTTCATCTAAATCTGGTGACATTTCTATATAAGTAGAAAATTCCTCGCGGAACAACAATAATAACAAAACGAATTAATGTGATCGAAGGTCTATAATTATGATTTTAAAATTGTAGTATAATTTTACAACTAAGACATGATCTAAAAAGAAAAGTAATTAGAATTGATTTTTAAAACATGTTGGATATGGCGCACCCTCTACTGGTAATCATCATTATCGTCGACATCATCATCATATCTGTCGTCGTCATCATCATTTTATAATAATAATAATAATAATAATAATAATAATCATGAGAGTTGCTTAATTTTGTAATAATGATGGATAAATGGTATTTTACAATTGTAAAGTATGTATCTCAATCCGATATCAGAATAAGGTATTAATGATTTCAACAATTTTATGGAAACTAATTCAGTTAAATTTCTAATACTCATTATTACTTTTACTTGTTCATAAACAAACTTTAGTACTTGTTCCATTTCCAGTGACTGGGAATATTCAGTCACATTTACGAATATATTACCTAGCGGCGAATGATAGAATACGGATATTAAGTGTTGACGTATCGCAATCTCTGTGTCTGATTGGTTAGACTACTGCGGTTTTAACCTTTTAACCCTACAGACCATAATAGACCGGTTTAAACAATGGAAAGAGCATACCACTCAGATATGAAGTGGTGAAAGGGTTAATCTCTCTCTCTCTCTCTCTCTCTCTCTCTCTCTCTCTCTCTCTCTCTCTCTCTCTCTCTCTCTCTCTCGTAAGCTTAGATCCGGGTTACACTGTAACCTAAACTGATTGTGAGAGAAAGTTTGCAAGTTTACTTATATAAAGCCGGTGGTCACTTCCTGGGTACAATGTAAGCAGGTTGTCCTCTATTGCTGAAAACAAATCGTTGTGTCTGACAACAATCACGTATTAGAAATTTTAGATATTGTACACTGTCACTGCATTCCGTACAAAATATGTCAATAAAAAAGGGTAAGATACATGAAAACAAGAAGTTGTTTTTCATATTATAAAATTAATATAAAGCTTTCAGAACGCAAACATCGAAAATAAATTTGGCTAATATACAAAACAACACATATGTACAGCAAAAATAAAAGCATAAAATACATAGTTTCATTAAGCTCTTTTCGCCGGCTGATAGTCAAAATACTATAAATACAAGAATTTATCTCTAAATTATCAAAGGTCTGTTACGCAGAATATATTGTAAATAGTGTTTGGATAAAGAGAGACTCCAATCTATACTTGGTCATCTTCTCTTTAACGAAACCATAGTATAAACATCCCCTTTCGGACCTTCTAATCGACTTTGATCTTCAACATTAACTTTCGGGGTGTCATAATGAATTGGAATATCATTTCGCTGTACAACTGCCGCGTAAATATCCCCCTGTGGTCCAATATAACTTGAATTTCCTGAAGTTGCAACTACGATATTCTTTTCAGAGGTTGTTGAATTTTTATTTTCCATTCTAAGAGTTGTGCTATATGCTGAATCTCCTGTCTCGGAAGAAGTGATCTGGTTATTCATGTCGGAATCGATCACGTTATACACGCCATCATCATCTTGATCTTGTGGCATCACGATATTATTTAACCTCTGTGGGTCATCATGAGTGTCAACAGGTCCCAAAGTAACCATGGTATCTTGAATGTTCATGTATGTTTCACCACTGTTAGCGCCATCATTTGTGTGTTGTGTATTGAAATTATTTCCGCTATTATCAGACGGTCTGTAACCGATTTTACTTCCCTTTAATCTTGATCTGATAAAAAGATGTTACACAATTTTAGTATCACAATACTACAGTAAAACTTGAATATAACAAACTCGGTATGTATGTATGTATGTATAATTGTATGTATAATTGTATGTATAATTGTACGTAAAACTATAGAAAATCACCTTTTTCTTTTGCGACACATAAGCGACACAACAATCACGGCCGTCATCACGACAACAAGCCCAACAATAGCAACTATAATTACAGGAGTGTTATCTGAAAATATGAAACACGTGGTATAATATGCATATTTCCTGAAGTGAAGTAGACACAAAATAACAATTAGACTAGTAAAGTTTATTTTGAACAAGACAAAAAGCGCATTATACGACAGACGTATTTCTTCCTCTAAGGCATAATTGTTTTAAATTCATGATGCATGCGTTTCCAAAATAACAGTCACAATTACCGTTATAATCCTGCAATTAGCCACACATGTCACGTGAATTAAGAAAAAATGCTCCTCAACGTTATATCCAATTTCGATTATATATGTATACAGATATTTCAGATAGTAAGAACGTCCCGCTATTGTTCAGAAGGTCCTGGGTTCAATTCCGGGTCTGTCAGCATATATTATTTGTTTTTATTTGTTCATCTACCACACGTCAATAATTTATCAAGTATATGAATATATCATATATGACATTTTGTGAAAGAGCGCCTTTTGAATATATATTACAGTGTGTTTATTTATATAAGTTCTTTTTGGAAAATATTCAAATGATCAAATAAAAGCCAATACAATACTTTTGACATTTGTTGTTGAACTTGTACCAGGTGTACTTTCCTTGGATTCAACCATTGTTGGGACGTATGTCTGGAAAGCACTCCCACATCTGATGCTGTTTATTTCTCCTAATTAATAAAATAATTCAAGATGGATTAAAATATTCCGTAATGCTGGAATTACACTAAGGAACAACGTCAGTGATGTTTACAATTGAAGTGATGAGCGCGTGGAATCGTTGAAATATAAAAAATCTCAGATACCAAAATTATAAATCAATATAATGTCCAGGACATAGATACAAATCTGGTAAAAATGGACAAACACGGACCTCTGGAAACCAAAAGGAGGGATCAGGTGTCATGTAAACAAATTCTTTGGTGATCTTGACGGAACGTGGTAATCATGACAATTTTAGAGCATTAAAGAACGTTTAGAATCGTAGACGTAGACGTAGAGCTTTACAAAACTTAATAGAGCATAAAATACCATGAATATTAATCATGATCCAAGCGTGGAAATCCTGCTCAAATCGTGTTCTAATTTCATGGAAGATTTCACTAGGACTTGATGAACGTGAAGGTCTAAAATGAATATGAAATAACATGGTAGACCTGAGTAGAATCGTAAT
Source organism: Atrina japonica (assembly GCA_030159075.1). Lineage (NCBI taxonomy): Eukaryota > Metazoa > Mollusca > Bivalvia > Pterioida > Pinnidae > Atrina > Atrina japonica. The sequence goes on from BROG01000157.1 coordinate 898,088, forward strand.
CGTAGAAATACGGTTTAGATGGTAAACAAAACGTACTGAGAGCGAAGGAAAGTGTAGAAAAAAGAAAAAAGGAATAAGTCATACAGTAAGTCAGTGTGATACAGTATTTAACGCTCTTTTTAATCTTGGAAATCGTGGCCTAATATAAACTCAATATAACTGACATCTATGTAAACAATACACGTACACAAGTACTAGTGTTGAACGTGAGTGAGCCCATACAGTAATAGGTAGGTATTAGTCTACAAAGGTCACGGAGGAAAATGCAGAGCTGGGTTTAGGTTTTGTGGAGATTGTGCGTCGCCTGTCTACCAGTCAAACCCACCTTGAGTTCACAATCAAATTTAAATCTTAACATATTAGAATATAAAATCTCAACCCTTTAGGAAACATATACAAATCTGGTGATATTGGACAAACAGGGACCTCCGGAAATTGGGTACCATGGAAGAGGAAGCATCTTCTGCTGATCGGTCATACCCGCTGCAAGTCCATAGTCAAATTCAGTTGTAATAAGTGAGAAGAAATAAATCCTCGTCACAATTGATAGACATCTCAAACACCGCTATCGAACAGGTAACTCCTCTGAGATCTGATCTTATATTGTGTATAATATATAAAAAATCTCAGATACCAAAGTATAAATCAATAGAATGTCCAGTACATAAATACAAATCCGGTAAAAATGGACAAACACGGACCTATGGAAATCAAGAGGTGGGATCAGGTGCCATGGAGGAGTTATGAATTTCCAAATAAGTTGTTCCATAGAAAACACTAACTAGTACACAAAAGCCAGTGATATCAGGGAGGAACATCATTCTCTAAATCGTGTTAAAAAGCTATATACAATGTATACATGTATATAACTAAAGTGACTGGCGTGTGAAAATGGATAATCTTTAAAGCAATATGAGCTGTCGTCGACGCAAAAGTTTACAAGGAGATTATCTCAAGGAGATGCGAAAAATACATTTGTATAATTGCAACAAATGTGCCAACCGTAACCCATTATATCCGATAGTTTGAATACTCCATCACTCTGACCATTGCTAATTAACTTTCGGTAACATTTACGAGAGTCAAAGAAGCACGTGCAATTTGCAATTAAGTAGTATATATTCTGTTCTTATTACTCTTCTCTTTGAATTTATTTTCGTTCATCTCCACTTTTTACAAAGCTTACAAAGTTGAGTGTCTCCCTCGCTTCAAAACATTCGTTTCTGAGATTGCTAGTGTACCGGAGATATTACGAATGTGCATCTGATTTGTCAAAAGGGTTTTATGAAGGTGATTGCATACGGAAATACAGTGGGAATCTTATAGGTGCGAGACGATAAAATTTCAAATCGAACATGTTCACACATAACTTCAAAAAGAGGATCTTTCCCAACGTTAAACAAGTACGATCATGTATTTGAACACGCATACACTCGTTGGACAAATATCGTCATTTTGACGGCTTATATTGCTTTAAGACCGGTTTTGTGTTACAAAATGTACATCACGACACTCATCGACTAAAAGTGTATATGAAACTAACCCAGTGCTTGACTACAGGAAGTACAAACTTTTAAATTCGTCAGCACCCATCCTATGTCATACAAATTACATAAATAGATTAATATTCTAAAGATGTTCCTTCCTAGCATTTTATGAAATTTTATCTATTATTTTTCTTTCATAAAGTATCTTTATTCACTAAATATATAACTTATTGTAGCATACGATTAAGGCACATGGGTAAAATGGGATAAAAGAGGGGCATTAGCTTAAACAAATCTTTCATTCTTTTTTACTACTTAGATATAACTATGAAAAAGAATAGTAAAAGTAGAAAAATCGAAATAATTGCTTTTTTGTAAACTCAACTAATAACCATTTAAAGCGATATGAACTGTCGTAGGTGAATTTATTTTCATGCCCATTTTATGTAATATATTATCTCATATATATATATATATATATATACCAAAGAGACCACCTGATGGTTAAATAACAAATACATGTGTATAATTGCAACAGTCTTGCCAAATGTAACCCGTAATATCAGTTATTGTTTGTCCGCCATTACTTTGAGCATTGCAAATTAACTTTCGGTAAATTTTTACGAACATTACCGAGTGTCTAAAAAACACGTGCTATTTATAGTTAATATACATTCTATTTTTATTATCCTTTGCGTTTATTTTCGTACATCATCATTTTATACCTAAATCAGGCAAAGTTGGTCTTTTTCGTCGTTTTAAAACATTCGTGAAATTGTGCACGTGCTGGGTATATCGGATGATCTTGACCCATTTTTAACTCGTCTTATTACATTCTCGCTTTATCATTCTTGACATATATGATCATGAACTGCCCAACTCCACCGGAGAAGGCGGCACGATTGTAAAAAAACATGAGGTACGCATACTTTTCACAGTTATATTGTTTTGATTTTGTCAATGTCAGCATTCTGGGTAAAATAAAAGATCAGAAAAATTTCTTTTAGCGACCTGATATATTTATTCATCCGATTTTCTTCAGGTATTTAAAATAGCATTGAAAAGCATATATTTTACATAATGCATGCACTTTCCAATAAAAATCACGTCCTGTATTTTATAAGTAAATATAAAACACATCAAATTCGGCAGACTTTAACATAGTCCGAGAGGGTAAAAGACAGAGATCCCCTGACCGAATGACGAAGTACATATGACATGGCGCAAAAGTTTATCTAAAAAGTCATTGCACACGGAAATACAGCTGGGTTTTTTAATGTACGGAAAAACTTAAATATCCTTTTTTAGATTATATGGAGCCGCAGAGAAAAATGCGGGCTACATCACAGCTTTTTATCGTATATTTGACCAGGAATATGGGTATGACATGTAGTTAAAGGTGCCAGATCTGAAAAGTAACCTAAATGGAAGTAATGACACTTGTCACCTGTCATCTTCACGATAGAGAACATTTTACTCAATATTTATCTCAGATGAACTGAAACAAAATATCACTAAATATTGCCCGAAATTCTGTTTAGTCACGTGGTACAACTACAAACGTTTAAAAAAAACAAAAAGAAAAAACCAAAAAAAAAACCAAAAAAAAAAACCAAAAAAACAAAGAAGTTTTATTGAATCTACTGACTTCTCTATCAAAAAACGTTTCTATTGTCTGAATACTATCGGTCATTGAATTGTATTCAACCGCTGAAGTCATATAACTTATCAACCCTTGAAGTCACACTTGGACCTGTCCAGTTCAAAGAATGGTTCAGTCCACTGTAATAATTAAGGGGTGTATGATCCAGAATCAGAATTTTATAATACTTTCACTTACAATATGAACTTCTTCCTTCGTGAAATATGACAGTAGACCATACTATCAACTGATCTGGGCGAGTCTATATGTGATCACAGGGGTTGTTGAATAAATAGACTAGACATAGACGTAAAAAGGTCAATCAAACGGGATTAAAACGAGTTATGCATCTCAGACGCTTTGTAGTTTACTAAAAATTGATGGCTCTGGTTAGTCATACGATTTTAAGTCAATATTGTTAAACGCATCAAGTAATTGCCTAAAACATGAGTTTAAACAACTAACCCCAAACTTGAAGACTTGTGAAAGAGTGCATTTGATATGCATGCAAAGCAGAGTGTTCTTCGGTGAGTATACAATGTAATGTATTATTAACACTAGATAGATCTATATAGATAGATTTATATTCTTTGATCATAACATAGGTTCAATGACGATATCCCTCCGTTGTACATCTATTGTTCATTGCAAATCTTTCGAACCTATAATAAAGATAGCTTTGACATACATTTCATTTCAAAACGTTTAGGAGCCTCCGTGGCCACGTGGTTAAAGCATCAGGTTTTGGACCATGGGGTTTCTCTGTTCTCTTAAACGCAGGTTCAAGCTCTGCTAGAACGTAATCTGATTTTGTGAGAGAATGTTTGTCAGTTTACATGCGGAAGGTCGATGGCCTCTTCTCGGGTACATTGTAGCAGGGTTTTCTCCCTCACCATTAAAAAGTGGCTGCCACTATATAGCTGAAGACTTTTTGAGTGTGGCGTCAAACAAAATGCAAAACATTTAAGGTTATTCAGAATCAACTGTACTTAAATACAGATATAAATGAGTCCACTTTTCTAATCTGCTAGCGCTTGATTAGCATACGATCAATTCATATTTCAATGTTAAAGTTGTTTTTTAATTTGTCCCACAGCCTTTCTATTCTTTACTTTTAACAGGTTGGTATCTGCAATTTTGATCTTTACGATCGGCAATAAAGTACCAGATACATTTTAATATGTATCAAGCACACACACACACACACACACACACACACACACACACACACACACACACACACACACACACACACACACGCACACACACATATATATATATATAATATATATATATATATATATATATATATATATATATAATATATCTATATATATAATTATATATATATATATATATATATATATATATATATAAATTTTAAACATCGATGCAGATGTAGGGGACTGTAGTCTCAAATACACATCCACATCGATACATACATAATCGCATAAACAGGCAAGATAGAAAGCTAACAAAGAAGAAAGACAAAGGTACAAGGCAATAACACATTTATCGTCAAGGGGAGATTACTTTTAATTTAATAAGCAAGCGAGTTCTTTATGGTGAGGAGGGAGAGATTGAGCTGCACATACGTATGATCCAAAGCCGTCTTTAAAACGATCAATTTGTAAATCATCAACCTGACGCTTCACTGACCACTCTGTGCCAATGTTCTAAATATTTAACGTCATGATTAAACTGTGACGTCATTTTATGGAACATGTTTTGCTATTGTAAGACCGAAGAGATTTCCAATGAATGGTATTCCCCACATCTGTTAAACAATTCGTATCGCAAGTTTAATTTTGTCTAGTTCATAATGTAAGCATGGAGAAAGTACCTGCAACTTCTAGCCAGATTTCGTTTCCTCTTTTGTTCATAAATTCAACCTCGACATCATTTTGATCTTTCAGACATTGCAATTCATTATTATAGGCGACCGCTGAATTTATTTCTGTAAAAAAACATGCTATATATGTAATCAGGATAGCATACAAATATGGCCCTCTGTGGACAGAGGGAAACAATTCGGAATGCATCCCGACACAGAGGGCCATAAATGTTTTATCACACCAAAATAAACAATACAAAAACAAAATTGAACGAGATTATTTAATGCTAGTGTACAAAACAAAAGCAGACAGGATGACGTAGTTTTGAAATTCTTATCGGTTGCGTTCGATTTAGTCCCTACATGCACGTGATATTTACCGCCATATGGTTAATTCCCTGTGAGAGAGTTAGTGCTCACCTGATATATCACTCCCGTTATAGGTCTAACGCAAAACTCGCTTAACGACACTACTTCTTGAAGAACATATTTCATCCCAAATAATTCCCCCATTATAACGCCGAAACAAGCATACCGACATCCGCCACTGATAATTCGGTACAAATGGACATCATAAACCAGGGAAAAAACTGGTGTGAGAAAAACTGTTAGCCCATGTTCGCATTTTTTACCATTTATTACGACCGCAAAGGGAGATAACTCGAATATCGGAGTGTCACAATTCTCAAATCTCATTTCCATTAAGCATTTGTATTACCGGCCTTTTAAAGATTTATTTTAACCAGAAACAATGAAAGTTAGCATTAGAGATGTTTCCGTGTTAACGTTAGAAATTTTGGTCGGTTTAATTTTGGCTATAATATACAACAAGCAGGGATTGAAGACATGAGAATGCCACACCTCGAAAATGGTATATCTCGGGGAGAACTATATATATTTTTCAAGACTTACCCGAATCACAGATATCTTTTTGTCGGCTTTCAAATCTTAAATCCTTTATCTGTCGTGTATTCCTTTCAAGTATCCTGACATTGAATGCCCCTCCTTCTACACGGCATCGGCATAGATCAGTATCACTATATCTCAATGTTTTTAAAGATGCATAATTCATACCCGATGTATTCACATTCTCACATATGTCAAAAAAATTCAAACCATGATTACCTGGACGTAAAATATAATGTAGAAACTTGTAGTTCAGAGTAATATCTAAATTGTAGCAAAGTTAGTATTTAAGTAGTATTTATTTTGTAGTACAAAGTCAAATATCAGATTATATTCAAGGTGTATGTAATTAGATGCAATATTGAAAAATGGCAGATGTAGGCAGAATTAGATATTTCAAAATTAAAGATCAGTTAGAGATTAGATATATTCGGATTATATTTCTATAAATGCATGTATTATATAAATGAGTATTGTGTATTAGTATTTATAAAAGCAGTATCTTTACTACGTCTACGGCAAAGTTAGTTTTCCACTAGGACAACAATATTACAAATTATTGTGCATGCATTTATTTCAACATATAAAGATTTGAAGGCAAATATAGGCCATGGAATATACGGTGTTATCATGCATTTGACCTTACGCCAAAACGTGTCAACATTAATCATTCCACCCCCAAAATAAAAAGAAACAATCAAAACACACAAACTCGAACCACACATCTGTTTAGTTGCTATTTGTACCACCTGAGACTATTTCAACTCAACCTAGGTCCACTCTTGAGTCGGTCTGGTGAAGAGCAGGTACATCGTAAATATCCCCGAGTACTTTTTTCCTTTTCTTCGTCTTAATGAAATAAAATATAGGCGGATTCAGGAATAAACCCACAGAAGACAACGCAACCCCACCAAACACCATTTCTTAAATCGTAAGACACATATATTTTCAACTGGGAACGAATAAAACTTCCTCCTACATTGCATTTGAAGAGGACATATTTCGTCCTTCAATACATTGTGAACAGAACATTTCATGTTTTTGTGTTTTTTCTGAGAATTTTTTTTTGTCCAATCTAAACCAAAATTGGTATGTAAAGATAAAAGTATTGAATCTATAGACTCTCACCGTCTTCTTAGTAGGAACTGTAAGTAGGCTAAACACAAAAATCAAATATGTAAATCATATATATATATATATATATATATATATATATATATATATATATATATATATATATATATATATATATATATATATATATATATATATATATAATTATATGACCCGGGTTAGAATATGCTTCGTTTGTATGGGACGGCTGATCGGATCACCTATCCGATACACTGAATAATGTGTTACTAGAAGCTGCAAGAATTGTTTCAAGTCTAACATATATAGCATCCTGTGATGCTCTTTATATTGAAACTGGGTGGATAAGGAAAGAAGAGAAACGTTCATTACTTCCGGTACACGAATCAATACTAACAGGGAATTGTGAAACTTTTACAATTACCAAATATTACCCTGTCGCTTAATATTTAGAAAGAATCCTCAATTCTACGCCCGTAATACTCACTTATTTGCATAAAGGAAACCTTATCTAGCTGTTCTTTATAGCCGTTTTTTTTTTACCTGTTTATATTATGCTAACCAATGTGACATCTTGTTGAACTTTCTAAATAACTTAGATATTGATCTCAATATTGACACTCATTTGTGGGGTAATGAGATATATTCTTTAGATACTAACTTGATATAGTCAGGTCTCTAAAAACATTGATCAGTTCAACAAAACAATTTGATGCTGCCTAGAGGGTCTAGCTACTACATTCGACAACACTCGAAAACAGAAACAAACATTTCTGAATTTTAATCTTATCCCTCACTATTCCAAAATTCTGATTCGATATTGTTTCTTTAACTTGTGTACATGTATATGTGTACGTGTCGTTTTTTAATTATTCTATATTGCCGATATGGAGAGGATAACCTAAATTGTATGAACTTGTATCTAACCCTCTTGATTAATCAATAAAATATGTTTGAATAAAAACCTCCTTCATTCAAAACATTATAAAAGTACAAACGTATCGATTATATATATATATAAGAGAGAGAGAGAGAGAGAGAGAGAGAGAGAGAGAGAGAGAGAGAGAGAGAGAGAGAGAGAGAGAGAGACTGACCTGGTATACATTGGTAAACCAACATGTTTCTAATATGAAATCTGAAAATGTTGTCTGTGGGATTAATTAATGTATCGTACACTTCTATAGTTCCATCATATGTGTTAACCACACAGCTCATGTTAGTATTACATTGTTTCGCTACCACGTGTCTCTTGTCGACAAAATTCACTGAACTTTCCTCACATGACTGATATCCAAATCTGTGATGTGTGATGAAAATTTGAAAGTTGTCATCACAAAAAATACGTCGGTATGGATTAGTACTATACGATGAACAGTTAGTAGATTTACTGACGAAGGCATTGGTGAATCTCAGACCTGTAAAAGTTAATATACATAATAAGGCAATGAATGCAAAATTGTAATGGTTTAAATTTCTCTTTTTTTTTTTTTCATTTGAATCACATGGTCGTCCATTTACGTTGTGTCAGGGCGAGTAATATGATTACGAATATTTCAGTGGAGTGTAGTTTATTTTCACTGAAAACTTTATTACTTTCACAAGGGTATTACTCATGAAAAACTCTTTGAACAATATTTCATCTCAGTATACCACCTCAATGTTATAACAACAAATGGAAAATCCATGAGACGACATGAGATAACAAAACATGTATAAGTCGTAAGACCAGTACACACGCTAAAATTAATCTTAGAAGATCAGTCTCTTAAGATTATTCTTACCGTGTGTACATGTCAAATACACAGTAATGTAAGATTGCAAAAATCTACAGTCTTTAGGATAGAGCACTGCTCTATTTCTCAATACATGTATTAGCTGACCTTTGTGTAATAGCCAATCCAGGGGTCGAAATTAGTAATTCTGTCTCACTAGTTAGAAGGACTAGTTGAAAACAAATTTTACAAGTCCTATGACAAATGCATTAGCCCCAAATTGTACGACGGATTACCAAATTATCACGTTTTTACTGAATCAGTACTATTTTTGTGTTTTAATACAATTACTATCGTTGCTGAGTCAATACAAGTAAATGTATAATTATCTTAGTTGAGAAAATAAAATAAGGAGTTGATGAGGTAATTCTGATGTTTAATGTACATTATAAACTCTCATTAATCATAGCTTATGTTTATACCGCAATGTTTATACAGATTTTCTACTAGTCAACTGAACTAGCTGAAGTACAGCCTCGACTAGTCCGCTGCGAAAGTTACCAGTCTCGGACTCGGACTACCGCTAATTTCGAACCCTGCAATTCGACTTCTTGGTCGGGGGTCAATATTTGTCTTCAGCATCATACGTCCAAAATGGCTGAAGCAGCATTTTCCAGTACAAAATTAGAAACATTAATCAACTTGTGCGAAGAGGTATAATATCTTTGGAATGTTTCAAGTGATGCATATCTTAAAAATGAAGCAAGGTGCAATGCTCTACAAAGAATAAAACAAGGTCTCAACGATGAATTCAAAAGTATGTTTATTTCGATTTTCACAAACGTTTATACTAGTAAGTAGACGTACTTGTTGAAGAAAATAGTAAAGACAATATTTTTTTTTTTTTTTTTTATTATTATTATTTTATTGTGGTATTTTGGCCAGGATTTTACATCAATCTCTACAACTCCACCTGGCTAGGGAGTATGAGGACTTCATATGTATATCTGACCAGAGAGAGAGAGAGAGAGAGAGAGAGAGAGAGAGAGAGAGAGAGAGAGAGAGAGAGAGAGAGAGAGAGAGAGAGAGAGAGAGAGAGAGAGAGAGAGAGAGAGAGAGATAAACAAAAAAATGAAAGGAATAACACAATGATCCCTTGAAATACAATGTATAGTAAAGACAATATTAATTTTGAATGTTTCCTAATCTACTGATGTTTAATCAAAATTACACACAGTTTGAATAAACAACTATACCTACATTTTAGGTACATTAATTTATCTGTAAAACAGAGAATTGTTTATATAATATTGCATTGCACTAAATCAAATGAGTCAATATTTACCTAAATTAATAGGAATAACATTCTTCCCCGTTGTATTTTATCTTATGTTATTTATTTAGCAATAAACATACTTTTTTCAGAAACCAGATCAGTGAAAATTTAAAGAATCTCAAATTTTATTACTCAGAGACTTTGGGAAAAGCAGGAAATCAAACAAAAGTGGTGCTGGGACCAAGGACATTTACAAAAGTAAATGATCATACTTTGAAAGTCTGGATGTTTTCCGGAGAGATCAAATCCCACAAAACTCAATTAATAATGTAGTAATTAGTCAATATCTTTTCTATATAATTTCCCATTGACAAGGAATTTGTCCAATTGTGTTAAAATATTCACAAAAGTCGTCACAAATCAAACGACTGTCAGCTGTTGTCTTGTTTCCCGCCTTACAATGTCATCTCTACAAAATTTTGGTTTGATCTTATGGCATTTCTCCAATCACCTTCTAATACTGTTTGATTATTTTCATATTCGTGATCAAAGCTACCACTGGGTGTGTATATTACAGAACATTCTGATTTGCTTCTTGGATAATTATGCAACATACAAGCACATAGGACAATTTATTCAACCTCTTCAACATCCGATGCAATCGGTTTTTGAAATACAGCAAACCTGCTAGCAAGACTTCCAAATGCATGTTCAACTATTATCCTAGCTCCAGATAATCTGTACGTTTTACACAAAGTAAGATTTCAGTATGGCTTCAGAAGATACGACTTTAACGGAAAAGCTTCGTCGCCAACCATGACATATGGCATAGCATCCATTCTTCTTGTTAGTGGTCTAGGTATTTGCAAAAATACCACCATCACTAACACGACTATTACAACTAACGCCTACCACTAAACATTTATAATCTGCATCCACAAAAGCCGAATGTACAACACTATACTGTATAGTTGTAGTATTTTGATCCGCTTCCAAATGGACATCTTATTGTGATATGTTTACCATCCATGGCTCCAATACAGTTAGGGAAATTCCACCTCTCTTCAAATTCTCGTAAAATTTGTTCCCATCCTTCACTAGAACTTCACACCTGTGTAAAAATAAATGTTTAAAAGAAATTAATGTACTGAATATTTTAAGGAGATTTTTGAAAATGAAGATCTAGACAATATTGTTCTTTGAATTTAGAGGTAAACTGGACAAAATCAAAATACCATGAAAATTAAATGCTCACATTCAAGTGTGTCTTTCACAATTGCGTTACAAGTTTCTGGAATAATTTTGGACAAGGTTGTCTTTGGGACTCGGAATAAATATTTCAGAAACCAATAACTTTCTCCTAAAAGAAACACAATATGCAGCTGTAGATTAGTATTTATTATTGCAATACCAGTAATGACATTTGTATATGTTTGTATGTGAATATTTTGTTACAATCAGTATTCATTAAAACATTTTAAAAATAAGAACATTGTTACAATGGTTTTTGTCACTGTTATTAATACACGCGAAAAGATAACATGTATATACTTGAGCAACTATTTCAACCCTTTTATTCGATAAATGTATTTTAAGTATTATGAATTTATGTAATATCTTACCAGTAGCCGTTGTGTCAAGGATAACCTCTCGGCAGGTGAAATAGATTTTCTCATGATAGTATCTCTTCTTTTGATGAAAGGAGAAACCATTTGTAAATGACACGAGATCCATCCTTAAAAAATTTCCTCAAACCTCCTGGATCATCTTTCCTTAGTTCTTGTAATAGAGCATGGTGTGGTCCATATTCTTGTCGTCTGCTGATCCATGGTTGAATCCAACATTTCTTGGTAATTTTAGGCTTTTGTACATACTCAAATGCCATGTAGATAAGAACAGCAGACAATGTAATTATACATTCTTCATCTCCCTCTGTGAGAACCATTTTTAGCTTTTGACTTCATGGCGGGATGTGGACAGCACATGCATTTGTTTACAATCTTATAACACTTGTGTTTGTGTGTGTACACCAAAGTGATATATTATACAAATCTAATAAGATTAATCTCATATGATTATTCTTTACGTGTGTACCGGCCTTTACCTGTTGCTACCAATGGTGAATCATTAGGATGTGGAAATGAAAGCTATGGAAGGTACTCATGGATCGTACCTACTGCTACTAAAGGTGAATTCTTAGTGTAAACATATGATAGACAAAGAAACACGAATATGAATGTACCTGCTGCTACAAACGGTGAATCCATGTGTAGAAATACATAGGATATACAGAGAATACAGATAATTCGAAACATGCAAGATATCATGAATTCCATTTTAGACATGAAAGATAAACATGTATGAACCTTGCCTACTTTCAACAGTGAATCTATGTGTAGAAATGATTGATAGTGAATACACGCTGATTCCTTCTCGAGATCAATGATGAATCCATGTGTGGACTTGACAGATAAAGAGGACACGCGTGAATCACAGCTGCGTTGTGAATATAGTAAAACTCAGGGAACAACGTTGGACTGAAAATCAAGACCAAATACATGTTTAATAATGCTTTATTGCATTAAATCACTTGTTTACACATTGGAAGAGTGACATTTAGCATCTACCTGTTTGACTGCTATTAAATGTTAATCCATATGTGTACATGTTTTTCTAGAGAAAACGCATACATTTTGCTTGCCATCATGCAATGGATGCAAATGTAATAATAATTGCGCATGGATCTAACATTTCGCATTGGTGAATTCTAGTGTAAAACAGATAGAAGAAAAATCACGCAAGCATGGTATGATAAAGACATGGGCGATGACACCCAAGAATCATGGCCGAAATCAGTGGCGAATTTTGGACAGGATTAGACACGATAAACACGCATTTTAATCTTACCTGCGTTCTGTTTGTGTAGTAGAAACACTAGGAGCAGTAGAGTAAATAATGAAGCCGTATTCATGTTTAACACTGATCTGCGATAAAAAGACCCTGACCAACTGATACTTAACGTCTACAGGGCATCTGTAAAATTATTTTACAGTTGAATGATATAAGTGCGAATATAAATGTCTTTTGTAAACCGTACACATATTAAGATATAGTTAATTTTGTCATTGTTGCATTATTCACTTTTCAATCTACATACATAAACCTTGAAGATTAGATTAAACCTATGATGATTAGCAACATTGTTTACAAATAGCTCGTTTCTCATCATACTAAATCTGATCGAGTTCATTATTGCATGATCCGTTTGCGATTCCTCCCTGGCTCTAGAAACATGGTTTTTATGAATTTAGCATTTCATTAAATATCAATGCATTATTCTCTAACTGCTTAAAAGCGCATTAGCTGTGATTTTTTTCATGGAACATTTCGACGGATGTGGTGTGCTAACAGAGGGCTGACTTCTTCCGGACACCTGGTCCCATAGCAATTTTCTTCGTGTTGAAAATTTTATTATATCTAATTTGTCGTGTTCTAATGGACGGGGAGTTTAGAATATCCCTCGGTACTTCTTCATTATACTTCATTACCGTTACCGAAATAAAATACGAAACATACAACCATGTATACATACCTTCCGATCTGGTAAACCGATCAAAACTGATAACATTTTGAGAGAACTAATTCTTCTAATATGTCATTTGCTTTCGAGAGACCCTGTACGTCTACTACATGTACAATCTTTCGAGAGACCCTACTACATGTACAATCTTTCGAGGGACCCTGTACGTCTACTACATGTACGATCTTTCGAGAGACCCTGTATGTCTACTACATGTACGATCTTTCGAGAGACCCTGTACGTCTACTACATGTACAATCGTTCGAGAGACCCTGTACGTCTACTACATGTACGATCTTTCGAGAGACCCTGTACGTCTACTACATGTACAATCGTTCGAGAGACCCTGTACGTCTACTACATGTACGATCTTTCGAGGGACCCTGTACTTCTATTACATGTACAATCTTCGTAAACTGTGATATCCAGTGTAACATTGTTAACAAGTCAACAATCCTATCATAATTATGTATGTATAAACTACTTATATGCCGTGATTCTTCTTAAGTGATGTACTTCCTCCCTGTTTAAGAACAACACAAACGTACTTGTATCTGAAAAGGATGTGTAAAGTTTTGGTGCATTTTCATTTTATAAAGTCTTGTCAAAATATAAAGTATTGATAAACACAAATTATAGAATTCACTAGATTATGTTTTTAACAAACATTTACGCTTATCTCAGATCAAGGTGTAGGGTTTTGTGCCACATGTACTTGGGATATGTAATAAAAGGAGATTTCCACTCAATGCAGCTATTGGGATCATTTTACAAAGGACGATTGCAACTTTAAAGCAGTTATGGGGAAGATATAATGAAGGGTTATTGACACTCAATGCAGCTATTGGGAAAATATGATGATGAATTATTGTCACTCAATGCAGCTATTGGGAAATGATGAAGGGTTGTTGTCACTCAGTATAGCTTATGGAACACATGAAGGGTCATTGCTATCCAATACAGCTATTGGGATGATATGGGGGGGGGGGGGTTGCCACTTAACGCAGCTGTCGGAAAAAATATGATGATGGGTTATTGCCACTCACTGTAGCTATTGGGATCATATGGCGAAGGGTCACTGTCACTAAATGCAGCTATTGGGACCACATGAAGGGTTACTGCCACTCAATGCAGCTATCGGGATCATATGAAAGGTTTCTTCCACGCAATGCAGCTATTGGAATATAAAATGAAGGATGATTGCCACTCAATGCAGGTACTTGGAACATATGATAAAGGGTTAGTTCCACTCAATGCAGCTATTGGGAATGTATAATGAAGGATGATTGTCACTCAATGAAGCTATCGTTTATGACCCATGTTGGCCCATTCATTTTTTTTCAGCAGAGTTACATCGTTCCCAAATCGCGGATTCCCGACATGTTCAATACACTCAACCGAAACTATTAGCATATAAAAAGTCTCAGATACCAAAGTATAAATCATTAGGATGTCCAGGATATAGGTACAAATCTGGTAAAAAAATGGAAAACACGGAAATCTTGAAATCAAGAGGTGGGATCAGGTGCCATGGAGGAGTAAGCATCCCCTATCGACCGGTCACACCCACCGTGAGTCCACAGTCAAATTAAAATGAAATACATGAGGGAAACTCTAGAGAACACCCGATTTGGTACTTGATATATTCCGAATAAAAACCGAACATAAGTCATGGTTGTCTTGTTTTGTTGTGGTATTTAATTTCAGATCTTTACAATGATCTTGTCTTTCAACGTGTTTCCATTCACCATCTTTAAACATATCCATTGACATTTGTACCTTTCTTAAATTAATGAATTGATATAATTATAATAATAATAATTTGATATATGGATTAATAAAAACTTCAAAATGCATAAAAACTGAGAAATATTTTGTTCCGTCTTTGTACCTGTGTATTCCGTTTAAAAATAATTATTTCATAGAGAGAGAGAGAGAGAGAGAGAGAGATGAAAAGACGTCAAAACGTGTCAACATTAATCATTCCACCCCCAAAATAAAAAGAAACAATCAAAACACACAAACTCGAACCACACATCTGTTTAGTTGCTATTTGTACCACCTGAGACTATTTCAACTCAACCTAGGTCCACTCTTGAGTCGGTCTGGTGAAGAGCAGGTACATCGTAAATATCCCCGAGTACTTTTTTCCTTTTCTTCGTCTTAATGAAATAAAATATAGGCGGATTCAGGAATAAACCCACAGAAGACAACGCAACCCCACCAAACACCTTTTCTTAAATC
The DNA here is from genome assembly GCA_030159075.1 of Atrina japonica. Classification (NCBI taxonomy): domain Eukaryota; kingdom Metazoa; phylum Mollusca; class Bivalvia; order Pterioida; family Pinnidae; genus Atrina; species Atrina japonica. The sequence goes on from BROG01000157.1 coordinate 913,861, forward strand.
GCAAGACACATATATTTTCAACTGGGAACGAATAAAACTTCCTCCTACATTGCATTTGAAGAGGACATATTTCGTCCATCAATACATTGTGAACGGAACATTTCATGTTTTTGTGTTTTTACTGAGAAAAAATTCTTGTCCAATCTAAACCAAAATTGGTATGTAAAGATAAAAGTATTGAATCTTTAGACTCTCACCGACACCTCAGTGTTCTTCTTAGTAGGAACTGTAAGTAGGCTAAACACAAAAATCAAATGTAAATCATTATCAAAATTATATATATATATAATTATATGATCCGGGTTAGAATATGCTTCGTCTGTATGGGACGGCTGATTGGATCACCTATCCGATACACTGAATAATGTGCAACTAGAAACTGCAAGAATTGTTTCAAGTCTAACATATATAGCATCCTGTGATGCTCTTTATATTGAAACTGTGTGGATAAGGAAAGAAGAGAAACGTTCATTACTTCCGGGAACACGAAACAATAATAACAGGGAATTGTGAAACTTTTACAAGTACCAAATATTACCCTGTTGCTTAATATTGAGAAAGAATCCTCAATTCTACGCCCGTAACACCCACTTATTTGCATAAAGGAAACCTTATTTAACCGTTCTTTATAGCCGAATTAGACAAAACTGTATCGACTTTCGGTCAGATCTTTTTAGAGTGGGAATCACTCCATACAGTACATGTACTAGTACTGTAGAGGTTTCGTTTCCTTACTTTTTTACCTGTTTATATTACGCTAACCTATGTGACATCTTGTTGAACTTTTTAAACAACTTAGATATTGATCTCAATATTGACTCTCATTTGTGGGGTAATAAGATATATTCTTTAGATACTAACTCGATATAGTCACGTCTCTACAAATATTGATCAGTTCAACAAAACCATTTGATGCTGCCTAGAGGGTCTAGCTATACATTCGACAACACTCGAAAACAGAAACAAATATTTCTCAATTTCAATCTTATCCCTCACTATCCCCAAATTCTGATTCCATATTGTTTCTTTAACCTGTGTACATGTATATGTGTACATGTGTCGTTTTTTAATTATTCTATATTGCTGACATGGAAAGGATAACCTAAATTGTAAGAACTTGTATCCAATCCTCTTGATTAATCAATAACATATATTTTAATAAAAATCCTCCCTCGTTCAAAACATTATAAAAGTACAAATGTATCGATTATATATGAGAGAGAGAGAGAGAGAGAGAGAGAGAGAGAGAGAGAGAGAGAGAGAGAGAGAGAGAGAGAGGGGATTTTAATTCCCTATATTTAAAATTATTAACAATACCAAAGTTAGTTTTTCAAATGAGTCCAAAACAAAATGCTCAAGACTATTGTCTCTGTCGGTAAAACTTTATCTGTTGAGCTGGAATTCAATCTAGATGTATTCCCAAAAACAAAACGTGGTATTATACACAACCAAATCGTAAATCTAAACGTGTAGCCCTAATAAAGTAGCTTTTGAGAAGTTTACAATCTAAATTCTGGTATCTGAGCAAAATATATTCCTTTAGTGTATAATATTCGGCTGGTACTGAAATACCCGGTATCATTTAGCCATACTTGTTCTTCTTTGTTCATATTACTGTGTTACAATTTTACACCTTTCTATACGCGAAAATAATATATCCCTCAGCTTTAAAGTGCAGATATCATGTCTGAAACGGTGGCTACCTGAAACAAGGTGTTTTTGAAACAAAAATGCCCCTGATCCCAACAAAGTTTTGCAATGTCCTACATTTTGACCCCACTCCAGGGGCATGTGGTGTCAGTGAAGTTTGACAACCCTTAGTTGAACTTACAGTCTAAATTTGCTTACTGTATTACAATCCAAACTTGAAATATTGCACTTTATATCTAAGCGGGACGGAATTACGGACTGACAAACAGATAGACAGACGATCCAAACACTAGATGCCCCCCCCCCTCCCCCCGGCGGACCTTTCAGTCCTGGGCATAAAAAGTCATCACGGAATATCAGTTACCCCTGCACTACACTACAGACCACAATAGACTCGCCTAAGACAACAGATAAGACCATACCACCTAGATACTTAGGGATAAAAGGGTTAATATAGAGTAGTATATGTACTACACTTCAGCTCTCCTTTTTCCAAGAACTGTCTGTACGTGTCGATTTCCCGGAATTCCGTTTGTCACGTGTCCCCATTTGTGACCCCGTTTGTTATTTATATACGTGGATATTATAAAATACTGTGTGTGTGTGTTTGTTTGTACGCGTTAGATGGTTTTTTTCAATTTTATCTGTGTCTATAGACGTCACGCTCCCGTGCTCACCAGGTAAAAAAACTAACCGCACGAGTGTGTCCCGGTAGGTGCTCCAACGGTATAGTGTAGTAAATATTGAAAAAGCCCATAAGTAATTACACCTCAATTTAAAAAAACATGTCTCATGCACAACGATCTACCGAGCGGTTATTGGATTTACCGATTCCGCCCGAGAGATCTATTACTACTCCAATATATCGAACCGTTATTAGATCTCCCGATTCCTGACGATTTTAAAAAAAAATATTTAAAACCCAAACGTGTCTACACGGGCCAGACCTATGACGTTACGACAGAATTTCCTCGACGCGCAGGTTAAAGTTTGAAACCAGGTTCGACGAGTATAGAGAGTGGGTCCTGTTGAGGGACGACCGGTTATCGATATAGACCGTTTATTTGTACAACTCGTAAGGTCGGTGATAAACGATAGAGGGTTACAAAACGGCGATAAATTTCGCCTCATCATCAATCACTCGAAAATTCCCGAATCCGTTCAGTACGAAATATATTAACGTCTCGTGGGATTTAGCCGAAGATTTATTCAAAAGCACTGCAAGAGTATATAGAATATTACGAGGTGTCCTTAGACGAAGTAGAAATAGTCGTCCAGTCTACGATAATGCCGAGGGGAAAGGGAGATCCAAAGAACCGGTAACAAAGGAGACCTCGTCGAAGAAGAGAAGTATCATCACGATTAAAAACGACGACGTCATGTGTCTGGCACGAGCCATCGTGACGGCGGTGGCCAACAAACATAAAGACAAATGGACGAATTCCCAGCTTCGAAAAACGGTTTCAACGACAGTCGTAAATTACAAAGGGCCGAAGCGTTAAAACTTCACGAAGAAGCGGGGCGTTCCCGTCCGGGATGACGGTTGTACCTTGGAAGACGCGAAAACGTTTGCCGATCACCTGGGAGTGGCAGATCAACGTGGTGGACGGTGAACGGTTCAACGAGATCATCTATACGACCGAAGGAAGTGACGACGACGCGATCTATCTGTACAAGAATAAAAATCACTTCGACGTGATTACGAAGATGAACGGTTTTTTGGGTACGGGATATTACTGTCACACTTGTAAGAAGGGATATACGAGACGAGATCGTCACAGATGTCCAGATAAGTGTCTATCGTGCTTCGGTTACGATTGCCCCGGGGGTGAAAGGATAGTGTGCGACGATTGTAACAGAGCGTTTTTTCGGCGAAGTCTGTTTTAAGGAACATAAACGCGCCAGAGGCACGCTAGGCGGCGAACCGGACACGGTTTGCTCGCTCGTTCAGAAATGTTTAGAGTGTGAACGGGTGACCAAGGACTTGAAGTCCCACGTATGCGGTCATTCCGAATGTCCGAATTGTCGTGCATACGTCGACATGACGACGCACAAGTGTTTCATGGTCAATAAAAAATGTAAGGGTGGAAAATGCAAATCGGCCGAGTGCAAACCCAAGAACAAGTGTTACAGTTGTAAAACGTGGACGACGGAGTATTATTTTTACGACATAGAAGCCTCGCAAGACACCGGCGTTCACATACCGAATCTAATCGTGTGCCAAGACTTTGACGGTAAACAACACGAATTTTTCTACCGTAGACGAGTTCTGCAAGTTTGTGTTGAAACAAAAAGTGGGTACGTTCATTGCCCACAATGCCAAAGCGTACGACGCGCAGTTTTTGTTAAAGTATTTCGTGGAACATAACATTAAACCCTATTGTATTTACAACGGTACGAAGATCATGTACATGGAAGTCGGTGGTGTTCGCTTTATCGATTCCATAAATTTTGTCCAATCCGCTCTGGCGGAATTTCCGAAGACGTTTGGTATGACCGAACTCAAAAGGGTTATTTCCCGCATTATTTCAACAAGCCGTGTCACCAACGTTACGTGGGACCGTTGCCCTAGTAAAAAACACTACGGTGTCGATTACATGAGCAAACGCAACAGGGAAGAGTTTTTAAAGTGGTACGAGATGCGAAAGAACGACGTGTTTGATTTCCAGAAAGAACTGAGGGAGTACTGCACGTCCGACGTCGACATATTACGACGGTCCATGTTGAAATTCAGGAAGACTTTATCGCGTTGGAAAACATAGATCCGTTTACAGTACGTGACGATAGCGTCGTGTGTGCATGACCGTTTACAGAAGTAATTACATGCCCGAAAAGATGATAGACCGTCCATAACGATAACGTCGTTCGCGATACGTACAGTGCGAAATCCATTTCTTGGTTGGATTCACGTGGCCGAGAGAGACGGCGTCGTCATACGACACGCGTTGAACGGCGGCGAGGGTGACTCTGCCCGACGACATCGGTAAAGTCGTGGACGGTACTGCGAAGACACGAGGACGGTTTACGATTTTCAAGGATGTTTCTGGCACGGGTGTAAAAAGTGTTACGCTCGAAACACCGTCAATAACAAGAACCAATTCGAGATGGACACGCTCAGAAACGAACCTCCGCGAAAAACGAGAAGATACGAAGGGCCCGGTTACGCGTTCGTCGAGGTCTGGGAATGCGATGCGAAAGACATAGCCGTTAAAGAGATCGTGACGCCGTTAGACCCGCGAGATGCCTTTTTCGGCGGTAGACCAACGTGACCAAGTTGCTGTACGACTTCGACGGTAGAGAAAAGGGACGATACGTCGACTTTGTCAGTCTGTACCCGACGGTCCAGTTTTATAAGACCTACCCCTGTCGGTCACCCCACCAAAATAGTTAATCCCGACGCGTCGATCGAACTTGGACGGGGTTCGTCAAATGTAAAGTCGTGCCGCCCCGGAAATTATATCATCCCGTCCTACCCGTCAAGATGAAATGCGGAAATGCCGAAAAGCTCTTGTTCCCGCTGTGTAAGACGTGCGCCCGAACGACGGTCACAGAAACCGTGCGAACACACCGACGAGCAGAGGGTCGTTCGCGGGCACGTGGTGTACTCCCGAGCTATTCAAGGCCTTGGATAAGGGGTACGAGATAGAGAAGATTTACGAAGTTTGGGATTTTCTCTACACCACCGAGGACGCGGACCTCTTTAGAGGCTACGTCAAGAAGTTTATGAAGATCAAGATGGAAAGTTCCGCTTTGAAGGTCGGGCCGGACACCACTTACGAGTCGGGAAGAACGTTATAAAGACATGGTCAGAGAACGTTTGGGGATCGACTTGGGTGAAATAGAGTATAATCCCGGCATGCGCGCCATCTCTAAATTATGTCTCAACTCTCTCTGGGGCAAGTTCGGTCAAAGGGTCAACATGAAACAGACCGAATACGTGAGCGAACCGGCACGTTTTTACAAACTGTTGTTGGACGACACGATAGACAATCTCAACATTCAGTTCATCAACGACGACATGGTCCAGATGACTTACGATCTCAAAGGGCAATTCGTCGATCAGGCCAAGAACGTCAACATCTTCATAGCGTGTTTTACGACGGCTCACGCCAGAACCATAGTTATACGACGTGTTGGACAGACTCGACGATAGAGTGTTGGGATTCGATACCGATAGCGTGTGGTACGTCGATCGCGACGACGGGGTCTCGATCGACACGGGGCGATAACTTGGGCGATTTGACGGACGAGTTAGGCGGCGATTTCATCACGTCGTGGTGCGCCACCGGCCCCAAATCTTATTCGTACGAAACGAACGCGGGTAAAAAGGTGTGTAAGGTCAAAGGATTTAGTCTGAATTACGAAAATTCTCTCTACATCAACCGAGAAGCGATGACCGACGTCGTTAAAGAAAACGCGTAAGAGGATTACGACCGTTCGAGAAAACGCCATCACGAGAGGATTCCGCAACCAAACGTGTCGTGAATCGATATCAGGAGAAAGAGTTTACGTTGTGTTACGATAAACGGGGTGATGAAGGACGGGTACGACACGTTACCCTACGGGTATTAAAAAATTTATTATTATTAATAAATTTTTTTAAACGACGACCAATAATTCCTCTCGGACGAAACGTTCTCTGAGGCGCCGGTTCCTTGAGCTGATACAGGTCGATGCCTTGCATTCTGAAATGCCTGTCTATGTCGTGTTTGTCGACGCTCCAGATGGGATCGGTGGCCCTCCTGCGCCCGCCGCCTTCCAATTCGCCCGGTTGATATAGATATCTTACTTTCGCAAAGGGACTGATGAATGGTTGTACTTTATCGACGGGTTCTACCTTTTTGGGCGGATCGGTCTCTTCGTTGATCGTTTTGACGACTTCCGGCAATTGTTTCGCCCATTCTCTGTTTCTGTCTTTGGTTTTCATCTCTTGATCGTATTGATAGCTAAACAACTGTTCGCCCAACGTTCTATTAAATCGTTCGACGATGGCTTGGGTCGCGGTGAAGGTCGACCCGTCCCCTTTTTATTCTAGCTCCGTGTCGGGTCATGAGTTTGGTGACGGCGCCCATGAATTCGCGGCCGGGGTCGACTTGTAATAATTTGGGAAACGTCAGACGCCGTTTGTAGATCTTTTCGAAAGCGTCGGCCACCTCTCGACTGTCTTTGGTCGTCAGCGGTTCCGCTTCTTTGTAGCGCGTGCCCACGTCGACTAACGTCAGCGCGTATTTGTACGTTTTCCCGTCCACCTTGTCGTGCGGTAAAACAACAGGTCGGCCTGGTGAGTGTCGTTTTCTTTCGCGTCTTCGAATCGAGGTCTCACGATCTTCTTGGGAGCCGGTAGGTAGAATTTGCCACACGTCTTGTTTTTTCAGGAATTCCAACGCTTCCTTCTCGCTGACTTTGGCCGCTTTGGCCAATTTCCCGATGGCGGCCTTTCCCTTCCAATAGTGTTTGTGATAGATCTCTTTCCATGTTTTTACTTTAGGCGACGTATTTTTTAAAGCCGTAGAACACGAGTCCCGTTCCCACGATCACGAAGAGGAGTTCCTTGTCTTTTTGTTCTTCCGAGGGTTGATAGAAATCGCTCAACTTCGGTTTCGGGCGGCATCGCCGCTTCTTCCGTCATCTGCGAGTAGAGTCGCATGGCGGCATCCACTTCTTTGTAGGTGTACAGGGAATGTCCTTCTTTCCTGAGTCTTTCGTTGAGAAAAATCTAATCGCTTCGTGCGTTCGTGATTCCACCGATCTCTAGCCGCGGTCAGTTTTTCCATCGCTTCGTCGTGCCTCTTCTGTTCTTCGTGATTCGAGAATAGAAATTGTGATCCGAGAAGGCGAGAGCATTGACTGCCCGCGCCTCCTATCATCATCGCGATCGTTGCCATTTTTTTAAAATAGAATTTTTAGTTTATTTCATGATATCGGCGGGGATGATGCCCTTCTTGACCAACATGTCTTTGGTGTACTCGGGCCAAAACGTAGTCGACGAAGACCATCCCGAGATCCTTTAGATCTAGATCCAGTTTGGCGCGCGGCCGTCTTGAAGAACTTCTTGGAAACTTGCGCGTACAACGTGGCGATTCCCGTCACGACGGCCGCGTGATATGCGGTGTTGACCAAATCCTTTTCACTCATTTTTTTTATATGAAAAGGATTATTATTTATCGGATTTTACCGTCTCCGTCGTGTCGTTGTTTGTGTTGTAGAGTTCGTCGCAGTAAGTGTTCATCCTGAAGAGCATGGGTTTGGTTGTCGTCCTCGTCGTCCGCCTTAAAGTCGGCGTCGTCTTTTTCTATTCCGACGGTCTCGTGATACGCGGTGTTGACCAAATCCTTTTCGCTCATTTTTTTATATGAAAAGAATTATTATTTATCCCTCTTCTTCTTCGTCTTCGGTACAGTCGTGATGGTGGATGTGTTGGACTTTAGCTTCCACTACTTGTGCGATCATGTAAACGAATAGACTCGTGGCGAGGATTCCCGACGCCATAAACATCGACGTGTCCATGAACGTTCTCAGTGTCACGTTAATACATTTTTATAGTGAAAAGATTTTTATTTATATACATTTCGTGGGGATTGGATTTGGAGACTTCTTCTTCTTTAGGTTCTGGAAGAGGAGGAGGTGTCGGCTGCGGTATTTGGTTTTTCCTGTACAACACCACCGCCACTCCGACGGCCGCGAGTCCGCCGCCGACCGCTAGCCATTTCCAGCTATCCTGGCCATTAGCATTGCCATTAGCATTGCCATCCTGGCCATTAGCATTGCCATCCTGGCCATTAGCATTGCCATCCTGGCCATTAGCATTGCTGTCCTGACTTTTTCGACTCCACCTCTTTTGCGCTCCCTTCTTCCCCGCTTCTTGACGTTTCGGATTCTTTTTCGTTAGGAGGTTCTTCCGGATTCATCGCCTTTTTCTATTCCCTCCGATTTTTTTAAATCCCGTTATATAGCGACTGGACGTGGCGGCGAGACTGAGAGGGGCCAGGTAGGAACCGAAGTGGTTAGAACAGGCTGCAGCACGCTTCGCCGATGGCCGCGTCGAGGAAGGGATCTTCGCTCAGTTCTTCGATCAGTTTAGGTTCGTTCTGCAGATCGAAAAAATATTTTAAGACTCTGGGTTGTACAGCGTGATGACGGAATTGGCGATCGATTTACTCATGCGCATGCCGAGTCGCGCGTTGAGTAGACGATTTAGATTGTCCAGTTCCTTGTCGTTCATCTTGTTCAGGTCGGCGACGGTCACGTCTTTTCCCAGGAAGTGACGCGCTCGTCCCGATCCGACGATGGTCGATAACCTATCTTTGAGCGAGTCGTCTACCGTCGTCTCGGCGGCGGTAGCGACGTTGTCGTTAGTATCTCGTCCACGTTCATCTCTTTTTTTTTATACATTTTTATTTATATTTTGTAAAAAACGTTACGTTTTTACAAAAATACTGTCATTTTAATTTATTTATTCCGTGTCGGACTCCAAGTCCAAGTCTTCTACGCAGTCGGCCAAATCCGGTAGAGGAGGAGCGTCGATCGTTTTGGACGATGACGACCTGGTGTAAGAGAGTTGCAAGGATACGGTCGATTCTTTGTTGGCGATGTAAACGTTGTCTACGCGTAAAGAACCGATGGCCAGACATCGTTTTTTCTCGTATTGGTGAAGATCGACTTCGACGAGCGGATGTTTATCTTTCGGATCGTCGGCCGTTCTCTTTCTATAAAAAGTAGGCTTGTCTCTGTCCCCCTGTTTAACTTTCGAGTAGATCACTTTGTTACCGTTCTGATCCGTTTTGACGAGGACTATATCGTTGACATCCACGGGTGTTTTTTCTACCTTTTTCTTTCAGTGTTTTTGCGAGTTTTTCTATGGATTCCCTCAAGACCGCCTCGATCTTTTCCAACATGGCGGCGAATTCTTTTCCGCATTTAAATTTCATAGTATAATCGGAACCGTCCTCGTATTGCCAACAAGCCGGACGACTCCGTTTTGGGAGTGCGTATCACTAACGGTTTCACGTCGCCTGTCGGTACTGATACGCGACGGTAAACGCGTTGATAACGCTTCCCTTTCTTATCGACGTAATGAGCACCCACCCTTAAATTGTTCACGTCAAAGTTCTCGACTGTCACGAATGCCATGTTTTTTTTAATAACGTATAAATTTCTTTATGCCATTTTCAAATCTTTTGCAAAAGTATCGCGAATAAGAAGAGTAAACACCATAAAACGATGAACGAGAGCAACGCAAACAAGAACATCTCGGTAAAACGTTTCATTTCTTAACGTAAAAAAATTTGTTAAAACACTTAAACAATAGATATATAAATAAAAAATGTTTATTTTACTGGACAAGACGTTTACCGAACGCGGCCTAAAACAGATGTTGGGGAGATAACGTGCATGCAGTTGGGTAACCAAGTCTTGGTGTCTTGGCCCGACGACGTCAAACTCGCGTGTCAAATGCCTCGCATGCGCAGAGACTATCCGTGTAAGCATCCGGTCGTCGTGAATTCGTTGTTTTGTAGCATTCACCACAACTACTTGAAAGAGAGAGGCATCGACACGATGAAGTATTGCACCTCTTGCCGAAGATGGATGACCGATAGCACTAAAATACGAAACGCGTTATGCGTGCGGCGGAAAAGAACGCGCAGACGAGTGGCACAAGACGCATCCGCGGTGCAAGAGGAGAAGAAGACGTCCCAAGGAAGAAGTTTAACCGGATTTTTTTAAGACTGTCTTAAAAAAAATCTACGGTTAACGAGGAGCAGCAGTGTTTTCATCGTTTTTATAATGCTACAATTTTAACGAGAAGACGATTTCTCGCCCAGAAGGGCACGCAGCTGTTCGCGCAGATCGTTCGTCTCTTGTTCGGAGACTTTTTTAACCCCGTCGTCGGCTTTGTATTTGACGTATAGCTTGTCCTTCATCTCGCGATACTTGGTCAGTTCGTGAGACACGGTGGCGAATTCCTCCGCCGAGATCTTCCCGTCTTCCAGTGCGCGACTCACCTGATCCTCGATGGAATTCAGTTTACTCTCGGCCAGTTTGACGATTTTGAGATGTTTCTCCGATTTCTTCAGCAACACACGCCGGATGCCCTTCAAGACCAGTCCCACGGAGCCCACGGTGACGGCCACGAATCTGTAAGGGTAATCCCACGATGGGGAGGGCGAATCCCAAACCTCCGCCACACTACACTCCCCGTGATCAATGCTCCGTCTACCCCGTCGCGCGTGTTGAATTAACCGTTTGTACTTCTTGTGCACGCTCTTCCGCGTCTCGATCTCTCGTCTGAACGTCTGCTCGATCTCGCCGATCCGTCGGAGACGATACTCTTGAGGATCGGGTTCTAACGTCGGATACAATACCTCTTTTGTTGTTGTTACTCATCTTTTGTTTTTAATTTAAAAGTTTTTTTATACGTCGAGAACGACGAACGCCGTTGACGGAGCCCGATTTCGATCCTTTGTTCACGGCGAAGTTGAGGACGTCGCCCGCCGTCACCCGCAACGGCGGATTCAGCGGGACGATCTCGCCGGCCTTGGTCCTGAAGGTCCTGTATTCCACGTCGTTCAGCACCAGCGTCACGTCCAGTTCGCCCAAGAGACCCAGACGGATGACGTGACCGTCGAACAACATCGTCGTGCCCTGTACGGGACGGAGTCTTCCGTTTTTATTCACTTCGAATTGGAAGGTGTTCATGATGCGACGGTTTTTGGCCAACGCGGTGATCTCCTCTTTGGCGTCGTTGAGGTCTTTGAAGAGTCTCTCGTTCAGGTCCTCCACCAGTTCTTCCCTTTCCACGTCTTCCCAATAGAATCCCGATCTAGACATTTTCCTTTTTTTTATTTAGAATTTCTTAAATTCCAATAGAACGTGAACGGATTGACCGTGATTGTCGATGGATTTGCCTTTCTCGTCCTTGAGACGTATCGTCACTTCCGAGATGCGATCCCGTCTCACAAAGACAGGAACACGGGCTTGACTATATCTTTTTCGTACAACTCGGAAAATTTCACGTTGGGACAGGGTAGGGACGCGAGGATGTCCGTCGCCTTGCCGTCTCTCCCGCCCTCATCCAACTCGTCGAGATGGACGTTGACGAGTTCCACCGGCTGCAGGTTGATGCTGTTGCTCGGGACGATGGTGCCGTGGAGATACGCGTTCTCGTCGATGCCTAGAATCTTGCCGAGTTCCGGCGGAAGCACCACCGCCGTGCTGCCCGACCCGTCGATTCTCACCCTCATGGTGGTCTTGTCCAGGAACACCTTGTCGAAGTATTTCGCGAGAATTCGTCGTAGGTCGGTGAAGGTGTACGACCCAGCGTGCACGCTTTGGACTTTGGGTCTGTCACCCCTTTTGGCGTAGCGTATCTCCACGTCTTTCTTGACGTTGTACAACCCGTTGTAAAGACGGACGGACTTGGCGCTCACGCACCACCCGCCGTTCGCGTTGTCGATGTAACGAGAGAGTTTGACGGGTTTTTTCGATATCCGTCACGAGATAGAACATGTTGTTTTTAATATTAATAAATCTTAAACTTAAAAAAGAGAATGAACGTCTACGAGTATAGAGAGAATCTAGATCTGTCGTCGTTCGACGTCTACGTCAACGTGACCAAAAAAGTTTCGGCGCGTCGTTCGAGAACATCTTCGTCAAGTACGACAACCCGGACGTCTTCGAGGACGGCACGTCGAAGTACTACACCATGCTGAAGCGGGTGGTACCGGCATCCCATCGAGGGATTCTGGCAGAACCAGCTGAATTTCGCGGTGTGGTGCGCCACGACCGGATGCGGCGTGACGCTGGACATGGGAAACGACCACCTGTCCAAGTCGTTCTTCCGGTTCCACATCTATTATCAGATCAGAAGGATCCTGCAGGAGATCGCCGCCCCCTTACCCAGCGACGCCGACTTCGAGCACTTCACGAACAACGTCGACGCGTCGGCGTACCAGCGGATCTGTCGCGAATTCGGGGTGTCAGTCGACGCGGACTGGAAGATCAAGGGAACCATCTTCGGGAAATATAACACGAAGTGGTCCACCTTCATCGCGAACCGACCGGAGGGCTTCACGCTTCCGGGTCTGGCCAGACTGGACGCGTCCATCCGGGTCTTCGCCTGGGCGATCCTGGGCTCGCAGGGGGAGACGAGGGCCTCGATCGTGGACGCCGGTGCCACGTCGCTGGACGCCCAGAAGCAGTTCCTGGTCAACGTCGAGGACGCCATCAACCGACCGCTCGACCTACCCGCCGACATCTCGCGCTACGAAGACTGTCTGAAGTACGCCAATTCCAAGCTCGACTACGTCGTCCATCTGGGACTCTACATGCTGCCCAGCAACATGGAGCTGAACATCGGCAAGAACATCGCCAATTACAATAACGAGATCTTGATCGCTCCCGACACCACGACACCCGGAACGAACGTCGACCTCAACGCGAAAACGTTCGCGAGGGATAAACCTCCTCCCGTAGAGATCACATCACCACCTCTCCGTAGAGGTCACACCACCGCCGTCAGCGTTACAGGACAAGCCGCCGTCAGACGATCACGAGGATCAGAAGACGGCCGTCTTGGCTCTATCGTTACTTTCTTTTCTGGTCTTCGTCGAGTTTAGTTAACAACCAGCCGACGACGATCATGCCCAAGACCCACAGATGTTCTCCCAACCACATCGCCGTCTTGCCGAGCGTCGACAAGATCCAGAACACGATGGCACCCAAGATGCCGGGTAACGCCTCGCCGAATTTTAGAGGCCAGTCTCGCGAGCAATTTACCCGATCGCGTCCAGCTGTTTCTTGATCCATTCTTTCACTCCTCCCTCCTTGTGGGGAGGTTTGGAGGGTGGTGTGGGTGGGTGGCGTGCTCGTCCGGGAAGGAGCAATTCGACCAAGAAACCTATCGTCATGCCGATCGCCGTCAGGACGCTTAAGATGGTGATACCCTGTTCCCTGAACAGGTCGGGCGATCCGTTCTCGCAACGGAAGATTATCGTCCAGTAACCTCGCGATCGATTCTTTGATGGCGGTCAGTTGCGACTTTAGCCTTCCCTTGAGGATGTCGACACTCTCGTTCACGGCGTCCAATTCACCTCGCATCTTGGCGATCTCCCTCTCGATGCGTTTCCCGATCGTCGGGATTCCTTTCCAGATCTTCCCTGCCCACTGCGACAACATGCGTTCCGTCTCCACTCTTCTTGGCTTCTTGGGACGCGCAGAGAACCGCGAATGGTTCGCAGAACTCTTATCTAAACCCAACAGTTCTCTCGTGGGCAATTCGTGGTTTAAGTCTTCTATACTTTCAGATAATCTCTCAATCCCATCGTCTACTCGTTTAACACTCGTTTGGTCAAAAACATCCAATTCTATATTTTCTACAACCTCATTAACATCGCGTATTACATTCCTTGCCTTTTTTATTTCGGGAAGTTCATCTTCTAAACCCAGGGTTCTAACAAATTGTATACCTCCTCTATCTTTTAACGTCCTTGCTTTTACAAAATTCTTAGGATTACGTTTATCGTTTAATAAAATCTCCTTACCCTCCCACACGGCAATAGAGCGAATACTTACCCTTGGAATATAAATTTTAAGTTTTTATCGGTACCACCCGTTGCTTTTTTCCATTCATCCACGAGACGTTGGGTGTTCAAACGCTCGAGTTGATCTCCTTGAGGTGTGTGATGGGAACTTCTGGTAAATTAACATCCTCCAGCAAGGGTGTATTTTCATCCGCGGGTGGTTGTTCGACGGTACCTTGATCACCATCGTTATTATCATCAACAACATCATCGTCGCCGAACCGTCGGATTATCGAATGTAACCGGTTCCGCCATATTTTTTTAAAAACGCTTTAAATTTTTTTATTACGTAATAGAAAAAAGATGATGAATTACGGACATATTCTCGATCCTAATAGGAAATTGCGCACACCCTTCGGCGTGAAGGGTATACGCCAAAAGGTCTCCATTACCCACAATCCTTCGAGCATCACAGAAAACCATACGTTGACGGTCCGCTTTCCCCAATCTGAGCGATAACGACGTCATCGTCCCTCGCACCCGCGAAACTGTGCTTCGACATGGAAGTCGCCGTGGACGGCGGCGACCTCTCCAAAACGAGTGTTTATAATAATCTGGGGCGTAACATCGTCAAGACGATCGAGGTGAAGATCTCTGGGAAGACCGTTCAGAGCATCAACGATGCCGATAAATTCTTCGTCTACAACGATCTTTTGGAAGACGGAACGACGTAACATGGTCTATCAGGGAATACAGAGCGACGATCTCAACAAACTAAGAGCAAAACCCATCAACTATGCAATGCCTCTCGATAGTAACGAATACTACGAGATCGGTGCGGTGTTCAAGAACCGCTTTTGCATTCCCCTGGACTTCGAAATCTTGGAGACGAGCGAACCCTTTTATCAAGAGGGGTTACAAGATCGATTGGAATACATGCTGACGTTTAACAACGCCGTACACGTCGTCTCGACGGACGATGACGATGCCGATAAAAAGACGAGTTACAATGTGTCCAACATCGCGTTGGAGTTCGAGCAAATCACCGACGAGCATCTCTCGCTCGCAGCATCAGACAGAGTTACGCGGGTCAGCACGTCTATTTACTTCAACGAGATCATGCTCTACCGTAAGACGCGATGATGAGTAAATCGGATAGCGCCCTCAATTATCAGATCAAACACTTCAGCACGCTCTCTCGCGGGCATTCTCTTTCTCTTCAAAGACCCTTCCGTCAAGGATCCCGAAAAGTTTTATAATCCGCGAATCACCAAAGTGAGAATAACCACCGAGGGTAAGCCAAACCAACTGTTCACAAGGCTACATGTCACCTCAAGACCACTTCGACAAGATTAAAAAGTTTTTCCCCCTGAATCGCGAAATCGCCACGGAAACGGTCGCCAAGGAACTCGAGCTGAGCGATATGACTCTGGGAAAAAATATCTCAAAGACCATTTCGGTCTCTGGCTGGATCTGCGAACGACTCCCGAAAACCATCTCCACGGCACGGGTCGCAAGTTACAAAACATCAGCGAACGGCGTTTCCGTCCTCATCGAGAGAACGCCAGAAACCGATACCAATCCCTTGGATGTTTACATCTTCGTCGTCAAGGACGGACAGATCAACATGTTGGACGGTCGTTTCAAGAGCGTCGTCTCTTAAGAAAAATTAAAATCCCATAAGAAAAAAATGTTCATGCGAAAAGCACACGCCGCCATGATCGTGGGGGCCACGGGTTGCGGGAAGACGGAATTCGTTCTCGATCTGCTGGAAGACGAATACAGAGACGTCTTCGATCACATCGTCATCCTGTGCCCTTCCATCGACTTCAACCGAGCGTACAAATCGAGAAAATGGATAGGAGAAGACGTCAAACACCCCAAAGACAAACGCGTCGTCATCGTCAATCCCGTCTCCAAGACCGGCGAAGAATTGCTGCAAGACACGTTGAGACACTTTTACGACCTGTACAAGGGCACGCCCACGCTGTACGTCATCGACGACTGCTCGGCCACGAAACAGATCAAGAAGAAAGCC
Source organism: Atrina japonica (assembly GCA_030159075.1). Classification (NCBI taxonomy): domain Eukaryota; kingdom Metazoa; phylum Mollusca; class Bivalvia; order Pterioida; family Pinnidae; genus Atrina; species Atrina japonica. The sequence continues at coordinate 930,067 of BROG01000157.1, forward strand.
GATGCCCTGTCCATGCTGGCGTTTTTCGGGACGACACGCCGATCAATCCGTCTGGATCCTGTCGCAACGCTACAACAGCGCATCCAAAGACTTTAGATCCCAGATCAAGTGGGTGGTGCTCTTCTTCACCAAAGACAAATTCAGTTACAACGAATGTCTGGACGAAAACGACGTCGTGCCCGAAGAGGAAAGGAAACGTCTCAAACACGACCTGTCGCAACGCAAACACTCCAAACTGATCTTACGGACCCGAACAACCCGACCGACTATAAGTTCGTCGAGTGAAATTAATTTATATGTTGTCATATAAATTATTCAAAGGGGCCCAGCTAATCTGTAGCCTCATGCACTACCTGTATCCAATTCACTTCGGGATCCCAGGGGCGACTATCGTCAAACCATAACCGATATTCAAGCCACCAACTTCTCTTTTCCCAATCGACGGCGGGATCCCACGGTTCGTTTACTTCCCCGAGTCGGTGCCACTGATTCACACATTCGTACCAGCAATATTTAATTGCCCATGCCACGTCCCGATCCCAATCTTCTCCAGCCTTGAACTGGTCGTTACATCGATCAAAGTAATCTTTATTAAACCAATTCACCGTAGGATCCCAGGGTTTGGGACGGTGAGATTCGTTATAACTTTTCCAATCCTTAACATTTTTCTTTATGATAAGAAGGGTCTTTTAACGGATCGATGAGACACGATCTCCGACGCAGCCCAATCGACGCGCCGATCCCACCACGTCAGATGATTATTCTCGTCGCCAACGCATAGCTTCTGTAAACTCATGTCCTTTTTTTTAATAACTTCAGACTTTTCTTAAACGCCTTTTTCAATATTTACTACACTATACCGTTGGAGCACCTACCGGGACACACTCGTGCGGTTAGTTTTACCTGGCGAGCACGGGAGCGTGACGTCTATAGGCACAAATAAAATTGAAAAAACCATCTAAACGCGTACAAACAAACACACACACACAGTATTTTATATATATCCACGGTATATAAATAACAAACGGGGTCACAAATGGGGACACGTGACAAACGGAATTCCGGGAAATCGACACGTACAGACAGTTCTTGGAAAAAGGAGAGCTGAAGTGTAGTACATATACTACTATATAGCATTACCTTTAACGAGGTGATGTAGCCTGCCACGTTTAATTTGAGTTCAATTCAAGATGCCTGTTCATAGGATCAATTCAATCTTAGAAAATGCGATTAACCTTACACTACCTTGGTAAATTGCAAAATAAAAATTCACGAACTTTGTGTTCATAGGAAAATGCAACTATTGAAAATAGATCGGTCAATATAAAATGGATACAGTATTTACTTAGTTGCTTCCCACTCTAGAATCTTTCACTCGTATGGAGACGTCACCAATGCCGACGAAGGGCTTCAAATATATAGTGCAGAACACAGAATTTCGATAGCTAAAAGTAACAAACTATGTCATCGATATGCTGTTTATCCGGGAATGTTCGCTATTTTTTGTCCTTAGATGAGGGCGAATTTTAAATGAAAGTGACATTTTCAAGCTAACTAATGTAAGCACAGATAAACGTGTTAATATCCATCAGTCTAATTCAAAACCGATCTCTCACTGCTACCGTTTTCTGATAGTAGAATAGTAGTATTCTGATTGAGGATCTAACGCAACCCGCTATGGGGTCACGTGCGCGTGACCTCTCGCAGATGTGTAATTTTCAACCAAAAATGTGACTTACAAAAGTTAATGATACAGAGATGTTATTTTTTTTTATAAAAAAGTAAACCGCCAGGCCGCAAAATTCCATCAGAATATGTTTTGCGATTCGAACCCATCCAGGGTTAGGAATATAATTCTGTACTACCGTATTTGTGTGCTTAGTGTTGTTTATAATGTTAAAATGTTTACATCTCTTTGCTATTTGATCACTTTCAAGATTCTGTAAGTCGTTTTTTCATCTGCACGTGACCCCATAGCGGATTGCTTTAGATCCTATACGCGAAATATAAGAAAACGGGAGCAATTAGTGATCGGTTTTTAATTAGATTGGTAATCCATAAGACTGGTGATTTAAGAATTTAAGACGGACGAATATGTTTTATGTCGTAAAAGGGTGAAAATAACACTGAGCAAATATATTTCACAAATGATCCGGTATACCAGGGCGTGTTCAACATATGAACATTTCATAAACAGAGGTAAACTATTCACAGACAAATTATTTACACTGGGATATCGAAAACCGCATTTTCACTGAGTAAAATGTTGACTTATCTGTTCGATGGCGGTTGTTGATACGTCTGTACCAATTGTGACGAGGATCCATTCCTTACGTATTTCATTTTGATTTGACTGAGGACTCACGGTGGGTGTGACCGGTCTCCATGGCACCTGATCCCACCTCTTAATTTCCAGAGGTCCGTGTTTGTCTATTTTTTTTTTCTTTTGCCAGATTTGTACCTCCGTCCTGGACATCCTATAGATTTATACTTTGGTATCTGAGATTTTGTTTTATATTCTACTACAAATATTTATATTCGTCATACTGTTATATTTATAGCACAATCTACAACACTGTAGAACGAATGTTTGACAGAGAAGATCGTTATCACCTTTTAGTACCATGATGCTATTTCGTCTTAGAAATGTCTGGAGAGTTTATATAATTATATAAATCAGTCAACCACAAGATTTGACACACACTGTAGTAGAATTATTTTATTATATAAAAGAAATACTTGATTCCATCCTGCCAGAAAAAGAAAGAACGTAAAATTCGTTACAAAAACAATATCAATGGCGAAATTCCCGCTCGATAAATTAAAACAAACGAAACTAAATTCTTGGACAGCATCGGCCTCTGTGATATATTGATGCGACATTGACAACTCCAATGAGCTTTATGGCACCTGCTCTCACTTCCATATATCACAGAAGAAGTCGGAATTTGACACTTTTCATCCAAACATAATTGTCCAACTGTCAAACTGCCAAGGCGATAAAGTCGGGAACGCAGCAACATAAAACGTCGTTGTTATACGTAACTATATCTAATACTTTTGTTCACATCGCTATTGACATCACAATTACTTTTGTACGTGCCAATGTAGATGCTCGTTCATGGATTGTATATCCGTAAACTTTTTTTTTTTTTTTTTTTTTTTGGTTAAAGACATTGTCGTCACTCGCCAATCTGTTTGGTGAATCGACGAATTGACGAAGTCCTCACGACGGACCTTTGACTTCAAATTTTGAAAGAAAGCCCAGATTTATATTTAAAATGTCTAGAGAAAGTGTCTCAAACAAAAAAAAGTTTTAAGAAAAAAAAAATTCTTCACTCGTCAATTAGTCACTCGTCAAACTAACTTCACCCACCTATATCTGTAGGAATTTAGTCCTGCGTGGATTAGTTTATATAAAGAATTCGCAGAGCTTCTTTTACGTTAAACACATAAATCCTCGTTCGGGATGTAATTCTAAAACAATGTAATAATTTTACAGACATTTACAACAAAAGTTATATTTTCAAAAGTCCAAAATAAATGGCCAAGATAATCGTTTTTGTCAGCAAAACTTCATAAGTTGAGCTCGAATTTTAAATAGATGTTTTTTTCCGACTGAAAAAATGTGGTGTGAGTTAAGGTCAAATACTAAACCGGAATGTATTTGCATTCCCGTCTACGAATTTAGTCCGATTCACATAAGATGGCGGGGCGGAGTGACCTTTCAGTTATCATACGGATGGTTCTCCTCACTTATCGGTTATGACAAGTTGCATGAGAAAAACGGTTTTATTCCCTACTAGATACTCTTTTATGTATGTTGACAAGTAGGAACGATTACTCTAGTCAGTGTAATTTGAATGCTATGTTTATTACCTAAAATTTAAACTCATCCGGGTCAAGAAAGGGTCAACAAGACTCCACCCCACCAGTTTATATGCATTCAACTATAAAGATGAATTAATTAGTTTTTGGGAATTAAATATTTTGAAATATATTTTTCCGTCAATAGAAATATTTGTAATCAAATTTGCATCAAGAAATTCTTTCATTAATATTTAAAATTGAAATTCATAACATTTGTTGTTACGAAATTGTGCTCTTGGTTGGATTAACGCCCCCTGTAGTCTCTTGAATCGTTCGTCCTGCAAAACTGGTTTACTTGCAAATGTTTTCTCCCTCTCCTTGAATAGTTCATTTCGTTTGTCAAAACCCAGTACCGTGCTTAGGTTGCCCAGTGTATCACTAGTTTTGCCAAACATCCCGGCAGGTAGAGACATGGTTATTTTCAGAAGTAGTTCGTCAACTGTACTACCAACGGAAGACGGATTGCTTGTATTGTTGGGCGTGCAACATGAACCTCTATCAGTCAAAATTTCATCCAGTAGTTGTTGTGTTTTATTATTTAGTTCCGATCTATAAGTCTCTGTAAGAAAAGTTGGTGATGCGTTGTCGCTTTTGTCAATATCTGTGCATGAACCATTCTTTTTATCCACTAGAAAACTGTTGCAAGAATTTTCCAAAGATAGATTTTGACTTGGGTTATATAATTTCAATTCTTTACGAGGGCATTTTTCAAAACCAGTGTCTTTTTTTGAACTAAAATCTTCAACACGGACTTGAATAATGTCCCTTTGTTTTCCTTTAAACCCCGTTGAAGACTTATTAAATACTGAACTTGGATCATGTGTTCCCAGACTTTCCTTAAAGATTGATTCACTGACTGAATCGCCCTCTATTGCATCATCGTTCATACTGTCGTCATTCACTGACGTATCATTTTTCCTGTTTTTCAAGACTGTTCCATTCCATTTGACTACAGGTTGCCAGGATTTTATCGCTGCCTGGAATTTTTGCTTACTTATTTCAATTCTCCTAAAGTTATTACTGTTTCGTTTTTCTTCCTCACTAAATGATGACGGGAAGAGCCGACTTGTAAGTGATGTCTAAAAAGTAGAAAATAATGCTTGATTTTATAGTGATTGTATATGTTTACCAAGGTAAAGTGGCACACCCGGTTTCAGTTAAAAACCAAAACAATACGGTCTATTTTCAAAACATAGGTTGTAGAGATAAAAATTATATACCTTACTGAAGCTGTTATACGTTTGTGTAGACAAGTAGACTGTCATCCCTGTGCTAATTTACATAAACATGTGCCAGTTTACCTAGGTATACCATGTATACCTGTACGAGTCATTACTGAAACAATAAATGAGTGTTGTGCCTCCATTACATCAACGACAACTAACAATCTACACTTGAAATCATTCCGAATAATCTCCCTGACAACGGTTAGCCTACTTTTCCTCGGGCGAAGCCCAAAGGGAAATAACCCTTTCCAGGGAGACAATTCAGGATGTACTAGTATCTCGACACAGAGGGCCATAAATGTTTTATTATACCAAAATAAACAATACAAAAACAAAATCGAACGATAGCATTTAATATATTTGAGTACAATACTTTATCAACTTAATGAGGCATAGGTAAAACTTATAGAGAGTTCGAAAGCATTCATCAGCAGTTTTACATGTTCGGTGTTTTTTATTACATAAATGTCTCGTTCATTCACCCATTGTTTTAAATAAAATAACAAATGGCTGACTGTTTCCATTGGTGTTAAACTTAATAGAATCCATGTGTTATTTATTGGTCATGAAACATAATGCTTTTATGCTATATATTTTACTCTATCTCAGCATTAGCCGAAAATGGATGCGCCCCGTGATCGGCAGCGAAGGTATAATATCACAGTCACGTGATTACTTTGGGGTTATTTCTCTCGGAGGCGAATTTTTGGTGACGTCTTAATTATCTTTTGTCATGTGACTGCTTTTAATTCAATCGTGAATAATTTAACAAACATTAGGTATAATAATATGTGTGATACGCTTTACTATGGATGCGCCTACTATAATTATATGTGTGAGCGTGTGTCTGTCTGCCTGCCTATGTGTGTGCGATACATTTATCTGTCAGTGTGTATAATACATTTATCCGTTACTGTTAGTGTGTATGGTTCATTATTCTGTCAGTCTGTATTTTACATTTATCTCTCAGTATGTATAATACTTTTATCTATCGGTGTGTATGATACATTTATCTATCAGTGTGTATGATGTATTTACCTGTAAGTGTGTATGCTACACTTATCGATTAGTATGAATGATACATTTACCTGTAAGTGTGTATGCTACACTTATCTATCAGTGTGAATGATACATTTATCTGTATGATACATTTATCTTTAGTGCGTTTGATACTTTATTGTTCGTGTGCCTCATACATGTATCTGTTAGAGTAATAGATACATTATTTTCAGTGTGTATCATACATTTCTCTCAGTGATATTTGGAAGATTTAATCAAGGCTGTTGTTTATCTACATGGTTAATCATTTGCAGAGATGTTAATCTTTAGCGATCTCAACAACCTCGCCAATAATGCCAAAATTAATTTCTCGCTAAAATTTCAATTTTTATACGGTATGTCATCATCACTGAACCCCAAATCAAAGTCTTGTGTTGATTACAAGAGATATATTTGCAAACATTATTTAAGTTTTTTTTTCATTTTTTTTTTTGAAAGCACTGAGTATAAATGCAATGGATTGTGGAAAAAATTATGTGCAGCACAAATTTTTTCTCCATAATCCATTGCATTTATACTCAGTGCTTTACAAAAATGAAAAACAATTCTTATATTTATATATAATACCGTTTTGTGTGAATCTGTGGTCAGCTGATTACGAAATTCATTCTATGTAATTGGCTTTGCGGTGGTAGTTTTTCATATGACATAACAGACGAGAAGTAGTCCGGAAATACTAAATGGAATTAAGGTTCATTTCTTATTTTCATATAATTTTGAATGAAACTAGTGAATACGTGTCAGATTCGTTTTGAAATTATTTTAAAATATTCGTCTGCTTGGTAACCGGAAGGTTAAATGTGTCGGAAGAGAAGTGAAAATGCAAATGGCCGCGACCATGAGTATGCTGTATAATGTATTTACAACGAATTTGCGTTTGAATTCTGATATATTATTGATACCATAGAAAGTTTGTGTGTGACGTACGAGAAGGGAGACAGCTAATATTCATTCATGACAACTGAAAGTAGCCATTTTCTTTGACATTTTTTTTTTACCAATCTGCTGGAAACTATGACGACTGATTGGTACTAACTTACGTAAATAGGCTTCTTCACACGGCCTGACTTCACACGATGCGAGTGACGAATTGTTTCTGATAGGAATATCCATTGAATGCAAACAAATCGACCTGTTTATCAGAGATGCTTGACAAAGTTGCACTAGGTCTAATTCTCTTTTTATCTGTTGTAACTACGAAGCGAACTTTCATTTTTGTGGTCTGTGGTTCTGGTCATAACATCATAACATGACCTAGATATATCGCGATATGGACCTGTAGGCTGTACAGTGTGCTACAGATGTAGATTTAGTCTTGTGTTTCCGATTTCTTTCTGCGATTTTTGTTTTTGTTTTTGTGGTAATGTATGCCTTTTAAGATTAAATAAATAAGAAGTAAATATGTGATATTCTATTATTTTTTTTATTCATTCATGCATTCCTACGCCATAAATGCAAAGCGGTTAACAATCGGGTCACGTGACTGCGTGTAATGACAAATCCAACACATCGCTCTATATACTTGCAACGAATGGATTTGCAGTCGGTATGTAAATATAATTGCATGTACTTTGAATTTATTCATGAATCAAGTTTTAAACTTACGTCACACTGATTGATTGGGGGTAGAAATGGTTTTCCATCCTTTGGTTGTTTTGTGTGTTGTGTCTTCTCTTTAAGATGAACAAACCTGTTAATTAAACGTAATACATATGTTATCTGGAGTTATTCAAGCTTCTGTACATTTATAGATTCATCTTGTATCATAGTCCAGGTTGGGTTATCATAGTATTTAAGACATTCAGAAAATCTTATTCATTTCTCTCTGAAATATCTAAATGAAATGGTATTTTATTTTATTTTATTTTAGGAGAGTCTACTACTATTATATGATTTTTATTTGTGAAATATTAATTCCGTTATTAAAATGCTTGATTGTTCTCCATTATGTTAAGGGGCGTAGGTCTCGTGATATATATATATATATATATATATATATATATATATATATATATATATATATATATATATATATAGACAAATAAATACATGTTTACATGTGTTTGTGTTAAAGTATTGTTAAGACCCAGGCAATAAAATTCCAGTTTTCAAAAAATGACCTTTTGTCCATTTTATTTCAGAGCCAGATTAGGTGTTCATGTATAAGCCTATCTATACAACACTGAAACTTAAATTATTAAGGCAAATGAAATCCAGCATGGTTGTTTTTTTTTAATTTGAGGCTTATCTCTAAGATATGTATATATATATATATATATATATATATATATATATATATATATATATATATATCTTTATTTATCTATTTCTTTTATATATATATAACCCTTTAGGCAAAAATGTATTTTGAGCATACTAAACTTGAAAATATTCCATTCATTATGATTGAGCTTTTGTAGTATATTTTTGCCAATCGAAGAAGGGATATGAATTGTTGCTAAGAATTTACATACCTCAGTTGCTTATCCTGATTAAAAGCTCTCTCGATAAAAAATTGTCTTTGTTTCCAAAACGTTTCTTGCGCTTTACACTTTTTGTTGCGTTCAAGGATGTTCAACGTCTGTTGCAATTCCCTGCCTGCCACTGGATTTTTCTCCAATATAGCTTCGCCTACAATGAAATTTGGACACTTGACACAAGGAGTATTCCGTTTATTTTACAATAATAAAAAAAATAACTAGGAGTGAGATAGAATATTAGGGGAAAAAAACATTTATCAATAACATACCATCATACACACACGTGCACACACACACGTCAGTGGCGTAGGAAGCAAATGAAAAGGGGTTTTTTTGTTTGTTTTTTTTTTTTATTTATTTATTTTTTTTTTTTGGTTTTTTGTTTTCCCAGGGAAAAATGTCATGTGCCTTTTGATTACGCAATTAATACATACAAGAGTGGTGGATGTAGAAAAAAATTAAAAAGTGAGTGTTTTTAGGCCGGTGACATAAAATTATACCTAATTGTGATGCAATGCATACATCATCAAAAGCAGACTGATGATTCAAAGTTGGCGTAATGTAAAATATAAATTATTGGAAATTTGTTCTGAATTGGTAACATCAAATTATACCTATTTGTGATGCAATGCAAACAGCATCAAAATCAGAATGATAATTTAAAGTTGGAGTAACGTAAATTTATTCGCCAACCGGAGCAAGGCGCAAAATATTGGGGGAAATTTGTTTTTGATTTGGTGACATCAAATTATACCTATTTGTGATGCAATGCATATATCACAGGATAAAATGAGACCATTCAGTCATTTGAATGGTGACTGAATGGTCACTGAAATCGGCCTTTCCCAATCCATTCAGTTTACTGAATGGCATTAAACCATTCAGTCATATTTCAGTAACCATTCAGTCACCTTTCAGTGGTCATTCAGTCACCTTTCAGTGGTCATTTAGTCGCCTTTCAGTGACCATTCGGTTAATGTCATATACATTTCATATACTTTTTAGACAATTAGTGACAATTCAGTCAACTTTTAACATTCTAAGAAGTTCTTGGCCCCGATGTCACGGGCACCAAATTTAATTAATACTCAAGTTCAAATTTAATTCCATTATTTTGACTATCTAAATGTTTGTAAAACTTTGGGTTTGAGTGATTAGGAAACATTAATTTTCGTCATTCAGATATATAATTTTACATTACAGGTATGATTTTAACATAAAAATGAATGAATAGGTTGATTACAGTACCCAGAATTTAAGTTTAATTTAATTTTAGTATGTACTCAAACATTTTCTTGAAATGAACAAGAACTTTGATAACTATCTAAAATTGTATGCCAACAACATACAAACATGAGTAAATTGGATGATTTCGGTCCCTGATGATTTGAAAAACAAAATAAAGCAAAATGAATTGTTTTGAAATTAATTAATTTATTTAATAATCATAAATAAAAGCAATTTTCAAAACCTTACCATACACTGGATCAATATATGGTCCAAATAAAATACATCCATTTCACAAAATCAGAGTACACATATTTTGATTTCATTTGCAAACTTTTTTAAATATTGACCGATCAATTATGAATACACAATTCAAAAGTCATCTGATCATTGGCTCATGAGAGGATTTTTAATTGTGAACTTAGTTATTGTCATTGACAGCAATTCTTGGGTAGGCTATACACTTCTGCTCCTGTTTATTTACGGTACTTCTGAATCCTCTAATTCCTTACATACATGTTCTTTGTGATGAAATTTCTGGAGTCTGAATTAGTTGGATACCCTGGAAAAATGATTTTCAATATTATCAGTACACTAATAAATTTTAACTTTAAGAAAAATGGTAACAATGTACATTAATACAATGTATCATTTCATGCAATCTAGTAAAAACGAGTATTTCAAAATTTATAAACACGTTACTTCAGCACAAACATTAATTTATTAACATATAATGTCGCACCCAAACCACATACATGTACTGAATGACTTCTCACATGTTGAGAGAGAGAGAGAGAGAGAGAGAGAGAGAGAGAGAGAGAGAGAGAGAGAGAGAGAGAGAGAGAGAGAGAGAGAGAGAGAGATTTAGCTTTTTAGGCTAACAATATTTTCAAATTCTTACCTCTATCTAGTCTGGCGGGAATTCATTTTCTGTTCGACCTTCCGTTTACATCTCATTTAGTGGTGGAGTTATACAGTGTATTTGCGGTCAAAGCTTGTGTCCTGATCTTTTTAAACTCTCTAATAATGCTGAAAACTGGCAATATTAAGTCAACTTCCCCCTTTTCCAATTTGAATTCCGCGTTCCAGCGTTTGAATTTTTGTGACCACGTTCAGCATACATAAACAACCTACCCCAAATATAAAACAGTACGTACTTAACCCGCGTCCAGGACCAAGCTAATATAGATTTTAGGGTTGAAAGCTTCATTGGAAAACTTTCGGCTGTGTTATAGCAGGACAGTCTATCAACTTGCAAATAAATTTGAAATGCCGTGTTCAGAAAGAGGCAATGGGCGATCAGTCAGAATAAATTCTAAAATATGGAAAACATTAAAAACATATAGGTCCCTAGGCCTAAATAGATAAATCTAAATAAAAATTGAGACATGCAATTTGAAAAGAATTTCAGTCTCCGTGTTCAGCTAATTTCTATAAATTGATTTAGAATGGCATTGTTGATTTTATCTGTCGATAACGAGATGGAATTAGAAATACGGAAATCACGCCCATCATTTCTTGAAAAATATTAAATGCCTAGAAAAGCATACATAAGTCCACAGCGTTAGCTTAAACCATATTAATGTGTTTAAGTGTAAGTAAGGCGGTAACATCTGAATAAACCTCTCCTATGCCTTCCAGTATTATTAAAATAAACAGAAGGTATATAGGCTAAATTTATCATATAATACTTGTTGTTGTTGTTTTATAAATATCATATAAAGTTAACGGCAATCTCTCTCTCTCTCTCTCTCATGAAAATAGACAATTCATATTTACTAGTTATCCGGCATTATCTTTGTATATACCGCATCAAGTAAAAATACGCATTTTAAATCTAATATTCTAATAAATTATTAAGTATATTAATACACGCAATATACTTGCTTACGTGAAGAGACAAAACCTAAAACATACACATGTAACAAATGTGTATCTTGTGGTCTTGTCAATTAACCGTTTCAAAATGTCGTTATAAATGTCTCTTCGTCTCTCTTTCCGTCTGTCTCTCCACACCTATCGTACACGATGTATTAATTGTTGAAACATAGATGTATTACCAATACTGGTAACCCAGTTGACAGTCGCTTGTCAATCACCGAAAAGAATACGTGTACACTGTGTGTCACCTGTGTACTTTACATGGTGTGACGGCACACTCGAGTTGAATGTAAAAGTAGGGACGTCCGTGGTCATACTAAATGAAAATATAAATTCGCTAAATGATAATAACATGTAAGATATTTATTGGATCACTGAGAGGTGACTGAATCACCACTGAAATGCGACTAAATAGTCCCTGAAATATGACTGAATGGTCACTGAAATATGACTGAATGTCCGCTGAATGTTGACTGAATGGTCTATGAAATATGACTGAATGACCACTGAAAGGTGACTGAATGACCACTGAAGTATGTTCGAGTGATCACTGAATGGTGACTGAAAGATTCCTGCCATTCAGTGAACTGAATGCTCGCTGAAAGGTCTGATCATCAAAAGCAGACTGAGGATTCAAAGTTGGAGTAGGTGTAAATTTAAAATTTATTCGCGAGGCGCCCCCCCCCCAAAAAAAATGGGAAATTTGTTTTTAATTTTCCGACTTTTCATAGAAAATTAAGGGGTTTCACAACTGTTTTATTAACTTTAGGGACACGGTCTTCCAGGTTAATTCACATAATTTTAATTGTTGGATTAATTGCCAGGCAACATTCATTAGGGGTCGTGTTTTATGCATCTAATAAAAGCAAACTTTTTCTCATTTGGGAGCCTGTACATGCAAGGGAACCCGGTTACAATGTACCCAGGAAGAGATCACAGCCTTCCGCAAGTAAACGGAGAAACTTTCTCACAGAAATAAGCTTAGGTTCCAGCGGACTCGAAACTACACTGAACCTGCACTTGACACATTACAATTTCATAAAAACTGACAAATACAAAACAAGCGAAACAAAAATCAGATACACAAACAATGGAATAAAAAGATAGTGGAATAAATTATAATAATTACATAATAAAATATATTACATCATAGATATAATTATGATCATAGAAATCGTAATATTCTTACCATAATGTGATCTTTTCACGTCAGTAGCACGAACTCGTGCTGCTTCCCGGACCGACATTTTTCCAGGTGTTTTATTTACCTGCATCTGCGGGTAACTCGATTTCATCTTGAAATATATTAATTCTCGATTACCACTTATTATATGTTAGTGTGAAAGCAGGTAATATATATCCGTGTGCATTAATACTATTTTTGGCAAATTTCTCGCTCAACTATATGTCGTATGCATATGTACACGATGACATAGCCTACCTGAGCTATAATTTTATAAGACTTTTACCAACGGACGTAATGTCTTTTTATTTTGAGTGGTTTAAATTACGTGTAATTATTTTACAAGAAGAATGTTGCGTCATTTCATTGTCTGTCTTCGATAAAGTCACAAGTGTACTGTAATAAAACGATAGATGGGATTTAAATGGTCCCAATGTTTTATCTGATTGATATTGTAGAGGATTAGAAAAGAGCGTTTTTAAACAAAGTTACTTAACTTCATTGAATTCTCTGCTTTGTATCTATTGACGATTTAATATATAAGCGTTACTTCTACCAATTTGTCTCTTTCTTTTTTAATAAGTTTTAATTTATCGCATTGGACAGAGGCCAAATCTCTCTCTCTTTCTCTCTCTCTCTCTCTCTCTCTCTCTCTCTCTCTCTCTCTCTCTCTCTCTCTCTCTCTCTCTCTCTCTCTCTCTTTGGATTGCTTGTCACCTTATTTCTTTTTCTGTTGAAACGCTGGATAAAATCCACAGACACTTGTTTCTATCAAGGGGGATCGAGAATTACGTGCTGTATTCTCGACCCCGTTGATAAAAACAAAGACCTGTGGTAAAATCGGAGCGTTTCCACAGAAATTACTTATTTCTTATATCTCTAACCCATGTTCATTTCTGGTTATTGCTGAAAATGGTACAAAGATGTTGAAAGTGTCACTATATTTCACTAGAGCAGCCTATTTGAATGTTATCAGACAGACAGACAGATAGAAAATAGACTGAAAATTAAGTCTTGTAGGTTTGATGAGCTGTGTCCAAGTAATCAGAAGATGTGAAACCCTGTCACTTCGTGTTTTGTGTAGCTTAAGAGTCATATTGAATGAATCCAAAACGCGTTATGCCCGCTCGAATTTCTGATTCTACGAAAATACCAGTCAAACCGAATTTGACAAGAATATCAATTGAAATAATGTTTTGTAGGTTTGACGACCTGTGTCCAAGTAACCAGAAAGTGTGACACCTTCTCATTACGTGTTTTATGTAACATAAGGGTCATATGGAATGAATCCAAAACGCATTATCCCGGATCGAAATTTTGAAAATATGGAAATACCGTTCAAAACGAATTTGACCTGAATGTGAATTGAAATATCGTTCTGTAGGTTTGACGACCTGTGTCCAAGTGACCGGGAGCTGTGACGCCCTGTCGTTATGTGTTTTATGTAGCTTAAGAGTCATATTGAATGAATCCAAAAAGCATTATGCCTGATCGAAATTTTGAAAATATGAAAATACTGGTTACAACGAATTTGACGAATATTTTAATAGAAAATACGTGTTGAAGGTTTGACGACCTGTGTTCAAGTCTTATTGAATTTTTGAAAATATAAAAAAATACCAGTCAAACCGAATTTGACTGAATATCAATTGAAATAACGTTTTGTAGGTTTGACGACTTGTGTCTAAGTAACCAGGAGGTGTGACACCCTGTCGTTATGTGTTTTGTGAAGCTTAAGGGTCATATTGAATAAATCCAAAACGCATTATGCCAGATCGAATTTTTGAAAATATGAAAGTACCAGTCAAAATGAATTTGACCTGAATATGAAATGAATTAACGTTTTGTGGCTTTGACGACCTGTGTCCAAGTGACCGGGAAGTGTGACACCCTGTCATTGTGTGTTTTATGTATCTTGCAGGTCATACTGAATGAATTCAAAAAGCATTATGCCGAATTTGACTAATATTTTTAACAGAATTTAAGTTTTTTAGGTTTGACGACCTGTGCAAATTATATGGGAGGTGTGAAACCCTCTTATCACGTGTTTTGTGTAGTTTAAATGTCATATTGAAGAAATTCAAAACGCACTTTGTCCGATCGAAATTTTGAAATATGAAAACACCCTATAAAATGTATTTGACCTGAATATCAATTGAAATAACGTTTTGTAGGTTTGGCGACCCGTGTCCAAGTAACCAGGAGGTGTGACACCCTGTCATTATGTGTTTTGTTTAGTCTAATCGTTACATTTTATGAATCCAAAAAGTTTCATGCTTGATCGAT
Source organism: Atrina japonica (assembly GCA_030159075.1). Classification (NCBI taxonomy): domain Eukaryota; kingdom Metazoa; phylum Mollusca; class Bivalvia; order Pterioida; family Pinnidae; genus Atrina; species Atrina japonica. The sequence goes on from BROG01000157.1 coordinate 945,279, forward strand.
TTTTAAAAGATATGAAAATACCGGTCAAAATGAATTTTACCAACATCTAATAGAAATTACGCCTTGTATGTTTCACGACCTGTGTCCAAGTAACCAGGAGGTGTGACACCTTGTCATTTCGTGTTTTGTGTAGCTTAAGTGTCATATTGAAGAAATCCAAGACTCATTTTGTCTGATCGAATTTTTTAAAATATGAAAATACTGGTCAAAACGATTTTGACCAACACCGTAATATAAATAAAGCGTTGCATGTTCCACGACCTGTGTCCAAGTAACCGGGAGGTGTGACACCCTCTTATTTGGTGTTTTGTGTTGCTTAAATGTCATACTGAAAAAATAGAAAATCCATCATGCCCGATCGATTTTTATCTGACAAAAATCATGCATATTAATTTTGTTTTTGTTGTTTTTATTACAAAATTTGTGTTATCATTTACGAATAGTTATCTTAGTTTTGTTTTTGTTCCAATGCATAATAAGCGATGACCGACTTTTTAAATAAAGCATAACTATAGTCCGACCTAAGTTTTCCTGAGCCGCTGGTTTTGGCTGATTAAAATAGAAATGTTTGATACCTATCACTTAAATTATATATTCGCACTCAAATTAATTTGACATTGGTAGTGGCAGCCATTTTTCGAATTTTGAAAGCGTAAGTGAAAGAAAGGGAACGTTTATTGGCCATACTGATTTAGTCTGGCTCCCCGATCGACGAATACACACTCATTGATTCCTTACTACAATAATATATAATTAAAATTAATAAATTACCGACGATTTCATTGGTCAACAATCCAGAAAACATTCGAGTCATACACCAATGACGTGAACGGTAATAAAGCCACGCCTCCGGACGGCACTACTTTTTGTTTACATGTCGGTCATTTGCAATACACAAATGTGTTTTACGTCACGCAAGATAAAAACAGGTCATCGTAGTGAAAGTGGTCATAAGTTACAGTCGCGAATGCACCACACAACAGAAAAATGTATGAGTGACAGCCTGTCTTCCATTTCAGCTGGTAATTTTGAATCGGCCCCAAGTTCAAGTGCATTAGCATCGGTTTTAAATTAAAGTACAGTCAGGCCTATTCCCTAATGTATCGCTACTGCAGTTAGGCCTACTTGTCCTGTAAAGGGCGATCCAAAGCAATAGATATATTAACATTCCAGTATAATTGAATACCATTAATACTCTCTCCAAGGGATTTATTTCAGAATCCTCTTTCAATAACTGTGATTTTAACTAAAGCAGCCACACATCAACTTCTCTTCCTGGATTCGTCGTAATGATGACATAAAAACGATGTAACAGTCTAGTGTTTTTCGCGGTTGTCATAACGGCGCAATTAAAGTGCGTGTTTATATTATTTGGGAAAATCAACAAATAAACACTGAATGTTTAAAAAAAAATATACCGACTTGTTCTTGGAATTTAATTATAAGCTTTGATTCTATATTTTTTCTGTATCACTTGGAAATGACCTGAATGAAGACCGTGCACTTGCGTAATTCGCTTCACGAATTACACAGTGTGCACAGTCTTCATTCAGGTCATTTTCTAGTGACACGGAAAAAATGAAGACTTGCACACTTTTGCGTCGGCGAATTACACAGTGTGCACAGTCTTTATTCAGGCCATTTCCTAGTGACACGGAAAAAATATATAATCAATGCTTAAATATATTAGGAGTTAACTCTTGTGAAGAGAGGCGTGAGTATTTTAATGATTACTCAAAATATTTTTACTGACATAGCATGGATAACACAGAGATTCCCATAGGAAGAGTATTTTCAAAAACTGAAGCGACCAAACAAAGAAAAAAGAATGTAGAAACGATATAGGATAAACTTGTTTCGTTTTTAATTATATAAGTTAAAATATTTTTATTTTAATGATTGGTTTAATGTCAACGATCCGCAAATTTTACGGTCGGTATAATAGTGAAATGTTCACTAAGTGAAATGTTGAGTTGCCTTTTCGTTAGCTGTTGTTGAGACGTCTGTATCAATTGTGACGAGAATATACTCCTCACGTATTTCACTGCACTTGACTGTGGACTCACGGCGGGTGTGACCGGTCGACAGGGGATGCTTACTCCTCCATGGCACCTGATCCCACCTCTTGGTTTCCAGAGGTCCGTGTTTGTCCATTTTTACCGGATTCGTACCTATGTCCTGGACATTCTATTGATTTATACTTTGGTATCTGAGATTTTTTATATTATTGCTTTACAAATTCATTTTGAAATTCATGACTTTATATGGCTCAGACAAAAATCGATAATTTTTTTCACTAAATTTATCGGGATCGGTATACAGAAAACCCTTTGTGATGAACCCTGAACTTTGAACATGATCACAGATACAATCATCATGGGGAACTCGCTCTCAAAGGCTGTCTGCATTGATTTCGGTGTCCAGTTAGCATGCTGGTCAGTGGCAGCGGTGTTAAAGACTGAGAAATTTTATGATTTAGCAGGTAGATGAAATTCATCTATTTTTTTTTTTACATCTTCCCACATCCAAAGAACAATAAAATAAATATTTTTTTATACCTGGGTTAATGTAAATAGGTCACGGAAGAGACATGTGCTATTTATGTAATAAAGATTCAATATTTTATTGGCTTAAACTGTAAACAGTTTATCATCGTACAATGTTATTTAACAATATCGCATCTGACACACATGACTGTTTATTGAAATTTCACCTATGATACACTTCTAGTGTCCAGTGTGTAAAATGTCACTAATAAAAATATTACCATGTGAATGGTTTTTAACCCTTTAACACTCTGAACTAGCCCAAATCAATAGATATCGTGTCTACCAAGATTCTGGAGTAAACTAAACAAGTCAAAATTACATTTATATTTAAACAAAGAGAATTGAACTCTGATCACTTAAAGTTACACTCTAGAATTCTGGCAGTTAATAAGTTACCCTAACCATTCCTTGAAATGGACCGGTTCAGGTGCGACCACAGGGTCATGGAGTCCACCAATATAAAGCTATATTATTAGTGTTCAATACATTTTGGGTGGACAGTGCACTCTGGACATCTTAAGTGTTTACAAATTTTTGTAAATACAAATACATTTTTTAACCTTCGCAAAACATGCACGATTTACTTACATGTACCTTGGAATTGCACATATTAACTGGCCTACATGTATAGTGCATTTGGGTACATATAAGAAAAGGTTTTAATAAAATTGCTTATAAACATGTTAATATTGATTTTTGATGCATTTTGGTATAAATATGTAAGATATATTTTAATTTTAACATTGTAGCAGCTTTCTATTCAGACACAATTTTAATCTTAATAAATGTAATGTGAAGTAAACATCATCAGTGTGATGTCTCTGACAAAACCGGAAGTTAAGAAGGCCTGTGATTTTGTATGATTACTCTTAACTCTTCTAGTGTCACATTCGTGGATTATTAAATAATAATAGTCCAACAAAAGATGAATGTGTCCAGTTATGCCCTCTTCTATGCAATTGAATGCACCCTATTGAAGTGCACCCTATTTTTCATTGTTAAATAGGTGATACACCCCCCGAATGTAAATTTTTACAGCAGGTATGATGTTTAAATGCTTACCCATGGTAGGTAAACCCCCGATGAATGTTTAAATGTTGTTTAAATGTTTTACCATGGTTGTCAGGTAACCCCCCCCACCCCCCGAATGTTTAAATGTTTTACCATGTTTGTCAGGTAATCCCCAGATGTTTAAATGTTTTACCATGTTTGTTTGAGTCAGTTTTACCATGTTTGTCAGGTAACCCCCCGAAATGTTTTAAATGTTTTACCCCATGTTTGTCCATGTTTGTAACCCCCAATTTTAAAATGTTTAAATGTTTTGACCCCCAATGTTTAAATGTTTTACCATGTTTGTCAGTAAACCCCCAATGTTTAAATGTTTTACCATGTTTGTCACCATGTTTGTCCAGTTTGTCAGGTAACCCTGTTTAAATGTGTTTAAATTTAAATGTTTTACCATGTTTGTAACCCCTGAGTGTTTAAATGTTTTACCATGTTTGTCAGGTAACCCCTGAGTGTTTAAATGTTTTACCATGGTTGTCAGGTAACCCCCAATTGTTTAAATGTTTTACCATGTTTGTCAGGTAAACCCCTGATTGTTTAAATGTTTTACCATGTTTGTCAGGTAACCCCCAATTGTTTAAATGTTTTACCATGTTTGTCAGGTAACCCCTGAGTGTTTAAATGTTTTACCATGTTTGTCAGGTAACCCCTGAGTGTTTAAATGTTTTACCATGTTTGTCAGGTAACCCCCGATTGTTTAAATGTTTTACCATGTTTGTCAGGTAACCCCCGATTGTTTAAATGTTTAATGTTTTCAGGTAACATGTTTAAATGTCAGGTAAACCCCCAAATGTTTAAATGTTTTTCCATGTTTGTCAGGTAACCCCCGATTGTTTTAAATGTTTTACCATGTTGTTTAAAATGTCCATGGTAATCCCCCGATTGTTTAAATGTTTTACCATGTTTGTCAGATTGTTTAAATCCCCGAATGTTTTTAATGTTTTACCATGTTTGTCAGGTAATCCCCGAATGTTTTAAATTTGTTTTTTACCATGTTTGTCAGGTAACCCCGATTATTTTTAAATGTTTTTTACCATGTTTGTCAGGTAACCCCCGATGTTTTACCATGTTTCAGGCAATGTTTAAATGTTTTACCATGTTTGTCAGGTAACCCCCAATGTTTAAATGTTTTACCATGTTTGTCAGGTCAGGTAACCCCTGAGTGTTTTTAAAGGTAACCCCTGTGTTTACCATGTTTTTCAGGTTGTCAGGTAACCCCCAATTGTTTTAAATGTTTTACCATGTTTGTCAGGTAAACCCCTGAGTGTTTAAATGTTTTACCATGGTTGTCAGGTAACCCCCAATTGTTTAAATGTTTTACCATGTTTGTCAGGTAACCCCCAATTGTTTAAATGTTTTACCATGTTTGTTTGTCAGGTAACCCCCGTAAACCATGTTTGTCAGGTAACCCCCGATTGTTTAAATGTTTTACCATGTTTGTCAGGTAACCCCCGAATGTTTAAATGTTTTACCATGTTTGTCAGGTAACCCCCGATTGTTTAAATGTTTTACCATGTTTGTCAGGTAACCCCATGTTTGTCAGGTAACCCCCGATTGTTTAAATGTTTTACCATGTTTGTCAGGTAACCCCCGATTGATTTAAATGTTTTACCATGTTTAAATCCCCGTTTTACCATGTTTGTCAGGTAACCCCCGAATGTTTAAATGTTTTAACCATGTTTGTTAACCCCCATGTTTGTCAGGTAACCCCCAATGTTTAAATGTTTTACCATGTTTGTCAGGTAACCCCTGAGTGTTTAAATGTTTTACCATGTACTGAATCCACCATGTACTGAATCCATCAGACAACATTAGAACAGTTAGACAAGAGACACAAAATGAACATTGGCTTAAGTGTCTGATAATATACAACCCCACTCTAAATAAAATTGTGATACAGTGTAGATTATACTTTTTATTTAAAGTTTGTAAGATTTTTGAAATAACAAATTAAATAACCAATTCATTTTATTTGGAAACATCTGTTTGATGGTGAATATTTTATCACAACCATTTAAGAAATGGCCTTTAATTATGGGGCACCATTTTAGTATTTATTCACTATTTTCTGATATCGAAAATTCATTTTTTGATATCAGATAATCAAATTTCTGTATGGTGAGCTAGGTAGATTTACCTTATCCATCAGTATCAGTATTATCCATTAAGTATTGGTTAAAACTTCAGTGCTCAGATAATATTATAACAAAATTTGTATATTAGGAAAAAAAAACATAAAGAAAAATTGGGCAAGTAATGTTGAACAACTTTTGTATGAATATTGTTTAATGTATGCTTGGAACCAAATTTTATAAGGAACCATTTCTCATTTTTGGAAAACTTTAAGCAAAGAGTTAATGATGATTTTATACAGAAATGGTATTCTTCAATACAAAATGGTACATGTAGTTAACTTTTATTATACTAAGAGTAAAAAGTGCACTTTGAACCAGAAGAGTATTTATCTTTTATTAATAATAGACAGATGAGAATTCGCTTAACAAATCTTATGATGTCTACACATTCTTTAAGAGTTGAAAACTGGTAGATATGCAAGAGAAAGATGAGAAATAAATGATATATTTTGTGTTTTTGTGACAAAATGTGATTGAAGATGAATATCACTTTACAATAGAATGCAAAATGTTTGTTGAGCTTAGAAAAAAATACATTAAGAAATATTTTACTACAAGACCAAGTATGTTCAAGTTTATACAACCATTTAATTCTTCTGAAAAAGACATAGCTAACTTCAGGAAACTTATTAATGAAGCTTTTAAGTTAGGAAAATCTGTTTATAATTAACATAATGTGTAGATGTATTTTATATCAATACATCATCACATACTACATGTATATTTATGTATGGTGTATGTAGGCATGTTGTATGGTATAGCCTATAGACACTATAGACACCATAGACACCATAGACACTATAGACACTATTCAGTATTGTATAAGGTGTCTATAAATGCTTTCTTTATATGATGCGTTTGAGTACATATAGGACAGAGATAAAATAGAAGTTTTTGGGGAAATAAAAACCATGTGTACTAATAATGTACATCAAGTATTTCTAAATATACTACATAACAATCTTTTAAATTGCTCAAACATAAGGATATTTCCATATACGTTATAGGTACATGTAAATAGGAAAACAGAAAGAATATGTGAGGAAATAAAATCGAAAAGGTGTGAATAAATGCACGTTGCAGGATCATAACGGTAGTCTGGGCTAACTCAAAAGTTCCCAATTCCAAGTGAAAAAATGCCAAACCTGGGTTTTTCATGAAATATATAGGAATTTAATAATTTTTATGCTTTTGTATATCTCTGTTTTGTTATTGTATATCAGTCTAGGTACATGTAGTAAAAAAGGTAAGAAATTCTTTTGAAAAAAACACAGCTAATGCCCCTTTAACCATAGTCATCCAAGGTAATTTATTGTTATCTACATTTACAATTAAACAACTTTGAATTAATACATTGTACATTCATATCTCTGATGTATAAGTACATGTACATGTAGCGAGTATTGAGGTTTGACTGTCTGTATTATATTTGTTGATTGACAATTACAGTGGAGTCTCGTTATGTCGAAATTCGATGAGATGAAATTTTGGTTATATCGAAGTCGAACAACCAGTCCTGATTTTGATTGATAGATAAATATATGTTAATTAAATTTTGGTTAACTTGAAGTCCGGATATCTCAAAGGAATAGGGGCGGTCCCATGAATTTTAAGACTCTATTGTATTTCTCTTGTTTTATTGTAGGGTCTGGAACTTTCCTGTATTTGGCTCTCCAGAGTTTGAAATGGGGTGGAACATACTATACCCGTCAAAGAGTCAATACTGGTATGGTGGTATCTTGGGCATTTCGGTAAATATCTTGAATAACAATTATTTTGAGCTATCATGTCAGTTTTGAGTGACCAGCTAATTAGCAATGAAAATGTAGTCTTTCAGTCAGATCTGTTGTTTCTCAGTCATGAAAAAGAAATTTTATATACAGATATTTAACAAGTGATTTTGAAAATGTGCTGTCAAAGAGATTGGTGGTCTTTTAAGACATGTTCTTGTATTTGGTACACATTAATAGGTTTCATGTTTTAGACTGACTAATGATAGTTATATTTCTAGAAACAATGTATATTTATAGACCAGTAAGTTGGAGTTAAAACACAGGTTTTTGAATTTAAAATCTTTACAAAAATTATGACAAATATAGCTGTACAGGAACCTGTCATTATGGGATTAAAGCCAGGAATGTGGAGTTGTCATGATCAGAGACTGTAATACATTATAAGAGTATGTATTTTATTTACATGTATGATACACAAATGCAAGATGCTGAACATGAAATATATATATATACAGTCAAACCTGCCTTAAAGGCCACCTGTTTTCAGCAACCACTTGTCTTCAACAGCCAGTTAGTATTTCCCCCTTATCAATTTTACTATATAAACATACCTAAACCAGCGGCCACCTGTCTAACAATGCCAGCGGTCAGTGATATTCAGGACAAAATGCTTGGTCACACTGTTTTCAGCAGCCATTTTTTGAAGATGGTTGATCGCATGCTCATTTTCATAAAAAACCTATGAACATGTTAGCCAGGTAGCACTGTAATGCAAATGATTTTTACACCTGATCATCTTAACATCAAACCAATTTGTATTGGTATATAAATATACATGTGTTGCAATACACTGTATAATGGACATCAATCTGATTGTGATTTTTGTCAACCTGGAACCAAAGGTCACCTGTCTTATGCAGTCACTTTTTCAATTTCCCTTGAGTGGCTGCTGAAAACAGGTTTGACTATATATAAATATATATATATGATACATGTATTAGTATAAAGGTAGCTAAAGATTGTTATTACTGGTGCTGATATAATAAGTGGATTGTTATTGATGTTATTACTGGTGCTGATATGACAAGTGGATTGTTGTTGATGTTATTACTGGTGCTGATATGACAAGTGGATTGTTGTTGATGTTATTACTGGTGCTGATATGACAAGTGGACAAGTGGATTATTGTTGTTACTATAACTGGTGCTAATATGACAAGTGGATTGTTGTAGATGTTATTACTGGTGCTGATATGACAAGTTGATTGTTGTTGATATTATTACTGGCACTTATATGACAAGTGGATTGTTGTTGATGTTATAACTTGTGTTGATATACAAACTGGATTGTTATTGATGTTATTACTGGTTCTGATATGACAAGTGGCTTGTTATTAATGTTACTGCTTGTGGTAATTTGGCAAGTGGATTGTTGTTAATGTTATTACTGGTTCTGCTATGTCAAGTTGATTGTTGTTGATATTATTAATGGTGATGATATGAGAAGAACATTGTTATTGGTTTTATTACTGGCACATTGCTGTTGATGATATCACTAGTGCTAATATAACAAGTGGATTTTTACTGATGTTATTACTGGTGCTGATATGACAAGTGGATTGTTATTGATGTTATAACTGACACTGATATAACAAGTAGATTGTTATTTATGTTATTGATGGTGCTGGTGTCACAAGTGGATTGTTGTTGATGTTATTACTGGTATCTGATATAAAATGATTTGATTGTGATGTTATTACTAGTGCTGATATAACAAATGGATTTTATGTTGATGTTCTTACTTGTGTTGATATGACAAGTTTATTGTTGTTGATGTTATTATTGGTGCTGGTATAAGTGGGTTGCTTTAAATATTATTATTGGTGTTGATATGACAGGTGGATTGTTGTTGATGTTATTACTTGTGCTGATATGACAAATGGATTGTTATATATGACAAATGAATTGTTGTTGATGTTATTACTGGTGCTAATTTGATATACCAAGTGTTGATGATATTATGATGCTGATGTGGATTGTTACTGATACTGATGCTGATATGATAAATGGATTGTTATTGATGTTATTACTGATGCTGATATGACAAGTGGATTATTGTTGATGTTTTATACAAGTTGGTGCTGGTGTACACACTGATATGACAAGCGGATTGTGGATGTTATTATGGTTGATGACAAGCAGATTGTAATGTTATTACTGATGCTGATATACTGATGGTGCTGGTGTCACAGGTGGAATGTTATTGATGTTATTATTTATGCTGACATTACAAGTTAATTGTTGTTGATTTTATTACTGGTGCTGTTATGACAAGTTGATTGTTGTTTTGTTATTGCTGGTGCTGTTATGACAAGTGGATTATTGTTGATGTTATTACTGGTGCTGTTATGGCAAGTTGATTGGTGCTGATGTTATTACTTGTGCTTGTATAATTACTATCAAATTGATATGTTTGTCAACTAATCACAATACATAACCTGCCTTAATGAGATTCCCCATGCATATTACCTTTATTTATACACCTTATATGGTGACCACATGCCTTACAGAACCAGCGACTGCTCAATTTTGGACGGTCACTTGTATACTGTGTGTATTGATATTGCAAAAAGAGGTAACTCGAACATTGAATGTTACAATTTCCAGTTCTTGTTTCCGTGGAAGTCAGGGAAAATCACTATGTTCATTGTAGGGTATTTTTACAACATTTATCACATCTTTCGAAGATAATCACAATTAGACTGGGATGTATTAACCTAAACATTTTGTTTAATGGATTTGTTCATAATGGATTTCAAACAGAAACGATGTCCTCAACAAAAAAAGAGAAAGTTTTATCCATTGCCAAAAGTGTTGATGTCTATAAGTGAAATTGGTGATAGATTGCTTTGCTACATATGACTTTAGGCCCGAATTACATGTATGTTGATGAAAAATTATTTCTTTAACATTGGGTAAACTGTGTTTTTCACCCCGTACAGTTATTTATATTAATTAATACAAGAGAACATTGTTTGGTTGTTTATTTAGTCTAGGCAGAGTATATGTTCATGTACCACGGTAATAGCCCTAAATAGAATTTCGTTCCCTACAAGCCCTAAAATTTGTTTTAAATCACAACCGTTGTTCGCCATGGAAAAATTTATTTTACCAGCCTGTTCCCAGTGTCATGTTTGGTTTAAATTTAAATAGGTTCCATAAATGCTCACGTTTTATTTAGAAATAAGTGTTAATGCACACCAGACAATATTTAAAGTTGGTGCGGAAGCCAAACTTTCTGCCCCCATTTTAAACGATTTTTAAAATCAGAGTAGAAAGTTCGGCCTAGAGCAGAAGATACAACAAATAAAATTTAGAATGTTAATTTTGAATTTATTTAGAGGCAGGAAATTGATTTTTTTTTTTTACATCTACATTAATTTGATTTATTTCCATTTCATATATGTTAGATAGAAGTAGTTTGATTCCCATGGCTGTTTTGCCAAAATAACAACTCATTTCAGTGCTTTTAGATTTTTCTTTATAGGCTTGGACTTTTCCTTTTCACAAGAATACTGAAAGAGGGACAGGATAGAAGATTTAATAAAGTGAGAGACAGACCTGGGAGATTTCTTATTTTCTGGATGATGCAAGGTACTTAATTGTAGAACATATAAAGTTATGATATTTAACATTTCAATTGAATAACTTCCTTAATTTGGTTGTTTCTTCAAATGAAATTTTCCCAATTTGTCAAAAAAGTCGCATAAAATTATTCTTAGTAATTATAAAAAATGAACAATTTCCCCAGTTGGTGAGAGTCTCTTTAGTAAAAGTACATGCAAATTTGAAATGCTATCATCTAAAACCATGAAAGCAAATGAGATCAAGACTTATGAAACTCAACCATGTAATCAATTTTCATTTGTAATTTATAAAATATACTAACTTCAAATTCATGTTTTAGTGCAATTAATTCATTACTCGAAATTTCCCAACTTTAAGAAAAAAGATGCATGCATATTCAGCCCCCCCCAAAAGTAAATGGGTAGTTTTGAAAAAAAGCCAACACAATCATTGTATACATGGGAGAACTAATTATTTCAATTAACTTAATTTTTTTCCTAATTCAGGGATATTTTGTATAATTTTCCATATAAAGCAAAAAGTAGTTCTTCATGTTCATTCATTTGAATAGTTAAAGTTGAAATTATCTGTGATATTTATTAAAAATAACTTGATACCAGATCTTACTTTGAGGTGCAGATGTATTAGTTTCTCTGACCTAAAAAAATCATCATAGTTTTACACTACTATATATGTATGTGTAAACATGCATGTAAGTCAACAAAGTCTTCTGACGAAATAAGAGAGTGTGTACAATTTACAAGTAGGTACAAACGTTAAGTGATGGGGTCTTTTGAAAAGTAGTCTGGGGAAAGTTTGTCACTAATGGGGAAAAAGTAGTTTTCAGCCAGGCATATTGCTAGAAGTGAAAGTCAGCTGTAGTAATTGTGAAGCTGAGCACAGATGTCATTCCTACAGTAGTTTCAACATTATCTAGGTTACTGTATTTATACATGCAGAATTTCCTCTAATTATAAATGGGAAAACAGTTTGTCTCTTTCCGCATATGAAGACCCTAAAAGGGGTAGGCAGTGCATGGGAAAGATAGCATGGTCTGTGTATTACCATCAGAATGAAAATAGGCAATACATGTATTTATTATAGTATTTGGTATTTGGAAGTCAGGATTTTAGTACAGTGAAACTTGTACATTTGTATATAATTATAAAGACCCTCTTACGGACCCAATAAAACCAATCTTTATCAGGAGGTGGTCTTTATATAGAGGTTGATTTGTACGACTAGCTCATCTTTATACACAGGTGGGTACTAAAGCAAGTTTTACTGTACTTTGATTTCAAACTGCCGTTCTACAGACCTAATCACAAACTTGGCTTCACTGTGTGGTCATAACTACATCTTTGAGAAAAAATAAAAATACAATATAGGGAAAAAGCAGGCGAACATGAACACAAGAAAGAAAAAAATATATTATACAATCAATCTAACATGAATACAAGAAATAAAAAAAATATATAATTATACAATCAATCTAAAAATTGGATATACCCAGACAGTAAAAACTGAGGTCCCGTATCACAGTGTAAGTGTTGTTAACAGAACTCTCACTGCTCAATGGCCATAACTGCCGAGCATAGGCCAAAATTTAAAGCTCTTCAACGGCATTTGTTGAATTATGAGTGAAAAATTCTTGAGTGGGACGTTAAACAACAACACAACTACAACTTGATATACCCAGGACCAGACTTCCTGAGTTTTATCTCTATGTAACAGATTGATAAGATTTCCTGTTACATGTAGATAATATCAAGAGCTAAATTCATTTTAAGTATGTTACTTCCTCAGTTTGTTTTTTTTGTGTATCTGTCTGTCTGCATTAACACTTTTGTTTAGATTCATTGTGGGAAGACCATTCATATCTCCTTGAAGCTTCACATGTAGAGAGACCTTAATGTAAACTATTCATCACAACCTTTGTTTTTGAATTTTAAAAATATATTAAAATAATATAACAATATATTTACTTGTTCCTTATTGGAAGGAATATTCATTGATGTACATTGGGTCCATTGGGGGAGTACCGGTGCATTTGTATACCCCACTCCCTTAGATTAATATTCTTATGAATAATTTGAAATCTGTTTGCATCCAAAAACCTTAACCATACACACTTGCTCATTATGGGAAGAAATATTCTTTGATGTACATTGGGATCCTTGGAGAATATGCCCCGCTCCCTTAAATTTATATGTTTATGTATTATTTGAAAGCATCACATCCCCACCCCAACATTCAGAACACCCTGGTGATTTTCACATGTTAACCGTACGTTTTTGTAGTTTCTGAACTTAGGGCTATCGTCATATCAAAAGTTTGGATGTTAGACACCAGATACATCCCAGCAAATGCAGATGATTCTTAAAATTTATCAACTATCACAACGATGAACTATATTTTGCTTTTGGCAGTTGACAAAGGTATAGAAATTCTGCATATCATTATTGAGCAAATATACAGAAATGAAATAACTGGTCACATTGGTCAAGTGTCAATCAGAATGTGCTTGACCAAGTTTTGATATTACTGGCCTCGGGTTAACATTGAGCCCAACCTAAACCATATATATTCTTGTTTTTTATGAAAAGACTTATTCTGTTGTGTATGTGAGTGTTGTTTCCCACCGCCATAAATCTTATTTTCAATTTCTGTCAAGGACCCACAATCCAGCCATACTGCCTAATTAGTATTTCCTTGTTAAAGTTTGGACAAGGGGGGTTGTTTTTTATTCATTTTGCTAGGGAAATTCTGGATGAATATGTGTCAAAGATGAACATCCTGTCCCTATTTAAACGGGAAGAAAAATACTTAAATTAGAATTTCGGTTATTTCAAATTCTTGAAGTCATAGGGGTGGTTCCGTGAAACTTGAGATCATGAGATTCCACTTTTCTTCAGTACATATGAAGTAATAATACTAAATATTTCAGTGTATGTAAAATACAGATGCTAATTACATACACTTCAATGTTTACACGTTAAGTACATTGTACTGATAAAAGATATATCAGTATACTGATATGTGGAGAACTGACACTAAATAGTAAATGTGTCTATATATATATATATACACACATACACACATGTATATATATATATATATATATATATATATATATATATATATATATATATATATATATATAATGTGGTTTTCTTTTGTTTTATGTCCAGCGATAATTTTTTTTTACCGATATGACCAAAAGTACCAACATTTTTATCTCTGCTAGAAACTTGTACAAATTATTTGAGGTTCTTTGATTTTCAATGTCATCCATTTGATGGCATTTCAACCTATAGTCTCATGAAAAGAAAACCTTGATTACTATAATTTTTATTCTGAGTAGCTCCCTATATTTGATGCAAATATACATCTAAAGATGACAGAGTATCGCAAACAGAAATTGTGCTCCTACCATCCTTTTTTTTTTTACAGCTACTCCCCACTGCTCAATTTCCTTGTAACAGTCATATTTAAGTTATTTCTTCACCTAATGTAAACAACAAATTGTCTTCATACCACCATTATTTTTAGAGTTATTCCCCTTTGATGATTTTATTTTTTATTCAGGAGTGAACAAGTATATATTGCATGTAAAATTATCATAAGATCTTGATTTTATATCATACACCCCTGAATTCTGATAGTGGATTTAACCACTCTTTGAATGGACAAGTCCAATGTAACTTCAGAGTTAGATGAGTTAAGTTATATTTTCACCTTGGCTCTCAATATTTGGCACAGGTATACATCAAATTATGTTCCAACCACCACCTATTCAAATCGCCCTGCGTCCGTGGTCTGTGGTTCGTTCATCGTCCGTCCTTAAACAATTCTTGTTATCGCTATTTCTATATACGTTCTCCTTGAGGTCTAGTTGTGCAGTGTAAATTTTCAGGTGGATCGGATCACAAAATAGCTGACAGGCGGCCATCTTGGATTTTGACAAATTCAATTAAAGTTTGCTATTGCTATTTCTCAGAAGGTACTGAAGGGATCTTTAAACCATATGTATTTTGGATTTTTATGGGGAGACACATTTAGTGGTGCATATGGGGTCCTGCCCATCCCCCAGAATTTATGTTTTTGCTTATAATTTGAAAACCATTCACCGCCCCACCATTAAATCATATATATTATTGATCATCATTTGGAAGCACATTCAGTGGTGTATCGGGGAGGAAATTTTTAATTTTGCTTATGACTTAAAACCTGTTCACAGCCCCACCTTTAAACAATATTATATTATTGATTGTTATGGTGAGACAGATACAGTGGTGCATATGGGGGTCTTGCCCCACCCTCTGAAGTTTATATTTTTGCTTATAACCTAAAAACCATTCACAGCCCCATCCTTTAACCATATATATTATTGTTATGGGAAAACACATTCAGTAGTGTATGTTGGGGTACTGCTACACCCCTGAAATATACATTTACTACACTTTGCTACATTTGATATCAAAGCAGGGACCAGCGAGACATATTATTACGTGTAATTCTTGTTTTACTCAATGCAAGTCATGACCAGCATTTTCACTTTTGGAGGTTGACAGGTATGGTTAAAGCGATATAAGCTGTCACAATGATTATTTTTGTCTCCTGATATATAGTCGAGAATATGATAAAATTTGTGTTTAAATACATTATCAAACACGTAAAACGTTGTAAAAGATCTTCTTTTCGAAGTTATTTGTTTTATTAGAATTTAAGTTTTCCCGTGCCTTAAAAAATCCAGCTGTATTTCCGTATGCAATGACCTTTCAGATAAACTCTTATGCCATATCAAATGTACTTCATAATTTGGTCAGGGTATCTCAGTCCTTTACGCGCTTGAACTATGTAAAAATTGGCCGATTTTTGTTCGTTTTATATTCATTTTTAAAATACAGGACGTGATTTTTATTGGAAAGTGAATGTGTAAAATATATGCTTTTCAACGCTATGTTAAATACCTGAAGAAAATCGGATGAATATATGAATAAATATATCAGGACACTAAATTTTCCAACCTTTAATGTTACTCTGAATGCTGACGTTGACAAAATCAAAACAATATAACTGTGGAAAGTATGCGTACCTCATGTTTTATAATCGTGCTGCAATGTCTGGTGGAGTTGGGCAGTTCACGATCACATGTGTCAAGAATGATAAAGCCAAGAATGCGATGGGACGAGTTCAAAATGGGTTGAGATCATCCGATATACCTGACATGTGGACAATTTTAGAAACAAATGTTTTGAAACGACGAAAAAGACAAACTTTGCCAGATATAGGTATGATTTGATGATGTACGAAAATAAACACAAAGAGTAATAAGAATAGAATTTGTACAGACTGCAAATAGCACATGTTTATTGGACTCTCGGTAATCTTCGTAAAAAATTACCAAAGGTAATTTGTAATGGTCAAAGTATGGCGGACAAAAAATAACTGATATTACGGGTAACGTTTGGCAATATTGTTGCAATTTTACACATGCATTTGTTATTCTAACCACCAGACAGTCTCTTTGGAATATATATGAGATAGAATATCACATAAAATGGGCATGTAGAGTTTTTCACCTAGGACAGCTCATATTGCTTTAAGCTATCTTGGATTATAGCAGTTTATATTTGGTATTGTTATAATCTTGTGAGAAAGCACTTGACATATATTTAGGCTTTAGTTCAAATTCATTGTTAAGCCACAAAATAAGAGAAAAGAACAGTCTGTCATAGATCAAATGAAGAACATTCGATGTTGGGGGCCAAGATCCCTCTGGGATCTCTTGTTTAGAGTTATTCCCATTTGTTGATTTTTTTGGTGCCTTTAAGTCATATCTTCTCCCAGGCTCTTTATATTTGGTGTAAGTATAAAAGAATAAGGAGCATCACATATAAAAATTGCACTTTTATCATCTTTATTTTCATAGTTATTTCCCTTTGTCAGTTTCATTTGTCTTGAACATATATGTTTCATATCTTCACCTAAGCTTACCATATTTGGTTCAAACATATATCTTAGGTAGATGTATGTCCCTGCTTTCATCCCTGGCCATGACAGATTTATTGAGTTGAGATTTTGTCACCTTTCCGCACACCTCTATGCCTAGATAGAGGGTAAATGTTTTAGGAAGTGTAGTTTGATTACTTCATCAGAGTGTACAAGTGTAGTCGTACTTAAAAAGCCACTGGAAATACAGACCATTCAAGCAATGATATAAAGACAAAGTGAAACATCCCTCACCCTGCCACACAGGGTTCAGTGGCAGGGCTTACAGTTATGCCACTCTTTAAATTAAGCCAAAGCAATAAAGATTTTATTTGTTAATTTATATATCTGGGGTATATATCCAAGGAGGGAACTATTAACGCTGATTAATTCTTTGAATCAGCCTTGTTAAAAAAAGTATCAGGCCGAACCTGTAGATAAGAATCAAACATGATTATTTTGAAGACAAATGCTGAAATGGACTGAGCTATGGTGAGTGGTAACACCAGTGTACAACAATATCAGTGGACATAGACTTGGTTGATACACAAAATAATGACATTACTTTCTTTTTACAGGTGTTTGGGTTCTGTTGACCCTCTGGCCAACACTTATTTTGAATGATAAAAAAGAAGATAAGCCACTCACTACCAGGGATTACGTTGGTTGGGGTTTATGGATTGTTGGTTTTCTGTGTGAAGCTGTCGCTGATCACCAAAAGTCGGTATTCAGAAGTAATCCAGATAACAAGGTAAACTGGTATATGTACAAAATTGATACATTGAATTCACAATAAAAACTTCAAATTCATCGACTATGGATGCATTACATTAGTGCGCCTTCCAGTAGTACCACTGAAACAGTAAATTGGAAATGTAATAGACAATCCCATGTATGAATGAGCCTATTGATTGTTTCAATGGTTGTTATTTTCCACATAAAAGTTGTCATAAATGCTAAATAATTAAAACATTGAAACAAGTGGGTAATATATTACATCTTGTATATTAAATCTTATTATTGACGATTGCAAAAAGTATTAAGTCCCTGTCATATGTATACAGTATAGTGACAACAGGGAGAGTCTGAGA
The DNA here is from genome assembly GCA_030159075.1 of Atrina japonica. NCBI lineage: Eukaryota > Metazoa > Mollusca > Bivalvia > Pterioida > Pinnidae > Atrina > Atrina japonica. The sequence continues at coordinate 963,472 of BROG01000157.1, forward strand.
ATTTTCAAAACATTCAAGTTAAGTCATTTCTAAATCAATTTTGGTACATCTCATACCATAAAACTCAAAATATATAACAGTTACATTGTGCATTAGTTCTCAATGTTCAAAGTTTCTATTTTCAAGATTCAGGAATTTTAACAGAATATTAAAGTACGTATGTCATAATTGCCTGTTTACATACAGTAAAACCTGCTATAGTGGTCACCTCTATATAAGTATTACCTGTCTATAAATGCCAGTTTTGAAAAGTCCCTTGACTGCATACTTCAACTAAATTAAACCTGTGTATAAGGGTCACCTGCACATAAAAGTCAATATTCTCTGGTCCCTTGGGTGGCCCCATATATACAGGTTTTACTGTATATTGAAAAGATACATTAAACTTCTGTATCCTTCAGAATTCATAATAGTTCACTGAAAATTTTATTAGAATTAAAGAGGAAATGACTTTGTAATATTTTGTTAAAAATTGCAATCTTATATGTAATTTGTAGAGAAAAAAAATGACACTCACTTTTGACACTGCTGTATATACATTCATGAAAAATAATTTGAATCATTGAAAAACTGTACAGGTTAATAATCACAAGGTATTTCTGTCACTAATGTTTAGTATTGCAACAGGCATCATCGTAAAACAATGGTCTGGAATTGCAATGCTCTTTGCTACTCGTGGTCTCATGCAATTGAAATCTCTTGTATATATTTTATTATACATGAAGCTAATGTGAGTAAACGTTACTCGCAGTCGTCAACTTCTAGACAATTTCAGAATTGTATTGGATCGACAGACTATACAATAATTTCCATTGCCGATCACAACTACTATGATTGGATAAATGGGACTACACCTACTTCCTATAAATATTAATTAGCTATGACAGATTTTGGTCCCATGTGACCACAGGTAGGAAAGAGCATAGCAATTCCGGACTGTGGTTTTACGATGATGTACAACAGTATAAATCAATAGTAATATGGTATTGGAATACCAGCAATGGTTTCCACAGTAACAATACTATCAAAATAGTTAAAATATTCACTTCAATAGTAACCATGAAGATAGGATATTTTTATATTATCCTTTGTCATAACTGAAAATTTTTTTTTAACTGCAATGCTGTGGGTCTAACAATGTACATTTGTTGACTGGCTTTGAGGTCAATACGTGTTATGTCGAACCAGAGGACCAAACTGTTAGCTACGGTTGAAGGCAACAGTTTGGTTCAAAGGTTCGACATAACATATGTTGACTGAAATCTCTGTTAACAAATGTTTGGTAGGGATATCACAATTGCTTAATAGTGGAAATCGAGGAGAAATGATCGGGAAGTACCGAATAGTAGTGAACTGATGAAAGTAGTTCACATTGCGATGTTGACTGGTGAACATTTTTTGTGAGGCAAACATTTGGAACTCTTGACTTTTTCATTATAGGAGAGTATAGAAAATAAAAAGTAAAAGGTCCAGCAATGTTATAGGTTCAGCAATGTTATAGGTCTCGCATTGTTATAGGTCCAACAATGTTTTAGGTCCCGCAATGTTACAGGCCCAGCAATGTTATAGGTCTAGCAATGTTATAAGTCTAACAATGTTACAGGTCCAGCAATGTTATAAGTCCAGCAATGTTACAGGCCCAGCAATGTTATAGGCCCAGCAATGTTATAGGTCCCGCAATGTTATAGGTCCCGCAATGTTATAGGTCCCGCAATGTTATAGGCCCAGCAATGTTATAGGTCCCGCAATGTTATAGGTCCAGCAGTGTCATAGGTCCAGCAGTGTCATAGGTCCAGCAATGTTGTAGGCCCAGCAATGTTTTAGGTCTAGCATTGTTATAGGTCTAGCAATGTTATAGGTCCAGCAATGTTATAGGTCTAGCATTGTTATAGGTCTAGCAATGTTACAGGCCCAGCAATGTTATAGGTCCAGCAGTGTCATAGGTCCAGCAATGTCATAGGTCCAGCAATGTTATAGGCCCAGCAATGTTATAGGTCTAGCATTGTTATAGGTCTAGCAATGTTATAGGTCCAGCAGTGTCATAGGTCCAGCAATGTCATAGGTCCAGCAATGTTATAGGCCCAGCAATGTTATAGGTCTAGCATTGTTATAGGTCCAGCAATGTTATAGGTCTAGCAATGTTATAGGTCCAGCAATGTTATAGGTCCAGCAATGTTATAGGCCCAGCAATGTTATAGGTCCCGCAATGTTATAGGTCCCGTAATGTTATAGGTCCTGCAATGTTATAGGCCCAGCAATGTTAAAGGTCCAGCAGTGTCATAGGTCCAGCAATGTCATAGGTCCAGCAATGTTATAGGCCCAGCAATGTTATAGGTCTAGCATTGTTATAGGTCTAGCAATGTTATAGGTCCAGCAATGTTATAGGCCCAGCAATGTTATAGGCCCAGCAATGTTATAGGTCCTGCAATGTTATAGGCCTAGCAATGTTATAGGTCCAGCAATGTTATAGGCCCAGCAATGTTAAAGGTCCAGCAGTGTCATAGGTCCAGCAATGTTGTAGGCCCAGCAATGTTATAGGTCTAGCATTGTTATAGGTATAGCAATGTCATAGCTCCAGCAATGTTATAGGTCTAGCATTATTAGGTCCAGCAATGTTACAGGTCCAGCAGTGTCATAGGTCCAGAAATGTCAAAGGTCCAGCAATGTTATAGGCCCAGCAATGTTATAGGTCTAGCATTGTTATAGGTCTAGCAATGTTATAGGTCTAGCAATGTTATAGGTCCAGCAGTGTCATAGGTCCAGCAATGTCATAAGTCCAGCAATGTTATAGGTCCAGCAATGTTATAGGTCTAGCATTGTTATAGGTCCAGCAATGTTATAGGTCCAGCAATGTTATAGGCCCAGCAATGTCCTGCAATGTTATAGGCACAGCAGTGTTATAGGTCCTGCAGCAATGTTATAGGCCCAGCAATGTTATAGGTCCAGAGGTGTCAAAGGTCCAGCAATGTCATAGGTCCAGCAATGTTAAAGGCCCAGCAATGTTATAGGTCTAGCATTGTTATAGGTCTAGCAATGTTATAGGTCCAGCAATGTTATAGGTCCAGCAATGTTATAGGCCCAGCAATGTTATAGGTTTAGCATTGTTATAGGTCCAGCAATGTTATAGTTCTAGCAATGTTATAGGTCCAGCAATGTTATAGATCCAGCAATGTTATAGGTCTAGCATTGTTATAGGTCCAGCAATGTTATAGTTCTAGCAATGTTATAGGTCCAGCAATGTTATAGATCCAGCAATATTATAGGTCTAGCAATGTTATAGGCCCAGCAATGTTATAGATCTTGCAATGTTATAGGTCCAGCAATGTTATAGGTCCAGCAATATTATAGGTCCTGCAATGTTATAGGTCCAGCATTGTTATAGGTCAAGCAATGTTATAGGTCCAGCAATATTATATGTCCTGCAATGTAATAGGTCTAGCAATGTTATAGGTCTGGCACAATCAAATGACACATCCAGGTTTTTATTTTCATTAGTGGAATTCTTCATATTGAAGACACTTTTAGTGCTATCTTTGAGACAAGCAATACACTGATGAACTTCAACATAAAATGTCTTTTGTGTCAAAGAAATGTGAAATTGTACACAATCCATGCATCCTCATAGGTTCAAAGTATTGATAAGTTTTGAGACATCACTGTGTGCCCTAATAAAATTGGATCCACCATTTTATTAAAAGAAAGACAAATGTTTGCAAAATATTTACTTTTTATCTCACTTCAATTGAGGAGAAGTTATACTATTGCCCCAGGTGTTAGCTTCCGGCCCTGAGTAAGAAGATTAGATGAGGTAATTCAACTGCTCATACACCAAAATAATTTGCAGTAAATAGATTTCTTCATACCCTAATGCCGATGCTCATTTTGTGTATCATATTTTATGCTAAAATGATGTTTTTTACTTCAGCTTTGTTATCTGTGATTACCTTATCTTTGTGTTTTCTTTAAATTTTCTCATCTTTTCGTTACTTCAAGAATATTTTATACTCACTCTAATTGTACTGAAATTCTGAATATAATCAATGTAATTGAAGTAAGAAAATTGATGCCTCACTGGACTTTCCCCAAGAAAGAAAACACTTTTTAAAACTTTCAAATCAATGACTTAGAAGCACGCAATAATTTTTATATTGCTCTGCCTTATTTATTTTCTTTCTGGAAACTAGCTATCATGACTTTCATTCTTTTATTTCCCCCATTTCCTAATATTTTCTGTAAATGTATACACATGTTAAATCTATTCAGTATTATATGCGTTCCTTTGTGAAATAGTTTATAATCTTATTTTAGGGTCAGTTCATCAGACATGGACTTTGGAGCGTTGTGCAGTACCCTAATTACCTGGGAGAGATTATGATGTGGACAGGTCTATATATCTCTGCCTCTTCTGTCATGAAGGGAAAGGAATACTTGAGTGTTATATCACCTTTGTTTGTCAGCTTTCTATTGACCAAAGTAAGTGGAATTCCATTGCAAGAGGCATCAGCAGTGAAACGGTATGGCGCCAATCCAGACTATTTTACGCACATAAAAAATACACCAAAATTAATTCCATTTATTTGGTGACATTCTTAAAGAAACAAAATGCAGCAAAATGAAGAAATGTATAACAGATTTGTCTTCCAAAACTGCTGAATATATATACATATTGTAATTCAATATTTGTATACAATATGTGGGACATATTTCTAATTTATTTTGCACCGCCTACACACAATGTGGTTGTAAGTTAAGGCAGCAAGTAGTTGTTATATTACTGTTGTATAAAAGGACACCAGTTTACATATAGTGAGAAAGATGTTTTGACACATTAAATATTTACCTGGTGATAAGAGATGTATGTACATTGTATACCAGATATTAACAAATGATGTATTACATATATTTTTCTAAAGCATTTTCTATAACCTGGAGCAGTAAGTTTACTGAGAATACTGTGAATGCATAGAAGAACGTGTTTTTGATATATGTTTATTTAATTATATAATAAATGATATTTGAAAAAAAATATTAAAATGTTAAAAATGATTTTTGTTTGTTTTGTACCATTTCACGTTGTCTCTATATTGAACCCTTTCAATCTAAGTAACCAAATGGTATGTATGATTTCTGCATTGTCTTCAAGCAACCTATTATGTTCTGTAGTGTTTAAAGAGTAAATAATATAAACATAATAGGTTTAATGCTCAAGACAGTTGAGCTCCAATTCAAAATATACATCTATATTCTAAATATAAGGCCAAATGATAAATCTAAAAGTATAGCCAAAATCTTTCTATGAGTAACTAATGTAAAAAGGTGACTATCTTTGCTTTAGAAGAATTTAGAATTTAAATGGTGTTATCAGTGCGAAATATTACTTAAGTAAAATATAATTAGCTGGTACCGAAATACCAGGTACTGGGTTTATGAAAACCCTTGGGGATTCAAAGGACCACCAGCGGTGACAGCGACCTAGTGGTTATAAATATTATGTTAAAGGTTACGTTTCTGTAAGTTAAAATGCATAAATCAATATACCGAAGGTTCAAGTGATCTTGTCTGATCACCTTTGTCCGTTAACTTTTCACATTCTCGGCTAATTCTCCAAAACGCACTAATGAATTTTAATGAAATTTTATAGGAATCAAGTACTCGAGGACCTATACATAGTTTGTGCATTTCAGCAAGATCGGCCGTGGGTAGTGGAGCAAATTAGGTCTCGGGGTGTACATTGTATGATGTCTTTGATTTTGACACCTTTTATTCATTATGATGCATTCATTTTATGTATTTTACCTGTAGTAAGGTATGAAAAAGTCTTCTTAAGAGAAGTTTGCTGAAATAAAGTTCTTGTTCTGTTTTGGTCAGACTGGCTCATGTGTGGATCCAAGGTGTACCTTTTCTAAAAAACTCTTCTCTAGGACTGCTGCATAAATTGAAAAAATAAATGCATCTTACTGATCTACATGTACAATGTATGATGCAAGGTTGTGTTCTTCGTAGAAATAGGGAAATAAGTAATTGGCATATTTTTTCTGATTAGGCAAAAAAATTTTTTTCTTTATATTTCATATAAACGAAATTTATTCAGAATAATTTAACATAAGTCATTTCTATTTCAATTTCAGAACACTTTTTACCATTGACCACTAATGTTCTGACGTTTCTGTGGTTGTTTTTTTTTAATTTCCATTGTTTCGTTTTACAGCACTGATAGGTTTTGCGGGATACAAAGTCTTAAAGTCTCTTTTTTAAATATGTATAAATAGTGAATTGTGGTATAAAGAATATAATTTTCTATTTAAATTGCTTAATCCCAAAACAGGAAATTTTGATATTTTCGGCAAATATACAATGGAAGTGTTGGGTATTCTTTGTTTGTGGTATAAGTTTCATCAAAGTTGCTTTATAAATATCTCACAATGAATGTTTGAAAAGAGTGTTTTTATATAAATATGTATACAGATAATAAACGAAATTTCATCATTTCTTATAATATAATTTATAATATTTATAACCACTAGGTCGTTGCCACTGCTGGTGGACCGTTTGAGTCCCCGAGGGTATACATAAACCTAGTACCTGGTATCTCGGTACCAGCTGTCAATCTTATACTAAAGTAATATTTGGCACTGTTAACATCATTTAAATTCAAATTTTTTTTCTAAAGCTAAGATAGTCATTTTTTTTTTACAGTGGTTACTCTTAGACGGATTTCGGCTATACTTTTAGAGATATTATTTGGCCTTGTATAATACCACTTTCTCTTTAGAAAATAACTTTTAAATTGGAGCACAACTGATGAAGTCTAATTGACAGAAACGATATCGTCTTGAGCATTATAACTTTGGTAGTATGTTTATAATATTCTTAATCCTCCTGAAGTTTCGAGAAGAAATTCAATTTTTAATATAGTCTGTACGAAAAGATAAACAAGAAATAGTTTTACCATGTCAAAGATGGTTGACAGTATTTAATAAACTATTGCTAAATCAACTTGAATCGTTTTCAATATAATGCAGTTTTCGTTCACATTAGAATTGCAAATATTGATGGTAAAGTTAATTTACTTCTTTGGATATTGGTTTCCAGTCATTATTTGCCATCAATTTGCATTCTACATCTTTTTGGGAGCGGTGCAGTTTTGCATATTTGCAAATTCTCTAATAAGACCAAATATGTGCCGTCTTAAAAGGCACTTAGACTGCGTTGGGGATGTCAACTCTTTTGTACGAATATTAAAACAAGTTGTCAAAGAGAAAGAGTTATTATCGGGCTTTGATTTGTGGAAAGCTAATATTGGACGACTGATGTACTCTTGTATGACGGCGATTTAGTATAAATAAAATGTCACTCAAACCAAAACGAGTAGAGATTCCTGAAGGTGTAATTTAAGGATATTTCTTGGAATGGATACTAGGAGAAATTTGAAAATTTTATCACTAAGTACTAGACAGTTTCAATGTAACACTTATGAACCTAACAATATGAGAAATTCATCGAAATACACTCTGTACCAGTATCCGGCGTATTCTAGACTTTATTATCATTGTTATTTGCAATGCCAAGCACGACTCCGAAATGAGAGGATCAGAACAAGGATAGGAGTGTTACAGAGGAAAGCGGCGAATATAAGAGAGCGACGGCGAATGTATAACTTGAACGAAGCTTTCAATTCCTTACGTAAGATGCTTCCAACCTTTAGTTACAAGAAAAAACTTTCCAGAATGGAGACTCTCAAACTGGCAATTTTGTACATTAAATTTTTACAAGAGTCTGTAGCTGGGATGAAACTAAACTGACAAGGTTTAAGAAAAACAATTTTATTACAGAAAAGAGGCAAATACAATATTAGCGATAACTTAAACTGGAGTATATGTGACAAAGAACAATTCAGCTATAACTATGAAGGATGTAATTACTTGCATGCCAAAGTGATATGTAATAATATACATTTTTTATATTGGAAATATTTTCTTAGTTGTAAATTGACATCGATGGAGATCTCTTATTAAGATGGGTTTCAATTACATGTATCTATAACAAAATCAATAAATGTTTACTGTTTCATATCCACTGCTCATGTAAGTATCACAATTTAGTAGATCACGACCAAGACGTTAGCGAGTTCAACAGTAATTTGTACATAATTCATTTTTATAGAAATCCTACAATTTATTTTGAGATGTCACGATTTGTATATAAAAAGGATGGGGAAAGTCTTTAGTCCGACACATTTTTGATTTTTTTTAGTTGCTTTAAATTTGATTAATTTTGTCTATTTTCAATCCATTGCTTAATTTCAAAGGTAATTCTTTTTATATGATGTAACTTTCAAACAGAAATGTTTTGAATTTATTACTCCTATGTAATGTAAATTTCATGGGCTATTTACTAGCAACTTGCAAAAGAAAGTGCAATACAAGAGTTATCTTCCTTGGTTCAAAAGCGTAGCATTTTAAGATGCAAAAGCTGTCATAAACTGAATGATCAATGTATCATCTTCTTCCGTTTCATCATTAACATTATAGAGAATCTCTGCTGGATTTGTATTAGCCATGTCCTTTAATTCCAAATATCTCTCTTCAGATGAGACAGTAAAAATCGAAATCCCGTGTCACAGTAGGTGTCGGCCCGTCAACAACCCTCTTTGTTCAATGGCCGTCAGTGCCGAGCATAGGCCAAAATTTGAAGCTCTACACAGACATCACCTTATGAGTGAAATGTTCTTTTGTGGGGCGATAAACAACAATACAACAAGAACCAAATACATTGTTTTTATCAATAATTTATAATTGAGAATGTAATCAACAGAATACATTTAGTCTTCATATTTGTAGCTATGTGTAGCTTATTAGGTGCTTCGCGGTGCATACGTACTTATTTCACAGTTTGTTAAGGTATTTGTGTTTAATACTCGTCATGGTAGTTTTCTCTACTTGTTTACGGCATATGTCGTTAAATTGGTTCTAAAATGATCAATAACCGCAACATGCAGTATTTTGCTCTACTTAATCACGGCATATCTTGGTGAATTAGTTTAAGAAAATATTTATGACTGTATCATAACATACACTGTAAATGATTACATTGTTGTGTAAACTGTAATATAACGTTTATTACGTTATAAATATAATACCAAAGTTATAAGTGATAAGTATTCTACACTTGTTCAAGGAGTTTATATTTTAGAACAATGTTAATACCGTAAATTATTTATGGACATTGTATGATGCGGTTTGTTAAAGCTGTTTAAAAAAGTATCAAATTATTGTAACACAGATACACACAGTTCCCTTTGTCTATATAAAACCACAGATTACAAAATAAAAAAATAAAAAATTAAAAATGTCTTTATGGCCCGAAGACACTAAATTTACGCGTTATTTTAAGGTAAAACACGCAAAATTTATTCTGTAACTGGATATGTTTGTATATTGACGGCCTGAAATTATACAAAATGATAAAGTTATTGCTAATTCAGACTTCATATATCGTATAAATTGTTCGAGTACGTACTCAAATTTTGAGTACGTACTCAACGTATGTATTCATTTCTTTAAGAATATTGTGAGCGTGACGCAAAGATTTATACGTGAATGGTGAAATAAAATACTATATTTCCTATTCGTTCAAACTCAAAAGTTTAACAAACTATTAAATAGTCAAAATAGTGAAATAAAAGTTGAGTATTGAGTAAATTTGATGACGTCGGGCCCAGCATTCTTAGGAGACAAAATTCACATCTATATTATTATTGAACACTTCATTATTAATGTATCATGCTGATATGTATTCCGTTTACTAAGTAAGATGTTTATACTTAAGTGGTTTCTATGTTTTATTTTTGTTGATGTTTTGCATTTTAGTTTGATTTATTTTTAGAAATAAGCAACGGGATCCAATTCTTTCAAACAACACTAACATATGTGTTCTACATATGAACATTTCATATGCAGAGATGAACTACTCGCTGACAAATTATTGACAAAGGGATATCGAAAACAGCATTTGATGTCAACGTTCCGCAAATTTACGGTCGGTATAAAAGTCTTGTTTGCGACTACTCTGTTTCACTAAGTGAAATGTTGAGTTACCTGTTCGATTGCGGTTTTTGAGACGTCTGTATAAATTATGACGAGGATTCCTTCCTCACGTATTTCATTTCAATTTGACACGGTGGGTGTGACCGGTCGACAGGGGATGCTTACTCCGCCATGGTACCTGATCCCACCTCTTGATTTGAAGAGGTCCTTGTTTGTCCGTTTTTTTTACTAAATTTGTACCTATATTCTGGAACTTTATCCTGATGATTTTTGCATTGGTCTCTGAGACTTTTTATATTATATCGGTAGCTGAGGTATCAGTTTTTCTGGGTTATATCAAATATTAGTTGATACAGGCAGTGCTTTTTAGTCGAGAAACGCTGAACATTCAGGTTGAATCCGCAAGCTTTACAGATGAAAATCAAAACATAGGCAATCGTATTTAACAAACCCGTACTACATACTTCCATAGCACATCGTCCATATATGATGACGTATCGATGTCAGTAAGGGGGTTTCCGTGACCAAGCGATTAGAGCATTGCACTTTAAATCATTTAGTCTCCATCTTGTGGTCATCGCAGGTTTGTCCTTTGGAACATAAGCTGATTTAGCGAGAAAAATTTACTTTTGGACGGCCGATGGGTTCTCTCAACCAACACTAAATATGGCGCTACTAGATGTCATAACATTTAAATTCAAAACTCGATGTCAGTGGAAAATTGTTAGTTGGACGTGAAACAACATTTGAAAAAATTTTAGAGGTCACCGATTTTCAAATTTGTACTACGTGCATCTTCATTTCCTGTATCATAGCCAATACCGAGCTTTAAATAGTGTTAAAAGCCCAGCCCACTTATATTGAACTTTATTACACTGAAACCCAGTTTATTTTAAATTAATTCGATTCCCCAGTTTATTAATTACCATTTTTACTCGGTAGTTATTAAAAACCGTATTGAACCCTTTTACATTAAAACCCAGTTATTTAAATTATTTCGATTCCTCAGTCAAATTTATTAATTACCATTTTAATTATGAAAAACCGTAGAAACCCTTCGATTTCAATCTATCCTGTTTCGACTGTATTATCTCAAATTAGCTTGCATATGCGCAATGTTCTTTGATAATTTTTGCAGCAGAGGGGGCATTTTTCTGACCCAACGTGTAAGATAGGTGTCAGATATGTTGCATGTTGTGAAAAGAACAGAGGATAGCGAAACAGTAGTTGAATAGGTTTTCCCCAGGTACACTTTCATGATTACCTTTAGATAAAGACCATAAATACAATAACAGCTTAGATTTCCTCGGTAGTGTTTTGTTCTTATTTCAAAAGGAATGTTTTGTATTAATCTTCATAGGTTTGACACCCCCCCCCCCACCCCCCCCCCCCCCCCCCCACCCCCCCCCCCCCCCCCCCCCCACCCCGCCCCCCCCCCCCCCCCCCCCCCCCCCCCCCCCCCCCCCCCCCCCCCCCCACCCCCTGGTTTTGGTGTGAACCCCCATGTATAAAGACAGTTATTTAAATCTTGAGATCAGCTGTCCATCGAGCCATGAAATTATTATCGACCTGGTGATCAACATATTGAGAGCGAATATTACTTACAACAGCGTTGTTAATTACAACAGTAAACCGATTTAATGCACTACAAATATTTTACTGTTAATATCATTTGGTATTTACTTTTTGATCTGTTCAGATTTTTGATGTTTCAATATGTAAATGATGCGTTTTGGAAATCCTAAATAGCGCCTACGAACCATAGAAAATTGGAAATTATGTCCGCTACAGCAGTCCAAAATCGGGTAAGTCAATCTGTACATTTGAAAAAGAATACTAAGATGCGTGGGACGTGATTTCTGGAATTTGTTATTTTCAAACAAAGGGGGACTTTTCTAATACAACGTGATACTTTCCCGATCTTAATTGAGGTTTTTTGTCTTTCGAAACTGTAATTAAAGAAATGGATGTCAGAGATAAAGAAATTATGAAACTGGAAAATGACATCAGGAGATTGTATTGACAATTGTTGTTGAATATGCGCTTTACCAGTACAAATGGACATTGTATGACATGGCATGGACGAAGTCTGGATATAGTTGATAAAAGGGAATGTTATTTAGCTATCTTCTTACATTCTTATTTTTTACTACTAGCATTAATGTACAACAAAAAGATATATTATATACACATGAATAGCATCTTTAATTTTGTAGAAATTGCTTGAGAAAACCCTGTTTTGCATTTGTACGTTTGGAAAGGTTTTATTGGAAATACTTTATATATATATATATATATATATAATATATTTATATATATATATATTATATATATATATATATATATTATATATATATATATATATATATATATATCTCACTGGACCTCACCTTATTTCATAAAGTATATTGAATTATACGAATTTTTATGCCTGTATATAACTTTATATCTCTTGTTTGGCATCGCACGTCAATGCGAGTACTAAAAACAAGCTACTGTTTTGGAAAGCACAGCTAATGCCTCATTAAATGTGACTTACAACATACAGTATTTTCCCGTAAGATGGTGATTTCGGCATCTTCGTTCACAAATAATTCGGTTGTATGTATAATACAGGGATGGTAATATTACAAAATTTCAGATGTAAATATTATATCAATTAAGTAGTAATATCCCTCAGTCACCCGCATATGGAGTTTATATTTCACAAATGATCCGATATGCCAGGGCGTCCACAACATATACAAATCTCAGATACCAAAGTATAAATCAATAGGATGTCCAGGACATATGAAGATTTCATATACAGAGGTAAACTACTCGCTGACAAATTATTGACATAGGGATATCGAAAACCGCGTTTAATGTCAACGTTCCGCAAATTTTATGGTCGGTATAATAGTCTTGTTTGCGACTACTCTGTTTCACTAAGTGAAATGTTGAGTTGCCTTTTCGTTGGCGGTTGTTGATACATCTGTACCAATTGTGACGAGGATACACTCCTCACGTGTTTCATTGGACTTGACTGTGGACTCACGGCGGGTGTGACCGGTCGAGAGGGGATGCTTACTCCTCCATGGCACCCGATCCCACCTCTTGGTTTCCAGAGGTCCATGTTTGTCCATTTTTATCGGATTTGAATCTATGTCCTGGACATTTGATTGATTTATACTTTGATATCTGAAATTTATATACATTAGGTGTCAATGCATTAAATACGGAAATATAAAGACACACTTCTCGGGTTTATAACTGAGCAGTTTTATTGACACAGAATCGTGTTTACATTGTAATTGATTCCCTGACAGTAGTATGGCTGTATTAATTATTTATCAGTAATGTTCATATATCTTATGAAAAACTCGCATTGTTTTTCTCAACTTTACATAAAGTTCTATGATACATGCGTATTATTGTTATAAATTGAATAACCGCCACTAAACACGTTCAAAATGTTCAAAAGAAATATACATGTAATTAAGAATCAGGTATGAAATACAAAGAAAGAGGTTACGTAATGCAACAAAATAAATCAAAGATTCATGAAGGGTTGTTGTTAACAAGGTATGTAAAAATGATGTACCGATGGATAATCCAAAACCCAGGTATTTTAGAATACGACAAATTGGAAATAAGAATTGTTAAAAAATAAATCTGAATATATTATGATCAGACACGAAGATACACTCTAAAATACATACCAGGGTTGGGGTCAATTACATTGAAATGTAATTAATTACATTAATTATAATTACAATTACATTTATTTCAAAGGATTATTTTCAATAGCATACATACATATACAAAATCACACAACAGGCAGGCCATGGTAAATCAGTTACCAATGCACAATTAAACTCTCATTTCCAAATATGTCAAATATAGCCAGGAATATCATATTGTCGAATTACATTTGATCATCATAAGAGTTTCGAAATGATCATCAGAAAGTCTGTTTCTGTCTGGACACAATATTTTGCTTGCGATCCTGAACAACCTTTCTACAGGAGCAGAAGTTTCTGGTATTGTTAAGTACTTGCTAACTAAATTTGAGAGATTTAGAAATCTTGCAGCCTTCACTTCCCAGAACTTCAAAGGATCACAACATCTCTCTACACAATCTTCACCAATATATGTGTCTACTTCACATATTTTATACCACAGTTATGTCTCTTATGTGAAGGTGTAGTGGGCAGAAAAGTGAAACAGTCTTCTGTTTTCTGCTTCTTAGTAGGGGTGAAGACTCATCCGAGCTGTCCTCTGCATCTCTACCATATTTGGACATGCTAAGAAGATGATTAACAGCCTCAAATATAGGCTCAACTGTGTAAAGATATTTATTCGGTTTAAATAATGGAAAAATTGTTTGTCCAAGTACCTGACATGAATATATCAAATACATATAATTATAATGTAATTGAAATGTAATTGTCAATTAAAACTTTTTAAGAATGTAATTATATTTTTCTTCAATTACAAATTACTTTCATTTACTTCAAAACCCCTGGCACACACACACACACACACACACACACACACACACACACACACACACACACACACACACACACACACACACACACACACACACACACACACCTTGATATATATATATCTGCTTTAAGCAGTAGGGGGACCATCCTTTATTTTAGGCATTAGGGCGACATTTCTTATATATATTATAAACATAATACCAAAGTTTTAATGCTCAAATATATTTTAAAAACAGTCTTATATGATCTGAAGTCATTTTCATGGTCTCCACAAGGACTTTATAACATAAATATCATTTATTTTTTTTCAAAAACTGTTGTTGCAAATATATACAAAATTTTCGGTCCCCCTAATATTTTTAACCCCATAGGGTGATTTAAGGGGACCGCTGTATACATTTTAATAACCCCTTTGGGTGGTTTAAGGAGACCTGCATATATATTTCCTGGTAACCCCTTTGGGTGGATTAAAGAAACCTGCGTATATATTACCTAGGTGTTATATCTGAATCAGGTGGACCATTACTTTTAGAGCCTATGCTCACCGGAATATGCAGTTCCTGGAAGGCCACAGTTAGTAAAATGTGAGCGATCTGACAGACTGTTCAGAGTGCCATTCTACTTTGCTTGCTGATATCAAATCCACTTTTTTACTCCTGTGCTCTTAAAATCATGAATTGAACTGGCCTTGCTCAGTCAGTAGCATGCTTGACTCTTGATCATGAGTTCGAGTCCAGCCGGCATAGGTTGGCGTCCTGTCTTTCGGATGAGACTGTAAAAACCGAGGTCCCATGTACAGTAGGTGTTGGCACGTTAACGAATCCTCACTGCTCATAGGCCAAATCTTGGAGCCCTTTATCGCATTTGGCGACGTCTCTATTTGAGTAAAAGATTCTTGAGTGGATGTTAAACAACAATAAATAGACAAATAAATCAAATCATGAAGTAGTAGTGTCAGTTGAGACCCTGGGGATACTTTTGGTCCTTTCTTGACTTTTTGTCTTTCCCATTTCTTTCCTTAGCTCTTCCATACATGATATTGGCTATTGATCAAAAGCAAAGCACCAGCTCAATCCCTCATTTAAGGTATTCACTAGTATATTTGGTATGTTCCCCTACATGATGAAATAAGCAGGATTTGGCTCCACTTATTTGATTATACATGCATTTGTTTGGTTTGCTAAAGCTATTTATTTTGACATTAAATGTTTTGTGATTCCCCTTTTCTGATAAAACTGCAACACATTCTAATTAGTGGGGCAGCCACTTAAAACTCTATAAAGCCTAGGCCAGAAATGTCCAAAGGAAAGACAGATAGTATTCTTTCTCTCTCTCTCTCTCTCTCTCTCTCTCTCTCTCTCTCTCTTCCTCTCTCTCTCTCTCTCTCTCTCTCTCACTTTGATATATATATATATATATATATATATATATATATATATATATATATATATATATATATATATATATATAAATATATATATATATATATTTATGTGTGTGTGTGTGTGTGTGTGTGTGTATCTGTATGTGATGCAAGACTCGTTAATGGGATGATAGATCGATCGGAATCTACAAAAGGCATTGGTCTAACATGCAAAACAACTTCCGTGCTGGTGCAGTTCAGATGGAGATTATTTTTATATTCGCGTGATGTTGGTATGTGCAGCGGATTTTAAACATAATTACATAATGGCGATTGTCAAACAATGATATAGTTCCGACGATAGTGTTACCGTGGACATTAATAATTTTTTTCAACCATTACAAATTGATAGGATGTTAAAAGAGTAATGTTTCCGTGATAAGAAAACCATTAAAATCGCGTAAAATTGGCATTTCATCAGATCAATTGCAAAAGGCATCTGATTTATTATGCACTGACACAGACACTATAGACGTTTCTGATAGGCTAACGGGCGGAACTCATTTTAGACAACGACTTTGACTTTGATCATTGGTACTGAGGTATGGAGGTACGGAGATACTGAGGTACTGAGGTACAGAGATACTGCAATAATACAGATGATAACACCATTCCAACGTTCAAACTAATCACGCATATATATTCGGATTTTGGTCCAGTTAGATATTACACCATGTCTATTTTTTTGCAGAATATGTCAGCAATCGCTTTCTCTATATATTGGATTTGTAACTTCCTAACATTGTTTTTGTTAACCGGGTTGAGTTTGCACCAAAAGCAATTCTATCTAGTTAAAACTGGAGGTCATGAGTTGACTTCCGGTTTAAGTTTTCATCCTATACAAGAATTCAGCGAAGCTTTATTTAACACGTTTATTTGGACCTCCAAATACGGTGAAATGTTGATATCTATTAAAAAAATACGTGTACTTTAATTAGTATTATAATTTTCTGATTGTACCACATTTAAAACCAAACCAAAATTGTGATATACTGAGCGACAATACGCCTTTAACTAAGAGTTCGACTGTATATATACATACGATATTCATTCAACAGTATTAAGCTGAGCCCAAATCTGACCAATTCGACCTATACTCGATCCCTAGATTCAACAGTGAAGTATTTGAGACGGTTGCAGGCTCGGACACTCATAAGCTTTAATGGGAACTGTTGGCTCTATGATTTTGTTTACATTAGGTGATTTCGAAAGCTGCTTAATATACTTAATCATAACATATCACCGGAACTGGCATACAATAATACCTTGGATATCAATATTATAAACGAGAGCAGATGAACGGTAAATATAGTATTGCCTGGGTCATTATGCTTTATAAATATTTGTTCGACAGTTCTATCTCTCTCTCTCTCTCTCTTTCTCTCTCTCTCTCTCTCAACTTTATAAATAAATAAATAAATATATATATATATATATATATATATATATGTATGTGTGTGTGTGTGTGTGTGTGTGTGTGTGTTACATAATTCCATACTAAGTTTTCCACTTGATTTACCAGTTAATTAAATCTGATATCCACCACCGATTGACCTTTGCTATTTTATTTTCAGTAAGTAAAGTTGTAACATGAACAATAATCCAGAGATCAGCGTAGCTTAATACTGTATATATATCCAATAATAAATACGATGTCTAAATTGCAATAAAATATGGAGCAATCGTAATGTTAAGTAATTGATACAATAAAATGCAACCTTTTGATCAAGTATTCAGTTTTTAGTGTTTCCCGCTGGAGTTGTTTTTAAAATTGACATTTATCTTTTTTTGAACACCATTGAACGACTTACTGCGTATCGATTTTTTCAGCTATTTATAGATTTTCTTAATATATTATCTTATTATTATATTTTCTTAAATATTTTCTCTATAATTCACGTCAACTGGAAGTGTAGTATTTTACACACCAAAACCACATGTTATATCAATACAAATAAATGAGAGAGAGAGAGAGAGAGAGAGAGAGAGAGAGAGAGAGAGAGAGAGAGAGAGAGAGAGAGAGAGAGAGAGAGAGAGAGAGAGAGAGAGAGAGAGAGAGAGAGAGAGAGAGAGAGAGAGAGAGAGAGAGAGAGAGAGACAGACAGACGGTTTTGTAGGAAAGTCATTCACATAAAAATAAAACTCTTCTTTCAGAGTATTAAATATTTATTTCCCAAGATCATGCTGTTCAGAAACATGTTGAAAAGATAATGGTTGAAAAAGTTTCAAAGAGGATGACCTTTTAATGTACATGTAGACATATTAAATACAATTCTGTCTGTTTCTTGAAGATCAAAGCATATACAAATACGATTTTGCCTATTAATATTATGACGACCCTTTTCTACAAACAAACAATTATGGACAAGCATTTAAAAACGATGACAATAATGATTTTGTACAATTTTACTTAGATGAAATGCCCATTAGATGTTTATAAACATAACATAAAACAGATCAGTTGAAATACTCATTTCTGTTTTGAACAAAAGTGTATATAGTATAAAAAGTTTCAGATACTAAAGTATAAATCAATAGAATGTCCAGGACATATATAAACATTGTTTTGATTCAAGAAAAAGTGCTTTATTTTCAACAAGTTGCATTGAGCATTCCTCAACGAAACCAGTCTAAAACCTTCCTTAAAATTTTGAAGTCATAGTAGAAGGTTGATTTAATTGATAAACGTAAACAAATCCTTGTCTTTTATAGGTAAACCATACATTCTGCATATTATTCTCGTTGAAAAGACAAGTTCACAAAGTTGTCAATTAAACCCATATATTTTTCCGAATTCATATTACCTGTAGAGAAATGGATTTAACTGCGGTTTGCTGTGAAAATCTTACACAGACAGGTTTATGACGCACTTTATTACATACTAGTGCTTAGTGCATTAGGGTTGCATAAATGAAACCATGTTTTGTTACAGAACTTTACTTTGTCAAAGTTACATGGTCTCTGATAGAGCAAAAGCGAACATTAATAATAAAGTATTCACATTTAAGTTGTAATATCCCACACTCAGTCGCATATGGAGTTTATATTTCATAAATGATCTGATATGCCAGGTCGTGTACAACATATGATGATTTCATACACAGATGTGAACTTCTCACTGACAAATTATTGACACAGGTATATCGAAAACCGCTTTTGATGTCAACGTTCCACAAATTTTACGGTCTGTATAATAGGCTTGTTGTTTGCGATTACTCTGTTTCACTAAGTGAAATGTTGAGTTGCCTTTTCGGTGGCGGTTGTTGAGACGTCTGTACCAATTGTGACGAGGATTCGTTCATCGTGTATTTCATTTGGATTTGACAGTGGGCTCATTGCGGGTGTGACCTGTCGACAGGGGATGCTTAATCCTCCATGTCACTTGATTTCAAGAGGTCCGTATATGTCTATTTTACCAGATTTGTATGTATATCCTAAACATCCTAAAAAATTATACTTTGATATCTTTGATTGTTTATATTTTTTTTCTGAATTCCATTATGAAGCAAAAACAATGATCGATTTTTAATGCTACATTCTGACAAATTGTTGTAGAAAGGAAATTAATGTCTTAGGTGCGATATCTTCATCTGCTAATGTGAAATATTGTATTTAACTTTTGTTGTCGAAGGAAAAACACCTGCTGAAAATAAGAAAGCTTTCTTTTTCGTAATTAAGGATCAGCACTGTTTTAGAGTTGTATTCAAAGAACATTACTACCATAAGTAATTTCCGCCTAACAGCTTGATATTATATCTAAAATAGATGGAACCCGCAATAAACAAAAACAAAACATCAAAACAGCTTCCATAATTGTACTTTAAAGACAAGAGACAGATCTTCGATGTTTTTTTTGCAGATAGATTTAACACAAAATATTGTAAACCTAAATAACTAAAATGATAACATACAGTTTCCGTGTATAATGTAATTTGTCACAATGAAATAATACAACATAACACCGTTTGAGAAAGCGAAGACGGAATGAGTGCACATGGCGGGGCATGCCGAAACAATATTTTTTCCTGAGGATTTCGATTTCGCCATCCTTTTTATAAAGTGGTGCTTGACGTTGAAACAGTATTAAAGAACGAATGGGTCCATCTTTTTTACAAAAGACAACAAGAATATGTTAAAAAGTAGTTGCGATTGGTTTATGTCACCGTACAGGGTGAAATTCATAGAATTTTACATGATTGTTTGTTGTTGACATTGAAATCGTTACGTAAGAGTGAAAGAAAATGACAATCCAGTACGAGGTAAAACCTCGTCTGAATTGTCATTTTCTATCCCGTGGGTTGTAAAGCAATTCCTGTTCACAACAAACAATCATGTTTGATTCTTCTTTCCTCCATACTCCTAGTTTTCACAACAGGGGAAAACGCCAATAAAAGGAAGCACAAAAACATATGTTGAAACGGTATTATAAATTACTTGATCATAGGATTACATAAACAGGTTCAACGTTTTACATGACGCCAATTATTTGCATATTGCGTGTTTTGTCTTGTGTGTTGGTATTCAGCTTAATCAACGTTACATTTTCTTTATTTTACAGACGTTACCGAAGCTCCAAACAAATACATACGATGGGAATGAAGACCGTTATACCGTTGCTAGTACAGCGTCCACTAATATCACTCTGCAATCCCAATATTCAGTCAACACTGATAATTATATTCCGGTATCACGACTTAGCAGACATGCATTTAGATTAAGGACAACATCGAGTTTCCCGAACATCTTGAATCTTTATCAACAACCAATCAGCGAAGAGGGGGTATGCATCATTACTATAAGAAATACATGTATTTGAATCACTCTCAGTTTGGGAATATGGTTAATTCAAATGTTGAAAATATAGTAGTTAATGATTATAGATATAAAATAGAATGTTCATTACATTTTTATCACACGGTTAAATCAATAATTGACCTATCGACAAGTGTCTGACACATGGGTGTCCATGTGCCTTTTTGACGTCATTCAATTATGATGTCATAATCATACAATTTTTGGACGGATCATTTGATTGTGACGTCATAGGAAAAATTTGCAAAACGGAGCCGCGTCGGGCATTTGGCGATAGGTCAATGATCACCTTATGACACAAGAAATTAAAATACATTGGCTAATGTTCAGGAGGCTATTTAGATTAAAAAACATAGATTAATCCATAATCATGGTTGATAAATATTCACCTAAACATGTATGGTGCTTTTAAACGATAACAGTTGTTCAATGTTTGTATCACTATAAGGAACAACAATGGTGGTATAACATGTGCTCAATTTTGCACGAATTTAACACCAAATCACATTCTAATCTTGCTATTGCTGATTCGAAGACATCAATGATTTAATTTTACACCTATTACATAAACTACATTCATGATAATCATGATAGATGCGGTTTGCGTTTTGAAACTCCACAACAGGCACCGGAAAAAAACTTTGAACATGTTCGTAGGTATATGTGTCATGTAGAATGATAATATACCAAGTAATCATTTATATCATTTTTAATAATTATCTTCCTTGGAATCACACGTAGCGTCAAGTAAATGAAGAATACTTTTATAGTTTCGTAATTGCGTCATTTCAGACATTTATTCTATACACCCGAAACATGATTATTTCATGTTTAAAGGCAAATACAATTGAAACATTGATATTACTATAACTTTTTTAAATTTTGTTATCAAAGTTACTCGTATAGTTAGACAAAAAAAACATACTATTTCAAGGAATTAATCTAATGCAAAATATTTTGTCAGATTCATATGCCAAAAACAGTTAGAAATCTATAAAAAAAATCTGTGAATATGACAAACATGAGAGTGTAATAGTGAGAAATTTTTACCCGAGGAAACTATTTTCGAGATGTGAACGACAGTTACTACTTCAACACTCTCAGGAATGTTATACAGTCGAACACACTTATATTGAACCATGTAACATCGCAGTCCCGCTTTATTTGTAATTATTTTGGTTTCCCTACCAAATTACTATTTTCGATTATAACCCAGTTATTTTGTAACCTGTGTTTATTTAAAAGACAGACTCACCCCTGCGATTTTATTGTATCCGAGTTCTACTGTTTTACTAAATGTAAACATTTAACAATTCTCTAAATGAAATAAGACATCCTTCATTTAATAAATAGGTAAAAGCATTATCGGATCTGGGTCGATTTAATGTCATTTTGTCACGCAAAGTTGGCGTTCAAACGTCGAGTGATTTCAACAGGAGTTTCCTGTCTTACCACAAAAGAATAAAAAAGTGCGCGCACTTATTTCTGTTCATGCAATAACTTTGAAAATAATATGACTCTTCATAACTACTTAATAAGCATTCAATAATTTTCAAACTACTCGATTTTCCAAAGGTGAAAATGTTTAGCAGGGTGATATATGCGTGTGTGTGTGGCGGATGTACTGTATTTGCGTTCCATCAGAGCTTTTGTCTGATATGACAATTGATATAGGTAATTCTGAGTACTTTAGTATGTTTACAATTTACAATGTAATCATTTATATCGATTCCAATAATTATCTCAATTGCAGTGACATGTAGCGTCACACAAATAAAAACTAATTTCATAGTTTTGTAATTGCTTCATTTCGGACATCAAGTGTTTACAAGCGGAACTTAATTATTTCATGTTTAAAGGCAAATACAATTGATATTAATACAAATTAAAAAAATCAATGGTAACGAAGTCACTCATATCATGAAACCAAAAACATACTATTTCTCGGAATTAATTTAATGCAAGATATTTGGTCAGATTCAATGTAAAAAAATCCAATTTAAAATTCAAATCTATGAATATGACAAACATGAAAGTGTAACAGTGATACTTTTTATCCTCAGTAATGTTATACAGTCGGACCAACTTATATTGAAAGCTATTACATAGAAATCCCGCTTTATTTGCAATGATTTTGGTTCCCCTACCAAATGACTTTATTTCGATCATAATCCAGTTATTCTGAAACCACTGTGTATTTGAAAGTAAAAATGAAGAAGTACCAATTGATAATCGAAACTCAAGTGCATTACAACACGACAAATTAGACATTTAAATGGTCTCAACACGAAAAAAAAAAATTCGAATCCCAAATGTAATAGGTCCAGGGCCCAGGGCTATAAAACTATTCTCACACATTTTTTTTCTCAACTTTAAGATTTTACTCAAATCTTGAGAATTTTCTCAACTTGGTTAAAGTTGTGGACCATAAAGAAATTCCCAGACAAATTTCATTCTCAAGTGATAAAATACATGAGTACGGCATGTAGCTGACTTAAGTCATTCTTAACAGAGAAAATGGCTGCCCCTATGTTCGCCTCGGGATAAATAAACACAAATGTCATTGTCTTTGTCGCCCTAGAGTGTTTCGGGACATGTTTAATCCTTTGACTTTCCACAATGTGTTCTTTGAGCCAGGAGAACTTCTTTCTCTGTTGACATTGGCCATATGACGTTTGTTTACATTAACAATAGGGACGGTATAAATTTAGTTCGGTACATGTGCCCCAGTGTTTGTTCCGAGTCATTTATCTTATCTAATGTACTTATATTAATTTACCTCTATCTTGAAAATCGTTTATTATATACATTATACATATTATATGTATAAATTACTGACATCGGTCATGTATTGGAATTTTACAAAACGTTTTTAATGTATATATATATATATATATATATATATATATATATATATATATATATATATATATATATATATATATATATATATATATATATATATATATATATTCCCCTTTTTATGCCAAAAAAATCGTGCTGCCTATTTGATTTGTAACGCGTTTTATATCTCTTGGTTGGTTATTAGATAATTATTCGTAGACTATGATAAGAATAATGTTCAAACATCGAAATTAAGTGAATCGAGAGATACATTGGGACATATGTCTTGGACGAGATTTACGCTGCCCCTTGACAATCTTTTCTCAGTTGAGAAAATTCTAAAGTCGTTTTATGGTTCGCAATTTTTTTACTCTTTACTTAGATGAGTAAATTCTTAACTTTTGAAAATAAAATTTGTCTCAGAATTTTCCTTATTTATGGTCTCGGGCCCAGGTGTCCGGAAGGAGTCAGAATTCCCTAATGACATCCAATAACCGTCGCAAATATTTTATGGAAACATCTCTAGTTCGATGAAAAGGTCAAATCATGTGAAAAGGTCAAGTTTGATGAAAAGTACGTAAAAGACAAACTCACACCTGCGATTTCACTGTAGCCAGGTTTTCCTATTTCATTTTATTTTATATATTTGACCATTTATCTACATGCAATACGATATCATTCATTCGATAAATGGGTAAAAGCATTATGCGCCGATTAGATGTCATTTTGGTTACACAAAGTCGCATTTAATGTGAAATATGTGGCAATACCGTTTTGTTAAAATGATACGTGAGCCCTTACTCCGAGTGTGTTTTATGGCATACGATCGTTTAATGAACTACTTTAACCATGGAAAATTACGCGTGGGAGTAATTTACACCAAATACGCTATCAAGAGTTTTTCGTATAAATTATCAACGCGTGCAAGTCCCACAATTTTGCTAAGGATTTTCGTTTAATACGGGACTGCTCGCATATACCATTTATATATTTATTAATGGAAATTGGGAACATAATTTACATAAAGAAGGACTGCACTGTTTAACACCAATGTCTTAGATTTCTTATATTTTCTCGCCTCAAATGATTTCCTTTGTGAAACAGGTTGATGAAGACGGGAAACGGAAACAGAAGGTCACACGACGGAAAGAGAGGAAAACGGCAAAAGGTGGCATAGACTGGGAAACTTTAATTGAAAAACGATCTAAACATGAGGTAAATTTGGTGGTAAATTTGTTATTAACTCTTGCAATTGAAGTTAAATCAACACAAGACAAAGAACGAATGACTAGTATATATGTATTTACATCTGTCACACAAAAGACAAAGAAAACAAAGACAAACATGCAACTTGTCATTTAGCCTTAACTTAACGTAAACTTTTATATCCGCGCTTCCACAAAATGACTTTATGTTGTACAAATACGCGGTATTAACGAACAAATAATAAAACGGACGTATTTGAGATTCCGATTGTCATGGTGTCAACCAGTTACCATTATTTGGTACCGTATAAGCAGAAATCTAATTTTAGCCAGAATTCAGTTTTGGCATCATTAGAGAGGTTGTTGATAACTGAATATCGCTAACAATTCCTTCCTCATCGTAGGTAACAATTATCTCTTTTTGAATTACTAGAATTATTTCTCGCTAATATTATATACTATTACCATAATTTTAGGACAAAACGCTAAATTTTCGTCTCGCCAAAATTATTTCCACTTATATTGTAATATTGTTTTTCTGTACTTAGTTAAATATTTTTAATCAAGTCCCACTTGATTTTTTGTTCGATGACTGTATTATCACAGGATCAGTAGTCGGTTTAGACTAGTAGTAGGCTATTATGTGATTTCTGTTATAAAGAACATAATTTTGTGAAGTTTGTTTAGATCAACCGTCTGCTACTGGACATTGTATTCAAACAGAAAAAAAAACATTATGTCGTAATACATAGCAAAGACAAAATCACATAATAGCGGATTACTGGTCCTAGCCGACTACTGGTCCAGTACAGGTTTTGTAGTCAGATATCTCTTTCACCTTGTAATATTAGTTACTTTTAACATAAACAGAAAAAGAATGCGCCAAATACCAGGGTACAGTCTCCGAATGACAAAAAGGACGAAATGGTATTTTGTACATGATTTTATAATAAAGTTAAAATTTTGGTTTCGGGATGTACGTCAAATACGAATGGTATCGGGAACTTATGCATGTGTGTGTGTTTTATAAGTATAGCATATGGACTAACATACGTAAATGTCAATACTCGATTATAATTGTTGTATATCGCTGAAAATCACAGTTGTTCAATATGAAACAAATCTTCTTGCGATAAATGCAGTTAACTGAAACTAAATCCTAATCGGATATCAATGGGTTTACTTTCCGTTGAGCTTTTACAAGTTAACGACCATTTTCATTTTCATTGTGTATGTTAAATGGGTGACTTAATATTCATC
Source organism: Atrina japonica (assembly GCA_030159075.1). NCBI lineage: Eukaryota > Metazoa > Mollusca > Bivalvia > Pterioida > Pinnidae > Atrina > Atrina japonica. The sequence goes on from BROG01000157.1 coordinate 989,555, forward strand.
AAGATACAGTCCATAATTATATTGAATTTTGAGTGAAATAGTCTGAAACCCATCCACTTTATCTATCTGTCTATCTATTTATCTTTCTATATTTATGTGTTTTGAATGTCATCAATACTAGTTTAAATTGTACTGCAACTCATTGTACTTGTGTAATGTAAAGTCATGAGGCCAAGCATTTCATATTTGCAACAACGTTGCTAGAAAAGTTATTTTTTGTATATAATGCTCTCTATCTATGTCAAATGTATCGCACACAATTATATTAATTATATTAATATCTTTGGTTTGGGGTTTTCTTAAAATTTTGCAATATCAACTTATTTAATAAACAAAAAGGTTTATCATCTCATGTCATCAACATTATCGTCGTCGTCGTAATCATCATCACCATCATCATCATCATCATCATCATCATCATCATCATCATCATCTTATCATTACTATTATTAGTAGTAGTAGAAGTAAATACTTCTGTTTAAAAGTGAACAATGGGTAAAACCAAATAACGACATATGTTTCTAAAGAAAACGATATGAAGTTAAATCACTCGGGTCACAGCCCAGGGCCATAAAACTATTCTCAGACAATTTTACTCAACTTCAAGATTTTACTCAGATCTTGAGAATTTTCTCACCGTGGGTAAAGTTGTGCACCATAAAGAAATTCTTAGATATAGTTCTATCTCAACTAATAAAATACTTAAGTGTAGTCTGTAGTTGACTTAAGTAATTCTTAACAGCAAAAAAAAAAAAAAAAAAAAAAAATACAGTTTTCCCTATTCGCCTCAAGATGAATGTATTACAGGCTATCGCCAGGGTATATCCACCGCCTTACATGGGGACATGGTTAATCCTTTGGCTTTTGAAATCAACGTCTTATTTGAGCGTTATAGGATTACGAGACCAACACTTCTTTTTATGTTGGCTTGTATTGGCCAGACAACATTTGTTAAAATTAACAAACTGGACAGTGTACATGTGCCCCAGTGTATGTCCCGAGTCATTTATCTAATCTAACGTACTTATACTGATTTACTTGTTTATTGAATGTAGTTTATCATAATATTATACATTATACATATTACATATGTAAATTACTTAATTTGGTCATGTATTGACATTTTACAAAACGTTTTTAATCTGTTTTAAAAAGATATATATCTACATTGTATTTCCTATTTTATGCCACAAAACGTGATGCCATTTTTAAACCGTTTTGTACCTCTTGGTTGATTGTTAAAACATTAAACATAGATTATGGTTAGAACAATGTTCAAATATCGAATTTAAGTGAGTCAGAACATAAATTTGGACACATGTTTTGGACTAGATTTACACTCCATTAAACAATCTTACCTCAGTTGTGAAGTCGTTTTATTGTCTGCGAGTTTTCACGTTTTACTCAGACGAGTAAATTCTTTACTTTTGAAAATAAAATTTGTCCGAACATTTTCTTTGTTTATGTCTCGATAATATTAACCGACTTTCATGTCTTTATTCTCTCCCAAAAGTACAGTATATAATAAATTCGCAAAGATATGGACATCAAAGTGTACTTACAATACAAAAATATTTTTAAATAGATATACAGTGATTCGTGGTTGTTTTAACTAACATCAAAGGGAAATATCATTGCTATTAGCTCTTTAAAACACTATCGACTGTATGTATATCTTTGTCACAGAACCGGGCCATTAGAATCGAAGCAATAGCTCGAGACCAGATGGAAAAATACGAAGTGTATATCAAATCTTTACATGATAAAGTAACCAAACAACGAGAAGATCGAAAAGTCAAAGACGACGAATATGCAGAAAGAATACATAAAGAAGAACTGGTAACTGTTTAGTTGAGAATATATATCGATTTAAAAATATTACATTGGTGTACATGTCACAAATGCTCTATTTTTGTTATGTGATAATCTTATTACAAACGCCTCATTAAATGGATACATGCACTGTAGTTAAATTTTGATAACCTGCATAATGAGAAAAACCATAAAAATGGCATGTAAACATTAGGAAAAGAACTTTTATGATCTGGAATATTACGAGGAATAAATATGAAAAAAATCTTTAATACCCCATTCATATTTAGTGTGTGCATGACATTTGCTTTTCAGTTGTATCCATAGTTATCGTATAATTATTTTGAATGTCTAGATCTGATATGATTATTTCAGGATCGTTTCCGATACACGCCAAAGAAACGCCGAAAACATAAATATGTTAGCGATAAAAGATTTCTTAAAAAGCTTCCGATGTCAAAAATGAATAAGGTGAGTCAAGCGTATGTGTGCTGAGAGAATAGTTTACAATTACGGCATTATTTATCGAAATAAGTTTAAATAAATAAAAATAAATAGATATACATCTTCACGGTGTGCAGTATAAGTATACAAATCTGGTGAATATTGGACAAAGACAGACCTATGGAAATCCAGAGGTGGAATCATGTGTCATGGAGGAGTAAACATTTTCTGTTGACCGGACACACCCGTCAAGAGTCCACAGTCAAATCAAAATGGAACAAGTGAGGAACAAATCGTAGTCAAATTTGGCAGAGGTGACTCAACAACCGTTAAAATTGAAACCGGGAACTATTACTAACTTGCCTCGATATAAATTTAATTACAGACTAAAGAGAAAGAATGACATCTGTTCACTTGACTTAAAGATAAGTTATCGAGTTGCAGGGAATGCTGGGTGCTCCTTGACACTTGTCTCCACCTCTTCACAATTTCCAGATGTTTGCCCAATAATAAATATTATAAACATATTACCAAAGTTATAATGCTCAAGACGATCGTTTCTATATATATTATAAACATACTACCAAAGTTATAATGCTCAAGACGATATCGTTTCTGTCAATTAGACTTCCTCAGTTGAGCTCCAATTTAAAAGTTATGTGTATTTTTCAAAGAGAAAGTGGTATTATACAAGGCCAAATAATATCTCTAAAAGTATAGCCGAAATCCGTCTAAGAGTAACCACTGTAAAAAATAACCATCTTAGCTTTTGAAAAAAAATTTGAATTTAAATATCAATTAGACTTTATCAGTTGAGCTCCAATTTTAAATAAATTTTCTAAAAAGAAAATTGTATCAGACAAGGCCAAACAATAAATCTAAACGTATAGCCAAAATTCGTCTGAGAGTAACCACTGTAAAAAGATAACTATCTTAGTTTTAGAAGAATATGGAATTTTAAATGGTGCTATCAGTGCCAAATATTACTTTAGTATAAAATTATCAGCTGGTACCGAGAACATGTTTCTCAATGGGTTAACAATTTCGTATCTGTATTTGATTAGAGTAATATATATGGTTTATCCGGGATGGTGGCTTTGAATATTGTTTCTGTGGTATCATCGAAATCAAATGATTTAAAGAGCATTTTATTGAAAGAAGGTGCACATTTTTCTATAAATGTTGTTTATGTTTCTCATAAGCTAAGATAATATATTTTTGACAGTGGGTACTCTTAGACGGATTCAGCAGCACATTTAGACTTATGTTTTGACCTTGTATGATACCACTTTTCTTTTCAGAAATACATTTATATTAAATTCGAGTTCAACTGATTAAGCATGTTTGACAGAAACAATTGTCTTGAGTATTTGCTTTGGATATTAAAACGTGTCTCCATTCTGTTTTCATAAGAACGCTTCAATATTTGAACGAGATTTAAACGAAACTGAAAAGAATATTACAATTCAAAATAAAAAGTTAAAAGATAAAAACACAGACTACACGTTTTTCCTAATTTATGTTGAACAACATTATGAAGTTTAGCAATTCACTCCGGCTCTTTACTTTCATATCACGTGTCATACTCTTGCCATGACTCTACCTGCATTAAGCGCGACTGAATTTCCAATATGTATTTTTTTCAGTTATCAGATGAAATTCACTTACTACATCGATTAACAAACGATTTTGAAATTACAAGTATTGACAGGTCAGGAACCAATATCTTTGTTTAATTAATTAGATCACTTGACTTTTTGGAGACATTAAGTGTTTTTAAATTTTTACAAAATATTTGAACCGTCATTGGTCTTGAAAACAGATTTTGAATATTTGACATGGCAACTCATTTATTCTCTCTCAAAGAATTGTGCATGCAATAGTAAAAAAAGTTATCAAAATTTCCTCAATTAAAATCTTTTGTTTTGGGAAAAGTAACATTTTAATTTATATACCATTGAGTTAACGTTTTAGATTTTTCTTCACACTAAGTTCAACTAAAACGGAATAGCGTAAAGGGTTATTCTTAAAACCAATGACATAAACAGCTTAATATGACCGTCGTACAGACTTCTGCCCGTCCACAGGGCCGACAGTCAACTGATGGGAAGACAACAGGCGATCTTTTATTGAATACGTTTTTGTTTTGTTATATGCAACACCAATAAATTTGAAAATCATGATTCTATTTATGACCATGAATGTTGTTAGACATATTGTTGTTGTTTCTATTTATGACCTTGAATGTTGTTAGACATATTGTTGTTGTTTCTATTTATGGCCTTGAATGTTGTTAGACATATTGTTGTTGTTTCTATTTATGACCTTGAATGTTGTTAGACATATTGTTGTTGTTTCTATTTATGACCTTGAATGTTGTTAGACATATTGTTGTTTTTCTTTAAATAACAAACACAATGTATGACAATGTTCAGGAATCTAAATCACTCTCTTTTTCAGATGGTTCGACTATCCGATAATTTACAGAAAAAGGGGGTTTTAAAAACCCAAGGTGAAGTAGACAAATTTTGGAAAGATTTTGGTCACTCTGGCTTAGAGACTGATATATTTAAGAGTACTCCAATGACCGAAGGTATAGAATCAACTCTTAACAGACAAATATAATAATTACCGTAAAACTAATTTTAATGAATCTAATGACACACCATTTACGTTACTTTTCAAAGATAACTAAAATAATCATGTTAGTATACTGACCTATAGATAGAGAGATAGATAGATAGATAGATAGATAGATAGATAGATAGATAGACAGACAGACAGACAGATAGACAGACAGACAGACAGACAGACATATAGATAGACAGACAGACAGACAGACAGACAGACAGATAGATAGATAGACAGACAGACAGACAGACAGACAGACAGACAGACAGACAGATAGATAGATAGATAGATAGACAGACAGACAGACAGATAGATAGATAGATAGATAGATAGATAGATAGATAGATAGATAAAATGGATCGATGGATGAATGGATGGTATTTTGTTTGTTTGTATGGATGGATGAGTGTTTTTATTTTATCTATGTATGTGTATAATGATTAAGAGTTCCTTAAATACCTTGTTTTGTCCTGGTACATCGATCACAAATAGTACTGTATTCCAAATGTTGTCATCAAGCATCATCATCCATTTTGTTTAAATTGTGGAGCAAATTCTGAAGTAGCGTATTCATGAATATTAAATAATTCAAATAAATTTGTATAAGCGCAAATCCATTTATTTCTCATAATTGTTGACATTTCAGATGCTTCACAATGGGTGAGTGAAGGTACCCCAACGATAAGGAAAACGAAATCTAAGAAAGATGGTCATCGCAAGACATCAGTTGCTCATGGACAAGAAAACTCAAATCACCTTGACAATACGACCAACGAAATTAAAAAGCCACAGAAACATAAAAAACTGCCAGATATTGAAAAGAACGTCGATATAAAGAATAAATCCAAGTCGTTGCCTGAGAAATATCGAACAGATCAATTGATAGACGAACGAATGAAAGCAGGTATATGTTTATTTTGTCAAAGCAGAGTAGTAGAAAATATTTACTAATGTTTTTGAAAACCACCGGAAATTGAACTTTAATATTGAAAATTAAAATACATATCCTTAATTGTTCTACTTTTAACAAAGAAGAAAACTGATACTTGTTTTAGTCGTAATATTTCTTGAAGGCATATAAGAAACAATTGCAGTAGAGCCCGTATATGTTGAAATTGAATGGGAATGAATTTTTCGTAATTCTTAAAATATTTTTGCCATTATTTTATTAAATAATTGTTGGTATTTTGTGCAACTTTACACTGATTTGTTTCTTTTTTTATTTCAGCAAATGAAATTTAAAAATGATGCAAGCATTGCACAAATGAATGACAACTGAAATATTAAATTCAACATGTTTTGGAATAGAAGAGGAAATTACATTTTACTTCCACGGGGATATCCCGATGTCAAGATTACTATATCTATTATCTCTGAAAATAACAAATCACATATTTTTGTTTAAGAATGCAATGTGTATAATCCTAAATCACCATTAAGAGAGTTGAATCTAAGTTTTATGTGAATAATTTTTAATTGATATAATTTGTCTTCTTTTGATTAGGTAATTTAGCAGTAATTAAGCAGTAATTCAACAGTAATTAACATACCATTTGTTTTTCATCTCATATTTTTTAGGACAAGAGTTACTATGTGAAGATATTACTGAAAAACACATAGCTATATTTAATTTCCCTTTGCCTGTCATATATATATATATATATATATATATATATATATATATATATATATATATATATATATATATATATATATATATATATATATATATATATATATATTATGCTAGCTATATATATTATGCTAGATTTCTTGATACGGCTTTTGTATCTCAGTAATTGTTTCCGTGTTAGTGATAATCATTAAAGACATTTTCAATCAATCCTGATGTACCTGTTAATTTTGTGAGAAATGTTGCCAGTTTACTTCCGGTGGACCAGTGGTCTCTTACCAGGTACATTGTCACTGGGTTCTCTGTCCCACTGTTATAAATTTGCAACCACCATATAACTTAAAGGTTGTGGAGAATGGCATAAAACACGATTCAAACAAACCAAGAACCAAAATGTATCTTTTTGTTTACATTTGACATTTTAAGTAATGAGTAAACTGTTTACTTCAACTGGATCTTGGGTCCGCTGAATCAGATCTATCGTATAATTCTATATTCCTAGATACGGTATCGGTCCGGTGAAGCATACGGAATCTTGTTTCGTCCTTGTTTGTTTCGTTTATGGCAAGATTCTGTTTCAGCAGATTGTTACACTGGATCGAACAGAGCTATTTATACCTGATACCGTTAATAAGAATGAAAGTGAAGACTATGATATCAAAGTTCATGTGCATGAATTTATTATTAAAACTGTAGTACCTTTGATTACACACACACACACACACACACACACACACACACACACACACACACACACACACACACACACACACACACACACACACACACACACACACACATTGAGATTCAATTGGGTAGCAAATTATTTCATTTTCGAAAATATCTATTTCATATGTTCATTTGCAATCATTTCCACTCCCTGTTGTACTTCTTCTCTATCAATACACGGATTTTGTAATCATCACAACATTTGTATTGATGAAATAAAAATTATTTTTCAAATCTTTCAGTCTTTATTTTTTATAATGAGAAGATGTGCCTTGGTCTATTGATTTATATTGTTATTGTTGAATTACTTCTTTTACATTCCTATGGGAACCAATTGTGCCCCTTTATTGGCCGACCTGTTCCTTTATTCATACGAAGCAGACTTCATTCAGAAACTGCTGAATCAAAAGAAGAAAAAGTTAGCGGTGTCTAATTTGACATTTAGATATATCGACGACGTTTTGTCAATTAATATGACAATTTTCATACATATGTCAATGCGATATATCCCAGCGAACTAAAAATTAAAGATACAACAGAATCAAGCACACACGCGTCATACTTAGACATTTTACTTAATATAGACACAGACGGGAAATTGGCAACTAAGCTATACGACAAACAAGACGATTTAAGCTTTCCCATCGTAAATTTAAGTAGTAATATCTCTCAGTCACCCGCATATGGAGTTTATATTTCACAAATGATCCGATATTCCAGGGCGTGGACAGCATATGAAGACCTCATATACAGAGGTAAACTATTCACTGACAAATTATTGACTCAGGGATATAAAAAACCGCGTTTAATGTCAACGTTCCGCAAATTTTACGGTTGGTATAATAGTCTTGTTTGCGATTACTCTGTTTCACTATGTGAAATGTTTGTTGCCTTTTCATTGGCGGTTTTTGAGACGTCTGTACCAATTGTACCGGTCGACAGGGGATGCTTACTCATCAATGGCACCTGATCCCACCTCCGTTATGATCTGGCATATATTCGCGCTGTTCTTCCGGTTATCATATTTACCTTCGCAACGTATGTAAAGTAAATGGAAGTATTCTTATTATTAGCGCATTAACGTTATTTTGTATATAGAAACCCAAGAGACTCTTTAATCATACCACAGTGGGTTATTTAGTTGAACGCCAAATACTGACATGTAGCAGACGAGGAAAGGTGTGCGGACAGACCGGGAATCGAAGCCAGGACCTCCCGAACACTTGGAGGGCACTTTTTACCAATTGCGCTATCGGGGCTAGCCTATCTGTATATTACCGAAACAGGAAATAGCGTTGAGGGACATTTTTCTAGAATAACGTAACTGGCGATAATAAAGCAGGATTATAACGGTAACCAGGGCTAACTCGAATATTCCTCATTGTGATCTAACATCACGGCATAAATGTAGCTTTAATTACCTCTATTGTGCTCTAACATCACGGCATAAATGTAGCTTTAATTACCTCTATTGTGATCTAATATAACGGCATAAATGTAGCTTTAATTACCTCTATTGTTTTAACGTGACTGTATAATGTACTGATATTTGAAAGAGAAAAATATGTTTATATATCTATATACATTTTATTCAAGTAGTCAGTTGTACATCTCAAAATTCTATAAAACGTTAAATAACACACACACACACACACACACACACACACACACATATATATATATATATATATATATATATATATATATATACACATACACATATATATATATATATATATATATATATATATATATATATATGCGACACTTAAAAGAGATTGTTTTTTGATAAATTCTATTATATGATGAGACAGAATTTGACGGTTTGTTGTGAAATAATGATACAATTTAATACGGCCGAATGGATAATCTGCTTCGATATAAATTGTCTAGATTCTATGTTTGGAATTTCGATCGATCTTTCAGGAAAATATCTAAATGACTGAATCACTTGTCGAACAGTTCTTCTGGTCCCGAATCCTCTTCTGTTGAATTCTGAAATATAATCGAAAACGTGTTAGTATGATTAGCTTTATCATATATACAACTTGAATATACTACGTTTATAACCGAGATCTGAGAATCTTATGATAGATATGTGTCGGTCATTTCAATGAATTACACGTAAGATAAATCTAAGTAGTACATGTCAATACATATAATATAAACCATTACCATATACAGATATCAATGTTTAGTGCGAAATGTACCTAATCTTGCCTTTGGATTTTTCATAAGTCCGCGTTTGACAGATTAATTTGTATATTTCCTTAATGGATGTTTCACGCTACACTAATTATTATCAACAATACCAAAGTCATACGTTTACAAAAGAGGCCAAACAAATGCTCAAGACAATCGTAACAAGATTTCAAATATATGGTTTTGGTAAGTTTTTAATGGTGTTGGTAAGTTTTTAATGGTGTTGGTAAGTTTATATTCCAACAGGGCTCGAACCCTCGTTGACCAAACGTGAAATACTTGAATACTTGAATATTTAAATCGCCATGTTTTAATTCCTCGATCACGGAGACCCATGTGTATGCCCAGTGTTCACTAAATTTGTTAACTTCTATAGTGTCTCTAGAAGTTTGATAGTTTGGTATCTTTGATTTTTATGTTTGTAGAATTATTTTCAAAATCGTATATATCTTTTTTGTCAGGAATGTCGCAATATAAATCATAGCTTATATTTCACAAACAATTCTAGAACATTGAGAGGAGGGATCAGTTGTTCTGTAGTAGAAAATCCTCTATTCGTGGATCCTATGGTAAATTCTGGTCAAAACAAAATTTTACTCTCATGACAATTGATAGTTGAAACTTAAAAACATATTAGATAAATATCTTCTCCTATAGAAAACAAATGGATCTATCAACTTTTTCCAAGGCCTCTCCGTAGTGGAATGGTTTGAGCATTTGCTTTAAACCATGCAGAATTTCACATCAACACAAGTTATCAGTCTCGCTGGAATATAGCCTTATTCAACTGGAAAGTTGGTTTACTTGCAGAAGATGAATGGACTTCTCTGGGTATATTGTAACCGGGTTTATGTTGCTCCACTTTAGAAACTGATTGCTGCTGTATAACTGAAAAGCTATACGCCGAGACATCGAGTGTGGCTTGAGATACTATTACAACAAAAGTCGAAAATCCAACTTACCGCTTCGTAAATGAATTCTAGTCTTTGTAGTTTTTGTTTTTCTACTCTTTGTTTCATACATTCATGATGCTTCCAAATTCGAGCATGGACAGAATTCCTTATTAGGTTCTGTTTTTTCTTCAATATAGAATGAAATGTTTGATCAGTCACTATTACGGACATTGACTCTTTAACAAGACATAGTAACTAAATTACATATGCACATTGAAGAGATATCTTTTTTCACGTTTTATTGGATACAATTTCAATAATTTTTTGTGATGAAATGTATTGCTTCTTGTAGAGTACTATATGAAATTTTGATTTCAGACATGGATAATCAAGTAAAACTGAAGAAGTACCAAATGACAATCAATAATCAAAACTCAAGTCCATTATAACACGACGAATTAAATGTGTACATGGTCTGAACATGAAGAGCGATTGCGAATCCCAAACGGGATAAGACCAGGTGTCCGGAAGGAGTCAGCGTCTTCTGCTGTCATGCCACACCCGTCGCAAACGTTCCATAGAAACCTTTCTAGCCAAATTCGGTGAAAAAGTCAAGTTAAGTGATAATATCAAATTCGGTGAAACGCACGATTGGCGAAAGAGAGTCACTGTCTGTGGCCGTGCTCCAGAATACTATCTAATATATCTGAGAGGGGACTTCATAATATAATGCAATTATTTCGAGCGATATCCAAGGAATCGAAGACATAGGTAGTTCACAATTCCGTTTTATGTGCATTTTTTTTTTTTACATATTAATAAACAATTATAAGAATAATAACGCAACATGCGAATAATAAATAATGATTATACAAACTCTTTCACAAATGTATATGTATTTATAATACAATGAATAAATTATCTTACGCATTCTACATCTCTGTATAATTGTTTTAATAGTCTGTCCATGTTTTGACTTATTTCAATACGTTTGGCGTCGTTGTGTGTCTTCAGTTCATTGTAGTAAGCATCGCACTGTTCGACCTTTTCTTTCACCAGTCCTTCTATTTTCATCCACCTAGACTGATGAAATAGCATGTTTCTGATTGTCCTTAAAATGTTCACATGTACACTGCAGTTCTATAACGAGTACACAAAATTAGATATAGAACCTAACCTTATTTTGTGAAAAAGTTTGCCAGTTCACTTGTAGAAGGTCATTGGTTTTTTCCCGTGTATATTGCTACACCATGTAGCTGAAAACTTGTTTAGTTTGGCGCAAAACAACATTAAATATTCAAATGAAAACAACTACTAAAATAAACGCATTTTCTGTAAACATATGTACTATATATGACAAAACGCTGTTTGTCAATCCGGAAATTAGTTTAAATTAGCAATTGATATTTGTTGCTTTAATCTTTAGACAATGATAAAAGTATAATATTCTAACTGACTTTTATATTAGGCGAATCTCTGGTACCGGGACAAACCTAAATCTTTTAAAAACACTCGACCATGAGAAGTGAAAATCACATTATTTCTGATAATACTTCTATCTAGGTCAAGTGTGGATCTAGGAATGGCATGTTACATAATCCTCATGACATTTCCATAAGTCAATAGCACAGGTAAAAAATTACGACTCTTCATCTTCAGTGGATAAAGGTCTCTATTGAAAAATCATAATGTAAAACTATTATAGTTATTAAAGAAACACGGCTAACAAAGATACCTCGTTTCGTTTCTTCATCTCCTCAATATAAGTCATTTTACGTTTTCGTTCAGTTCCGTATTGTTCACGTTGCCCTTTCTCTGATTTGTTCATGTTACTATTCTACAATGCATTATAAAAAAGTTTTCTAATTCTTTGAAACAATTCTTAATTTTGTTAATGTTAATTTGTGCAAAATGATTTTTTTTCGGTAACTCATTCGTCCTTACAGACAATAATGAATTGCTCTTAAACAATAAAATAGAGCATACAACTCAGATATCTAGGGGTGAAAGGGTTAGTATGTTGGAATCTGTGTCATTGCACCTTATACCCTCAACTAAATCCGAAAACGTAAATTGAATGGATCATCTTTGATACTGTAAAACAATTACTGTTCTTGTCAAGTCTTTGATAAGTGCATCATTTAATTGAAACTAAATATGACAATTACGTAGTTGGTATATATTATGACTTTTGTGAATATATATTGTTAACAGTTAATGAATAGAAAATAGGCAACAGGAACCATACCACTTGTTTAAATTTAAACAACTTACACTTGCAGTCCTATTACCTCTAAATTAACGGATGTCGTGGTCGAGTGGTTAGAGCATCACGCTTTGGGTTATAAAATCTTTCACCTTTGGTCAGCGCAGGTTCGAGCCTCACTGGATCCCAAGCTAATTTTGCGAGAACGTTTACTAGTTAACGAGCGTGAGGCCAGTGGTCTCTTCCCAGGTACATTACCGGGGTCTCTATTCTAATATTTACAACTGAGCGCAACCATAAAACTGAACAAGAGGCCCAAAGGGCCTTAACGGTCACCTGAGTAAAAGAGCAACAGTCGCTTAAATTAAGTGATTGACATGTTAAGGCCAACTTTAAGAAAGGGAATCATGCAAGACTCTTTAGGGACTGCAAAATTGTGTTTGAATAATGTCTAACAACATAAATTTATTTGTATTGACACATGTATGTGGTATTGCGTGGTTTACCTGATTGTGCAATAAAATTCACTCAAAGCAAGCAGCAATTCATTTTATATTTTATTATACCTACTAAACAAATCTCAGAGTATTAGACAAATTACACTATAAACAACTTAATTAAGATAGGTCTGGTTATGCACCGACTTGTTTTTTTTTCTGGGTGACATAGGGCTACCAATGCCTTCCAGCATTTCTCCGTCACGTATGTTGTCCATCTCTACTTGTGCCGAAACCTTTGTGCCTGTCCAGCATTGGCCATGAGGCTTATAGCAGTGTTTATACAAAATTTGCACCATTGACAATGCAATTTTAGGCTACCGGTGGCATTTAATAATTCTCCTATCTCTGTTTCGTTAATAACGAAAAGGCCAGAGGAGTTACTAGTCGGGCGACCGGTGTATTGGCGAATAATGCCCCACTCAGATGGTGTGAATGCAATTTCTTGTACACTATGAAAACAACCGCAGATTATCGGAGAAAATATTTCATCAATCAAAGGCGCGGTGTTTGTTTAAACAAAATCGGAGTTTCTCAGAGAAATTGGCGTCTCTGATCAGTCCCTACAACTTTCGAATGCATATGCCTATGATCCTCCTGTAATTCTAACTTGAACTTTGACCCCTAAACCTTTTTTTCTATACAAACTTTGATTGCCTTCACTATTGGGAATGCTTTCTACCAAATTTGGTTGAAATCAGACATTTTGAATTTTTGGCTGATTTTAGCGCTCCCCCCAATGGGGTTGTTTTTCATCAAATAATTTATTCATTTCCAAACTTTGTAATCCTCCTAGAAATGCTAAATATCAAATATGAAGTCATTCCCATTGTTGGTTCTTAAGAAGAAGATTTTTATACATTTTCTTAATTTTATCCCTTTAAGGCCCCTTTTAAGGATCTAAGGTGGCATAACTCCACAATTTTAAGAAACTTGAAGGGTCTTCACATGGGGAAGCTTCCTGCCTGGTTAGGTTGAAATTGACCAACCGATTTTTGAGAAGAATTCAATTAAAGATTTCCATATGTGGCCCGCTTTTACCCCCTTATGGGGCCCAAAGAGTCACAATCATATTTTTTGATACAAACTTTGATTGCCTTTACTGGGGGATGCTTTCTACTAAATATGATTGAAATCTGACAACTTTGAATTTTTGGCTGATTTCAGTGCCCCCTGGTGGGACCGTTTTTAATCAAATAATTTTTTTTCACAAACTTTGTAATCCTCCCCCAAAGATGCTAAATATCAAATATGAAGTCATTCCCATTGTTGATTCTTGAGAAGAAGATTTTTAAACATTTTCCTTATTTTACCCCTTTTAGGCTGCTTTGGAGGATCTAAGGGGACATAACTCCACAATTTTCACAAACATGAAGCGTCTTCACAAGAAGATGCTTCCTGCCAACTTAGCTTGAAATTGGCCTTGTGATTCTTGAGAAGAAGTCCATTAAAGAAGATTTCAATATTTGGCCCTTTTTATCCCCTTATTGGCCCCCAAAGGATCAGAACATTTTCTACACAAACTTTGATTGCCTTTCCTGGGGGATGCTTTCTACCAAATTTGGTTGAAATCTGACAACTTTGAATTTTTGCCCGATTTTAGCGCCCCCTAGTTGGGCCGTTTTTCATCAGATAATTTTTTTTATTTCACAAACTTTGTAAACATCCCCCTAAAGATGCTAAATATCAAATATGAAGTCATTCCCATTGTTAGTTCTTGAGAAGAAGATTTTTAAAGATTTTCCTAATTTTACCCCTTTTTGACCCCTTATTGGGCCCCTCTATGAGTTTATATTCACAAACTTGAAGGAGCTTCCCATGGGGATACTTCCTACCAAGTTTTGATGAAATTGGCCCACTGGTTTTTGAATAGAAGATGAAAATGTTCAAAAGTTAACGCACGACACACGACGCACGTCGCACGACGGACGACGACGGACGAAGAGTGATCGCTATAGGTCACCATGACCTTTCGGTCAGGTGACCTAAAAATTCAGGAGTGTGGCGTAAACCATTGTTCAAAATAAAATCTAATTTTAGGATTGAGATTATAATGAAGGTCAAACAAAGCACAAACGGAACGGCAAGGTCATCCCATAGGAGAACAGTTTCATTGATCATCTTCGTACTCACATGCAGAATGGTGGAATTGATAAATATGTATTCTATATGTGTTAATGTTGATAATATTTGTAGGAGTAACAAAAGTGACAATGACGTAATCTTTAATAATAATTATGTATAGTTATGTGTTCGGCAAGCATGTGATGATAAATAATTGTCTCTGTGTAAATGAACTCTATTATTCCATAGATTATACCATCGACAATATTTGAACTCGTATACAATGAAATAAGACTTTAACTTATTCATCCGAATTGTGAATAAAATATCATTATTTACAAGTAAAAGTAAGGAGTTACCTGTGTTTCGGAATAGTTTTCGATAGGTTGCCATGATTCCCCAAGACATTCAATCAGATTGCTAAAGCTGGAATACAAGTAAAGTGATTCTCTTTCTGGTTTATAGATGTAGTTATGCTGCATAAAATTGTATGTCAAATTTTCCATTTTATCCCCAACAATGTCGTTGTTTTCGCAATGGAATAAAAATAAAAGCAAATCATACGATAAAATTGATTCGGATAGAAAAAAAAAAATATATCAAAAATGGGAAAAATGAAAATGAAAGAGGGAAATGAGAAAAAATAAGAAATGGATAGACAATAAGTATGACTGAAGGGAGGATGAAGACAAATAGAGAGAGAGGAGGGAGAGAAATAAGATAAGCGAAAAAGAGAGTTACACATACCATATCCCTAGACAGGTGCGTTCTTGTAAATGGTAGTTGTATGAACAAAGTAATGCAGACATACAGAAAACATATACACAAACTGCTAGAGCATTCAACCACGAGAGTAAATATGAATTACTTGCATACAAGTATTAGTTTGTATCTCTATAGTAGAAATACTACTTATATCACAAATGAAAATAAATAGTACAACAAATAAAACAAAAAAGATATTTGTAGGCAAGAATACGATGAAATCACATAATACGAGATTTCAAACAGCCTTCACATTTAATTTCATTTTCTGTACTGAAAGAATGTCTGCAATAAAACGTGAAGTCAGTTAGAACAAAAGTTACTATGCTTTGTTAACAGGTCATTGTCTAAAACAAATGAACGTTCCTCTTATATTATATACTGTAAACAAATTATTTTTTAAACTTCCTGAATCCGAACAATTTGAACGGTGTTTAACGCCACACTCAACAATTTTTCAATTATATGGTTTGCGGTCAGTTTTTCTTGGTGGAGGATAGATAACCTGGTTACAGTGTACCCGGAAAGAGACCACTGACCTTTCGCATGTAGACTGACAAACATTCTAACAATCAGCTTAGATTCCAGTGGGGCTCGAACATGCTACCTGCACTGGCAAGAAGTGAGATACATTATGGTTCAAAGCACGGTGTTCTCACCACTCTTTAAACCGAAGGATGTCCAAAGCTTTACAGTCATAAAACACGAAATATTACAAAGTAAAATGAATAAGTACCAATGGATAATTGAAATTTCAAGTTCATTAGTATACGAGCTATTTGATATAGAAAATGGTCAGAACGTGAAGAATATCGTTGTGAAGCCAATTCGTAAGTATAATTCATAAACTTGCTTAGCACTTACAATTTGCTTAAACTTAAGAGTACTTAAAGACTCCTAAATGATTTTAAAATTTCTAAAGTTTTCTTTTTTCAAAATCAAATTTAATGGCAAGATAGAGAAGACATTTTCAAGGAAGGAACAGTAGTAACAAAAAACCTGAACAATTCTTTAACGTAAACTTGAGTACATCTACAGGAAGTGTGACTTAACGTTTACTTCTTATATGTAAAATGACTATAAATTAGGCGAAGGGCTTCAAATTTTGGCCTATGCTCGGCACTTACGGCCATTGAGCTGCAAGGGTTATTAAACGTGCCGACACCTACTGCGACACGGGACCTCGATTTTTACTGTCTCACCCGGACAGGGAACCAACCTGCCGCCGGCTGGACTGGAACTCACGACCTCACAATCAAGAGTCGAGCGCGCTACTGACTGAGCCAGGCCGGCTCTTAGACAATGATAAAAAGTATAATGATCTAACTGATTTTTATATTAGGCCGATAGTCTAACAAGCGAGTGTTCTAAGGTTCAATCTCTGGTACCGCGTCAATCCTTTTAAAAACACTTCACCATGAGAAGTGAAAATCACATTAATTCCAATAATACTTTTATCTAGGTTAAGTGTGGATCTAGGAATGACATGTTAAATAACCCTCATGGCATATCCACGAGTCAATATAAGTCATTGTACGTTTTCATTCAGTTCCGTATTGTTCACGTTGCGTTTTCTCTGATTTGTCCATGTTACCTCTCTACTATTCATTATAAAATAGTTTTCTGATTCCTGGAAATAATTCATCATCAAAATGATTTTTTTCGTTAACCCATTCAATCTTACAGACAATACTGAACTGACCTTAAACAATAAAAATAGCATACCACTCAGATATCCAAGGGTGAAAGGGTTAGTATAATACCTCATGACCGTCATCTTAGTATAATGCCTCATGACCGCCATCTTAGTATAATGTCTCTTGACCGTCATCTTAGGATAATGCCTCATGACTGCCATCTTGGTATAATGCCTCATGACCGTCAGCTTAGTATAATGCCTCATGACCGCCATCTTAGTATAATGCCTCATGACCACCATCTTAGTATAATGCCTCATGACCGTCAGCTTAGGATAATGCCTCATGACCGCCATCTTAGTATAATGCCTCATGACCGTCATCTTAGTATAATGCCTCATGACCGTCAGCTTAGGATAATGCCTCATGACCGCCATCTTAGTATAATGCCTCATGACCGTCATCTTAGTATAATGCCTCATGACCGTCATCTTAGTATAATGCCTCATGACCGTCATCTTAGTATAATGTCTCATGACCGTCATCTTAGTATAATGCCTCATGACCGTCAACTTAGTAGAATGCTTCATGACCGTCATCTTAGTATAATGCCTCATGACCGTGATTACAATTAATACGTTGTATAAGTGATTATTTAGGTTAATTTTCTGAAGGTGTTCTCAAATTATTGATTCATTATTAATCACATTAAGTGACACAAGTCACATAAGATTACTTTTTAAATCACAATTGCTTGGTCATAAAAAAGAATGTATGATATTATGCAAAATCATTGATTATCATTCAGGATTTTATTCGTTTTTTCATAAATAACCGAACACAACAGATATAAATTAGAAAATATTTTACTTGAATGATGAAAAATGAGATATCTCAAAATCAACGTAAAGTTATTTCACATAATTTGCATTTTGAAGGAAATATAACGGTTCATTACTCTCTCGCGAAACGAAATAACACGTAAATAAAATTATCGAATAAAAGTGGATTTACAGTATGTTAATAATTTTTATAACAACTGCGTGGTTGCTACTGCTGGTTTGACCGCTATACATTAATCCAGAGCCTTGTATCATACTAATGTAATATTTCGAAATGATAGCACCTGTGGGTAATCTTATACGGATTTTGTATTTTCTTTTGTATTGTTGTTTAACGTCCCTCTCAAGAATCTTTCACTCATATGGAGAAGTCAACAAGGGTGAAGGGCTTCAAATTTTGGCCTGTGCTCAGCACTTGCAGCCATTGAACAGTGAGTGAGGGTTATTTCACGTACCAACACCTACTGTGACATAGGACCTCAGCTTTTTCTGTCTCATCCGAAAGGCAGGAAAAGCAAGCCGCCTCCACCGAGACCCAAACCCACGACCCTCCGGTTGCGAATCGAGCACTACTGTAACGCGGAGCCACGAGGGCTCTCTATACGGATTTGGGATATCACTTTCTGCTTCGGAATTATAAAGTCAACTCAACTGATGAAGTCTACTTTACTTTTTACTTTTTTCACTAAACTTTAAATATCTAGTGATTGGCTATCGGGATACTTATTTTGTCAAACATCACTTTGATTCTACGCATAAATACACTGAAGTTGATATAAAAACATGCTGGAATTTCTAATAGACAATATATTTATAATGTTCGGAGACAAAATGTCGGCATTCCTATGGGAACCAATTGTGCCCTTTATTAAGCGACCTGTTCCTTTATTCATAAAAAAGTTAGCGGTTTCCTATAATTTGACATTTAGATATATCGACGTTTTGTCAATTAATAATGACAATTTTCATACATATATCCCAGCGAACACGAAATTAAATATACAACAGAATCAAGCATACACGCTTCTTACATTTCACTTATTATAGACACTGACGGGAAATGGGCAACTAAGCTATACGACAAACGCGACGATTTCGGCTTTCCATTCGTAAATTTTCCACATTTAAGTAGTAATATCCCTCAGTCACCCGCATATATTTCACAAATGATCCGATATGCCAGGGCTTGTACAACATATGAAGATTTCATATACAGAGGTAAACTACTCACTGACAAACTATTGACACAGGGATATCTAACACCGCGTTTAATGTCAACGTTCCGCAAATTATACGGTCGGTATAATAGTCTTGTTTTCGATTACTTTGTTTCACTGAGTGAAATGTTGAGTTGCCTTTTTGTTGGTGGTTGTTGAGACGTCTGTACCAATTGTAAAGAGGATTCACTCCTCACGTATTTCATTGGACCGGTCGACAGGGGATGCTTACTCATCTATGGCACCTAATCCCACCTCTTGATTTCCAGAAGTCCGTGTTTGTCCGTTTTTACCGGATTTGTATCTATGTCCTGGACATTCTATTGATTTATACTGTGGTATCTGAGATTTTTTATATTACAGAAACTGTTCACCTGGTCATCAGTTTTGCCTTATGTTTCAAAACTATACCTTTGCTATTTTGTGTAAAGTACTTATACACGTGTATTATGGGTAGAAAACCATATACATCTCCAGACATATATTTTCGTTGATAAGATATATTTATCTCTCTTGACGTAAAGTAAAAGTATAGTAGCGACAACAACTCATTAGTATAGTACACTACACCATATCCCGTATTTTCAAACCTATTTCGATTTTTTCCGCTCCGCAACAGTTAGTCTAAATAGTATGTATCTTCTAAAAAGCATCACTTCCGGTTAAACACTTTATCGTATATCTTCTAAAAGATCAGCAGCATCACTTCCCAGTAAACACTTTATCGTATATATGCAACCTCTTACACAGAATCTTCGGACCATGCACTTTTAATCTACGCTCGTATCTCTCAACGTCTAAAACGCAGTACCAAAACAGAATGAATACAAAACCTACAATGATCAGAATTGGGATACCTTTCACAAAAATATATGCCCTAAATTTATATATAGTTATTTCTGAAAAGTGTTTTCGCCTCAAATATTTTATTCTTTGTCAAAAATAAAGATATATGCAAAGAGGCAAATTACTTTTCGTCCCAAAATTTCCAGTCTAACATTTTTACGTTTTCAGTCAGACTGAATGGAATTGTATCAAGACCATTCATTTAGAAACTTAAGTAAATATTCAAAGTTTAAGTCACTTGGCAGGAACATAAAATCTTATGAATTGAGGAAAATCATTTATTTATGTTGTTTAATGAATTATTATACGCAACTCCGATTCATATAAGAAGGCGGGACGAACTAACCTTTTGATAACCATACAGATGATCCTAATCCGTTTTGACAAGTTGCACAGGAACAAAAAGTTTTATTTCTCACTGGATACTCTCTTATTTATATGTATGGTGACAAATAGGAACGATAACTCCTGCCAGTGTAATTTCAGGTTTATTCGTTATAATTAATCAATCTTTTTAAAGGGTTCAAGAGACTCAACCCCCAGCTATATGGATTTTACTATGGGAAGCCATCTTTAAAAGCTAGGCGAAACAACTATCACATTATTCACTGGACGCTTGATAGCACTTGTTCCGGCACCTTCGTTCAGATGATGAACATTAAAAGGGCATGTCCTTACTTCTTTTGACGTGTATTTGTTGTTAATATGTGCTAACTAAAATATTCCATTGATTCACAGAATTATAACCTCTTCTACTTTAACAATATCACACATTTCGTGGGATTCACTTTAGTGTTACTGGTGTTAATATAAATAAAAAAGGTAAAACAAAATGTGCAAATTAAATGCTTAGCATAAGGTACATTAGGATGTGATCATGATGATCAGTCACATTCCAGATACGTGGGGTAAATGGAATATATAATACAAGTACACATATAATAAAAAAAGCAATTGAAAACCTCATCTATTCTATTTGTATTATGAATACCACACTGGACCTGACCTTATTTTCAGAAAATATATAGAAATAAGATTTTTAAGCCTGTGTATATCTCTTACTTGTTATTGTACATCAAGTACAAGTAGTAAAAGTAGCAACAAATCGAAATAATTTCGGGGTAAACACAGTAATGCCCCTTAAAATGTAATGCTGATTTACGCATATTCAATACTGCACACCACAACAGGACGAGACACTATGCACTCAGTGCATATCAATTTGAATTTAGACTGATGTGGTTATGGTCGGTCGATTCTCACCCTCTAAATCACCCAAAGGTCAGTATTTGTCCAGTATTTTCCATCGTATCTTTATATTTTCGACTCTTCTACCTTGCGATGAACACATCGGTAGGGGTACATTTAACATGGAACTGATTCTACTATCACATTTTTTTCTATGATATATATTTTATATGTCTAACACACACACACACGCACACAGAGGAAAATATCATTACGTTATTTCAATAGAAATGCTTTGTCTATACGAACTTATTATACTGCCCTATGCCTTATTTGTAGTATGGTAAAATTTAAACTTATATGAAAGTGGACCATCGTAGTGGACGTATATAAAAATCTCAGATATCAAAGTGTAAATGTTTAGGATGTCCATGATATAGATACAAATCTGGTAAAAAAATTGGACAAACGGGAAATCAAGAGGTGGGATCAGGTGCCATGGAGGAGTAGGCATCCCCTGCCGACCTGTTACACCCGCCGTGAGTCAAAACATTTGATGAATACTGCATGATCACGGTCATAATGTGATGTGCAACAAGCAAAGATCCGCATGCCCAATGTAAGCATGTGTGCAGTATTTTGTACGAAATACGCAAGTCGTCAATTAACGAAAGAGTCGTAACAAACGTCCACAGAAAACCTTCAAATAATTCACAATTGTAAACAATTTAACGGTTCATCCGTCACGAAATTTGAAATTAGTTGGGGCAGACGAATCCTGCAATGTAGACGTTGGACCATGCCCACTTGCATTTCAATGTAAATATGACAGCTACAAAGATTATGTCCTAGAATTAAAATTAATATATATTTTTTTCAGTTTTGTACTAGCAATATCCATGCTCTTATCACATGACCATGGTTATGTTGAAAAAACAGATGAAGAACTATCTAAGATTACTTCAATTGTAAAACTCAAGAAAACATTAAAGAAAGACACTCTGGAACAAGCAAGAGGTGAACAATGGTTTAAAGAGAGACAGAAGCATCTATGCTCATCTTCTACCTTAAGGATAAAGAAGTATGTAAATGATCAAGAAAGACTCTCAAATGACCTGTGCAACTATATGATTGCATATGGCCCGAAAGATGAAAAGTTTATTTCGCAGAAGTACCAAACAACTAAAAGCTGTAAAGTTAAGGAAGAAGGATATAGTCTAGATGAGTCGTTCACTCATCTATGTTCAGCTTGCAACACCTTATGGCTATTTTAAAGACAATAATTCAGATAATTCGGGTTTACTTGAAATCGATTGTCCATATTCAGCCAAAAATACAGAAATATCAGAAATGACATTAAATATCTTAAGTTAAATAAAAACGATGTACTTTAGCTCGAGCCAAAACGTCATGTCATTGATGGAAGAGATGACAAGTGTCAAGTACTCGGGCAGATGTGCTGTTGTAATATGAAAAACTATGATATTGTTTTCTACAACGTCAAGTTTAAGAATTTGTCTTGCAGTTGCAACGTATAATTGATAACCGTGGAGACGGATGAGCTTTAATATTGATCGGGATTATTCCACACTTATCCATCCAAAACACAATCTCTTATCCTTCAATCTAGGTTTAAACTTAAAAGTATGCATTTAAGCTATGATATGACGCAGTTTCAGTTGTTGACGGACGAGTGTGTATATGAATGACCTCTTTGCTGGTAACAACTCGGGTTTGTAAACGTATTGTACCGGAGATAGTGAAGTCCTTCCAACTGAGCACCTCCATACAAACATGTGATTAATTTTCATCGACATTATTGACGTCTTCAATAGGAGACAATTAAAAAATATCACTCCAATATTTCAGTTCATTAATTCTTAAATGCAACTTCCTTTCTTACAACGTAGTTTTGATGTTGTGTAACAAGTTACTCACAACTGCTTATTTCCGTGAAGTATTTTGCAAACGTCTTGCCGAAGAACTCATTTCTTTTAGTTAATATCCAGAAAAAGTTTAATTAATATCCTTGATATCACGATCTGGACCCGGTTGCACAACACATCGTTAAATTTAACGTACTGCTAGCCCATTGGTTTAACATTGGTTAGCTTCACGTTAACGCTAACAACCTGTTGTGCAACTGGGTCCTGGTTTTTAAATGTGATTAATAAATATGGAATTGATAAATATTTCTCATGAAAAATAAATCTAAGAGAGCATCTCTTGTCAAACAACAACACAGTCAGTGTTCCGAATAGTTTTGACTTCTTTTTAGCTTTAAAATATCTTCAGATGTCATTTTTATCCACGATTCTAAAAGCTACGGTCAACAAATTGAATTATCTGTCGTCCTTGAGCAGTGCACTATTTGTTCATAGATACTGTCTTAATATCCCGGGAGATAAATCTCTCACGATTGATAACTTGAATTTCGGCAATAGAATATAAAACTATAAGAGGAATGTTTCATATTATTATCCATATTTCAATACGAATTGAAAATTTATTCTTACAAAGTGAGAGATAAGTTCATGCAAATCATATTCGTTGAAAAATGAACTTGTGAATTTTGCCATATATCTTAAACTTGCCATGTGCAGATATCGATTTAAGTGTCATGACTTGCTTAATTCTCTGGAAGTACATCTTGCAAATCCCCATGTATAATTCGTCGTTGTATCATGGTTTTACGTTTTTTGTTGTTGTTGACAAACAAAAAATTGTGGAACTCATTTGTCAATTCAGGTAAGAGTATGGCGTTGTTTACGTAAACAAACAACCATACAAACGTTGTCTGTTAGTAACAATAGCTCTAGTATCATGGACATGGATGCAATATAAAAGAAAGTTCTAAAACGGGCCATTAATTGGACATCGGAGAGGGAAATTGTTTTGGTTGAAGCAGTTAGTCAGAGACAGGATGTATTATTTGGAAAATTAAATGGGGATGGGAGTGTTAAAGTGGGTGAATGGGAAAATAAGGGGTGACA
Organism: Atrina japonica; assembly: GCA_030159075.1. NCBI lineage: Eukaryota > Metazoa > Mollusca > Bivalvia > Pterioida > Pinnidae > Atrina > Atrina japonica. The sequence continues at coordinate 1,014,154 of BROG01000157.1, forward strand.
GGAGATTGCAGACTCTTTGAATGCGTAAGTTTACGAATCTGACACTGAAAATTGAATGATTAATAATTAAAATTGTCTTATTCCAATATGTGTAGTGTACACACACAATTCAGTCGTTCGAATGAACAAGGCGACTGAGCGAGTTAGTATCGATTATTTAGGTCAAAAGATGGACCTTATCAAAAGTTATTGCGGAAATAAATTGAAACCGCTATTGCATCAATGCTTGCATGTTTACGCGTCTCAAAATTATTATCAAATAAATGCTATATTAGATGAATGAATGTATACAAAAGAAACAAAAGAGGTTTATGCCGTATTAGGCCTAACTGTGTGGCATGCCATTGGGGAATGTATTGCCTAGTTTTGCGCGTTTATGTTCCATCAACTGAGTAATGTTGTGGTAAGTTGTATATTGAGATCAAGTCAAAGCACATTTTGTAGGCAAAGTTGTTTTTTCCGTCGTTTCAAAACATTCGTTTCCGGGTTAATCGGGTAATCTCAACCCATTGTCCCATCTTGTATTTGTCCCATTGCATTCTTGGCTTTATCATTCTTGACAAATATGATCATGAACTGCCCAACTGGACTGGTCAGGGCGGTCAATTGTAAAACATGAGATACAAATAGTTTTTACAGTTATAATTTGGCTATGACAGCATTCAGGATAACAATAAAAATTGGGAAAATTTCTTTTAGTGACCTGTTATTTTTATTCATATATACATCCGATTTTCTTCATGTATTTGAAATACTGTTGAAAAGAACGTCACATTTTACATAATGCATGTACTTTCCAATAAAAGTGTATTTTGAAAGTAAATATAAAACAAATAAAAATCGACCGACTTTAATATACGCTGATTGTGTCAAAGACCGAGATTGCTGTTATACCGAGTGCAAAATAAATGACCCTTTAAGTAACCAATCGATAATAAGACAACAATACCTGGCACGCGACGATATATTCTCCTTCACTACGTTCATACAAAGTAATTAATTTTTTAAGAAAAAACACAATATATGGTGTTCTGCTCGCCTGGAATTAGAAAAGCCCAATTTTATTTTCTTTGTGACATATATATATATATTTGTATTATGAATATAGTGATACATGTATATACATTTTATATTTGATTCTTATACATTCTTGTGATAAAACCTACCCATCTAACTAAAACAATGTAAATAAATATGTAAATCTTCCAGGTGAGCAGACCAGAGTGACCGCTAACGCCAAATCCGTAGTATTTATGTACTCATGTCACGTGACTGAACGCTATAAAGGAAGTATTCGAATATCTAAAAAAAAATTACTAACAAATTTAATTTTAATTATAATCTCCTTCACTACGTTCATACGAATATAAATTAATCAATTTTTAACGAAAAAACATGTATGGTGTTCTGGTGCCTGTAATTTGGAGTAAACAAAGATTAGGCCGTAATATAAATGTTTAAAGATTAATTTATCATGTAACTGCTAACTTGTTAAGACAGAATTTGTTTTCTTATGTAATCATCTCTGCAAACATCAGATTTCCAGCTACAATTGATTTTATTAATCGCTCTGATAGGTTATTATTCGCTGCAGTAGCTGCGCCACCACTACGTAAACTATACATACCAAATTGTTTTGCATCAAAACCCAATTCTCACTAGCCCTAGTGTAAGAAAGCGGCTTATTATCATCACTTAACACATTTATTTTGCCTCTTTAAAAACCGAACTGACCTGAAAATAAAAGAAAATCATCAGGCTTTTTTATATTTCCTAAATTTAAGTATAATTTCATTCAATAGAATGGGTACGTGACATCATTAGATTTTGCAATGGCTACTTCTATTTTTATCTTTTTCAGTACCAAACCGTTGAATAAGTTTATGAATAATATCAAAAGTTATAGGTTCTTTTTTAAGCATTGGTTTACACAGAATCCGCTGAGCTCCTTCTAACATCAATTGCAGGATTTTTCTCTCACGCATTCTTTGGAAAATTTCGATCGTGAAACCACTTAATACTGTAGAAATAAGATTGAAATACAGATTCAGGCACATATATTAAAATCAAAATTTGAAGGGAAAGTTGTTAAAATATATACAGATAATCAAAACGTATTCGTATTGCAACTAAGGGTAGTATGAATGCAGATCTTCATTCTTTAGTGCTAGACATATACATTTTATGCGTTGTATATTCTATACAGTTAGAATAACAATGTATACCGCGTTAATTAAATATAACTAATTTTTACAGTATTTTTTTTTATTTTGATGATTGGAGAATAGCGGAAAATATTTTTGTTTATTCGACTAAATGTGGGGTCCTTTTACCTGTGATTTGTTTGCTAAGTCTATAAACATGAAAATAGACAAACTTTATTCTAAATATCCCACAGTTGGGTGTGCAGGAGTCAATTGTGTTTCATATGATTGGACTGGTGAGAACTGCTGGATTGATTGCCCACTTTCACTTGTGTCGAGAGCGATCAACATTTACAAATGTGTGCAGGTCATGGTATATCAGTTATCCCAAAGTTGAGACCGGCATTGTACTGGCCCGAGGTATGGGATAATATTGCAGAGATTTTCTGTCAATTAGACTGCATCAGTTTTAAAGAGAAAATGGTATCGGACAAGGCCAAATAATAAATCTAAATGTATAATCAAAATCCGTCTAAGAGAAACCACTGTAAAAAGATGGCTATCCTAGCATTAGAAGAATTTAGAAATATAATAATGCTATCAGTGCCAAGTAGTACTTTGGTATAAGATTATCAGCTGGTACCGAAATACCAGGTACTAGGTTTATGTATACCTTCGGGGACTCAAACGGTCTACCAGCAGTGGCAACGACCTAGTGGTTATAAATAATATAAACATAATACCAAAGTTATAATGCTGAAGACGATCGTTTCTGTCAATTAGACTTCGTCAGTTGAGATCCATTTTAAATAGATTTTCTAAAGAGAAAGTGGTATCAGACAAGGATAAATAATAAATCTAAACGTATAATCAAAATCCATCTAAGACTAACCACTGTAAAAAGATGGCTATGTTCACTGTTGACTTTACATCTGGTTTCATCTATGAACACTCTTTGTACCATATTGGGTACTCTATTGGATCTGTCTTGCTCAATTTTTCTTTGCTTCATTATTTTCCATCGTTGAAGTTTTTAAAAACATTGTTTCTTCTAGTTCAATCGGCATTATAGCTACGAAATGATTTGATAGCTAGTTATTGAGTGTCAAATCGTTGCATGATCGTATTGTATAGCTTGTTCCTGGTGACCCTATCACTGTTAGTTTTATCAATTGATGATGTTTTCTGGAGAATCATGAAAGTCTCATGGACAAAACGAAGAACAAATGCAAATGGAAATGACTGGATACAAGAGATCCCTTCTCAACACCATCAGAGAAAGAAACCTCAAAATTTTCGGCCGTATCATCAGGGCTTACGGACTAGAGAAACTGTTATGGAGTGGCAAAATATGTGGACACAAGAGCAGAGGAAGACAACGCACAAAATTCACAGACAGCTTAAACAAATTTGCAACGAATAAAGAGGGCACTAACAATGAGCTCATGAGAAAGACCGAGGACAGGGAAGAATCGAGAGCCATGATCGTCGATGTCTGCAAGACCAGACCGGACACTTGAAGAGAGAGAGGGAGAGAGAGATGTTTTCGGACAACTGGATTGCCAAGCTGTGGATACACTGAAAAAATGCATCTGCAGAGAGCACACTTCAAGAGTAAATATGTCCATGAATTATTTATTTTCAGATATTTTCATTATATCTTTTTCATATATGTTCTCTGTATTTTCATTGTCTGATCTGCCTAGTGGTTCATATTCATCGGAGTACATTGTAAATGTATTTGGTAAGCACTGAAGGTCCCTGATCTAAGTTATCGTTGAAGAGATAAAATTTTGATGTGTCACTACTTCAACTATTATATTTACTCTCATTTCAATACCATGTTTGTTACTCCCAAAAGCAAGCGTGTATTCTTCCGCAGTATGGCAGACAATTTTCATCAGCGGGGACTTTGACTGGATACATAAACTTCTTTGGAAGTAGTGTAAGAGGGATTTAAATATATATATATATATATATATATATATATATATATATATATATATATATATATATATATATATATATATATATATCTATATCTATCTATCTATCTATATATATATATATATATATATATATATATATATATATATATATATATATATATATATATATATATATATATATATATATCAATTGCATCTTTATCTACCTGCAGTACACTATGTATAATTGATGGATAGAAGTCATAATCTATTTTGTACTTTTTTAATTGAACATTTATTCTCATAAATTGTCTTTTTATATCCATCAAACTTTAACAAGCGCCCAGTTCGTCCAATGATGTTTTGAAAAAGGGTGCCCTTTCATCTGTTGAGATAGGTATATCATTCTGAGCTGCTATTTGAACCTGTCTGTCTGTCTTGCTTTGACTTTTTGTGTCATGTTGTTTACCATGTGCTCCTTACATTTCAAGATGTTGTAGAAATTCCACTCATGACCTTGATGAATAATGCCTTCTTCATAAGTACAATTCAGATATCTGTAACATATTTCCCCAAAATGACAAGTATTTCTTTGGTTATTTTGTATGTTCCTGGTACAGGGCAGAGTCAGAATGAGCTAGGGTTTTCATAATTGTCTTGACATTCTCTTCCGCTACTTCGTAGATAATAACTGATGAATGTTGAGCCTGTCAGTTAAACGAATTCTGAAGCATTTTTGATATCCTTTCCATGATAACCCTAACCCTGCCCTTTTGAGGGAACCACTAACACCGTCTGGGATTCTTTCTCCTTTCAACTTCTTGTGACTGCAAAACAAAAGTTTACCTTTTGTTTGTATTAGGTTGCAGGACCATCACTATAAAAGTGTAAAGTATCGATATCTCTGTTTTCATCACAAACTTTATCCAAAACATGGTCGAGATATGCCCATATCCGTGCTTGGCCATGCTCTGATGAATCAAACAGTGCACAAAATGTTGTCGTTTGTTTGTTTATTGTTCTTTAACGTCCCACTCAAGAATCTTTCATTCGTATGGAGACGGCACTAAATGCCGGTGAAGGGCTGCAAATTTTGGGGTATTATCGGCACTTACGGACATTGAGGAGTGAGGGTTCTTTAACCTGCCGACACATACTGTGGCACGGGACCTCGGATTTTACTTTCTCGGTCCGAAGGATAGGAAACCGATCTGCCGACGGCTGGACTCGAACTCACGATCAAGAGTCGAGCGCGCTACCGACTGAGCCAGACCGGCTCCAAAATGTTTTCAAATTGGCTGCAGTATAGTAGACACCTGTGTGTAATGTTATTTGTCTTTTTGACGAAGTGAAAACTTTGGGTTTCTCTTGCCATCTTACATTCAAGATTTTGTGAGAAATCTACATGTATAAGGATCTCCTTCTGTGTTACGTTTTTTAAGCTCTCTATAGAGATGTATCTGAGCTGCAACAGATGTGCTGTTTTTAACTAACTATTTGTTTGGACAATGTGTCAACAAGTCCCGCAATGTCACCGATTCTACTACTTTGACTGTTAAACAGACTTCCTTTTCTTCATTTTACCATCCTTTTCCTTGACAATCTGTGACCTCTCTGTTTTTATTTTCTTCTTTCATTGATACATCACTTTCTTTAGATTCTGGACACCGTCAATACAGTGTTTGTTTGTCACATGAAAAGATATTGGTTAATTTATTGAGATCTGAAGGAGGAATAGCTGATGGTTTCATTATCATTTTCCGTTAAACATTTATGGGGAATGTCTTTCACCTTATTTTTTGTCACTGTATCTTTCATTCCTGATGTAACTCTAGTATTGTCATTTCTGTCGTCGTGGAATAATTGTAATTTGTTCTCCATCCTTAATTTTAATCCACCTGGCCTTTCTGATTTCCTACTGCCACTAAAGAATCCAAGGATTGTCGAATAGAATTGGTGATATTGTATTTTTTTTTCAATTTGCCTCACAATATGTCAGCCAAAGTGTTTTTAATATTATCGTTTTTAATTATATTTATTTCTTAGTTCATCTGCTAAAGTGAAATGATGACATAGTATTCTTTTTACATTTTCTTTATGTTAATAATTGTTTCTTTTTCTGAAATTCCTAACTCTTTCTGGTGTTCTTGCTTGAATCTTGAAAGTTTTTTTTTCTTAAATTAATGTTGAGCTGTTTCTGTTGCATTAATTGTTCTTTTGACATGTGTTGTCCTCTTTGATGTGTCTCAAGTTTCGGGGTATATAGTGAAGAGGACTCTGGGGTTAGTAAAAAATCTTCCCTTCTCTCATGTTACAGTACAGTGCACAATTAGACATAAAGGAGAACCTATATCTCAAATTTCATAAAGATCCCTTTAGCACTTTCTGAGAAATAACGAATACAAGAATTGTTCAAGGCCGGACGACTGACGATGGCCCACGGACGGATGGCAATTTGAATATCCCACTATCTGTTGAAACTCTGTCATGTATTCTATTATTGATTTGTTAATTCAAGTGATAATGTGATTTTTTTCTTATTACTTGATATGACATTAAAATGAATACATTCCTGTTTACATCGATATACGTCAAACTTCAAAGTTGTGTTTTTTGCACACCACGCAAAGATGATTGAAAAGCAAATCCGTAATGAGAATATCGATGTTTAGAAATACATCACCTCATATAATTGCAGAAGTTTTGAGATATAGAGTAAGTGCGCCATTCTGCAGGTAAATTCAAATTCAAGATATGTCATTATTTGTTTAATTTCTGTATATATATATATATATATATATATAAACAACTCAGACACCAAAGCATAAATCAATAGAAAGTCCAGCACACAGACACAAATCCAGTAAAAATGGAAAAACACGGACCTCTGGAAACAAAGAGGTGGGACCAGGTGCCACGGAGGAGTAAGCATCCCCTCTCGACCGGCCACACCCGCCGTGAGTCCACAGCCAAGTCCAATGGAATACGTGAGGATTGAATCATCGTCACAATTGGTACAGACGTCTCAACAACCGCCAACGAAAAGGCAACTCAACATTTCACTTAATGAGACAGAGTAATCGCAAACAAGACTATTATACTGACCATAAAATTTTCGGAAAGTTAACATTAAACGCGGTTTTCGATATCCCTGTGTCAATAATTTGTCAGTGAGTAGTTTACCTCTGTAGATGAAATTTTGATATGTTGAACACGCCCTGGCACATCGGATCACCTGTGAAATACAAACTCCATATGCAGATAACTGGGATAGTACTACTCAAATATGGAAAAATCTACGACTTGAGAGCAGAACCGCCGCGCCAGTCGCACAGCCCAGCTTCAAGAGCGTAATACGGACACGTAATTATGCAGGATCTCGTCCTTTGGAAGTGATCTATATGTGTATGTAGGATTACCAGAATTCGTATTAAACCCTAGCATTTCTAATAAACAATTATAGTAATGTGCCTTGCAAATAAAAACTGTATTAATATAAAAATCTCAGATACCAAAGTATAAATCAATAGGATGTCCAGGACATAGATACAAATCCGGTAAAAATGGACAAACACGGACCTCTGGAAACCAAGAGGTGGGATCAGGTGCCATGGAGGAGTAAGCATCCCCTGTCGACCGGTCACACCCACCGTGAGTCCACAGTCAAGTCCAATGAAACACGTGAGGAGTGTATCCTCGTCACAATTGGTACAGACGTCTCAACAACCGCCAACGAAAAGGCAAGTCAACATTTCACTTAGTGAAACAGAGGAGTCGCAAACAAGACTATTATACCGACCATAAAATTTGCGGAACTTTGACATTAAACGCGGTTTTCGATAATTGAGGCTTTGTCTGCTTGGACCAGTAGATATTGGTCATGTAATGTATCCAGTTCAGTTACTACTTCTGGATCACTAAATACAGAGGGACAACGTGTTTTCATAGCTCCTTTAAGTTTTCTAATACGAGATTGTATCAACCATCGTACAGAAACGATCGTCTTGAGCATTATAACTTTGGTATTATGTTTATAATATGTATAACATCTAGACCGTTGCTACTGCTGGTGGACCATTTGGGTCCCCGAGGGTATACATAAACCTAGTACCTGGTATTTCGTTAGCAGTTGATAATCTTATACTAAAGTAATATTTGGTACTGATAGCACATTCAAATTTCTAAACTTTTCTAAAGGTCGGATAGCCATCTTTTTACAGTGGTTACTCTTAGATGGATTTAGATTATACGTTTAAATTTATTATTTGGTCTTGTCTGATACAACTTTCCCTTTAGACAATCTATTTAAATTCGAACTCAACTGATGGAAGTCTAATTGACAGAAACGATCGTCTTGAGCATTATAACGTTGGTATTATGTTTATAATATTTTTAGCCATTTAGACAAAGTGTCTGATTCCACGTCTTCATGTCTGGCATAATCATCGACAGAATTAATAACTAAACTGAATTTCTGACGCCAATTACAAGAATGAGCTTCACGGTATTTAGGACCTCTTAAAATAAGATTTTTGCGGTTTTTCATTTTCAACAGCAGAAACGTAGCCGGTGATGACATGTCCGATAGGATTGTATTTGAAGGGGGATGATGAACATGTGACGGTGTTGTGGTGTGGAAGATGCTTGAAATTAATATATTTTGTAAACGCATATTTTCCCAATATCTCAAACCATGGAACCTGAATTGAAGGGGTTGAAAAATCAAAACAAGATACAGCAGCTTAGTAGCATTTATGTGATCATTAAAGAATGAATTTAGGTCTCATTATTGGCCTGATGACCTAGTAAACATAAACAATAGAGACAACAAAGCTTGGCGGCATTGAATCAAAGATACTAAATTGAAGTAGGTCAAAAAATATAAAAAAATTCAGATACCAAAGTATAAATCAATAGATTGTCCAGGACATAGATACAAATCCGGTAACCAAGAGGTGCAATCTGGTGCCATGGAGTAGTAAGCATCCCCTGTCGACCGGTCACCGCCGCCCTTAGTTCACAGCCAAGTCCAATTAAACACGTGAGGAGTGTATCCTCGTCACAATTAGTACAGACGTCTCAACAACCGCCAACGAAAAGGCAACTCAACATTTCACTTTGTGAAACGGAGTAGTCGCAAACAAGACTATTATACCGACCGTAAAATTTGCGGAACATGTAGGTCAAGTCAACCTTTAAGAAATGTACATTTGATATATTAAATTGCTGTTACTTAGTTTTCAAAAGTTACAGCAAAGGTTAAGGTTAATTTCAAGGGACTCGGTTTTCATTGATAACATTGCCGGATGTATTTTGTTGCACCGACTGTGAACACAGCATAATCAAAATGTCACGAATAGCACCAATTCTACTTAACTAATTTGATATTTGTATAACATAACATGCATTGTGATAATTATATGTTTCCTCATACAAGGTGTGAATAACTTTCCATGGAGAACAGAACTTATTAGAATAGAACATATGAATAGATGGCGAATCCCTCATATATGTAGAGAAGCTCACATTGATATTCCTACTACATCCGGGGACGCGTACTACTAATGAAAAAAAAAAAATTCTCTTCACATCTGGAAGTTGCACGATACAAAATATCGGAATTGCAAAGTCATTACTGCGAACGAGGTAATAAACTACCGTACTACCAAACGGTCTGCAGACTGAGACTAGGCCATAACGACTAGTGTTGTATATTGAACCCGATCAAGAAGTGCATCCATGTGAACTGCACGAAATGATGGATACACTGGGGGAGAGTAAAATATAGCATAAAACATCATGTTGCATTTAATTGATGACTAATAAATGACATATAGATTATATTTAAACACCAAGGAAACAGTCAGCCATTGAATATTTTATTAAAACAATGGGTGAATGACAGGGGCATTTACGTGATAAAAAATACTTTGAGGATTCTGTAGTGGTGTCCCCGGCGGGAGTAACACGACCGAATCTCCAAAGGGATTAACTGGACAGATAAACTGTTGATGAATGTTTTACCATTCTCCTTAGGTTTACCTATGCATTATTATTTATAGAGGGCAATGTCCTCGTATATGAAAAGAAGGTCATATTTATTCTTACTACATCCGGGGTACTAATTATAGTATAACATCTGCTCAAATCGGGAATTTGCGCGAGGAATAAACAAAATGTCGGAATTGCAAAGTCATTAATGGGCCTTAACGGTCACCTCAGAAAAAATTCCTGTCAAGTTTGGTTAATATTAGTCCATTGATTCTGAAGAAGTCGAAGATGTCTAAAATTTTAAAAATTAAAAAAAAAATGTTTATCTGGGTGTCTGGGTGAATTTGACCTTTGACCTTGACCTTTACTCTAGCTATTATAATTTTCAACATAATGTCATAAAAATATCCAAAAATATGTCAAATAAACTTGAAAGGGGAAATAACTCCATAAAGGGTGACCTGACAATATTGGCCATATTACCTTTTTTTTATTTTTTTCGTGCTGAACATTTTAGCATTTTTCACGTTTACTCTAGCTATTATACTTTTCAAGATAAAGTCAAAAAACACCCAAAAACATGAAAAATAAAATTAAAAGGGGAAATAAAGTTTTGGGAGTTTATAGTGGAGAGGACTCTGGGTTTGGTAAAAATTATTCCCTTCTCTTATGTTACAGTACAGTGCACAACTAGACATCAAGGAGGACCTGTTTCTCAAATTTCATAAATATCAATTCAGTACTTTCTGAGAAATAACGAAAACAAGAATTGTTCAAGGCCCATGGACACATGGCAATTTGAAAAGCAAACCATCTGTTGAAACTATGTCATGTTTTCTATTATGGATTTGTTAATTTAAGTGATAATGTATTTTTTTCTTGTTACTTGGCATGACACTAAAATGAATACATTCCTGTTTACATCGATATACGTCGTACTGAACTAATTAACGTCAAACTAAAAAATTGTGTTTTTCTGACATCACTCAAAGATGATGGAAGAGCAAATCCGGAATAAGAAAATCGATTTTTAGAATTCATCACCTCATGCTATTGCAGAGGTTTCGAGATAAAGAGTAAGTGCGCCATTCTGCAAAAACACCAAATGTAAAGATATATCATAATTTGTTAAATTTCTGCACGAGGCAAAATGTCGGAATTGCAAAGCCATAACTGCGAACGAGGTAATAAACTACCGTTCTAGCAGTCTGCAGTCTGAGACTAGGCCATAACGGCTAGTGGTGTATATGGAACCCGATCACGAAGCGCATCCATTATTCGGGTAATGTGAACTGCACGATATGATGGATACGCTGGAAGAGAGTAAAATATAACAAAAAACATAATCATGTTGCATTTAATTGATGATTAATAAATATCACAGATTCCGTTTTAGTTTGAACGCCAAGGAAACAGTCAGTCATTAAATATTTTATTTAAAACAATGAGTGAATGACTAGGACAATTACGTGATAAAAAGATTGAACATTAATCCCTTTGAGAATTCTGTCGTGTTGCCCCCGGCGGGAGCAACACGACAGAATCCCCAAAGGGATTAACTGGACAGATAAAACTGTAAAAAAATGATTTTGCCCTCTCCATAGGTTTACCTACCGAAGCCCTCATATATGAAGAGAAGGTCATTTTTATTCTTACTACATCCAGGGTACTACTTATAGTGAAAATCGGCTCAAATCGGGAATTTGCGAAAATGTCATTAATGGACCTTAACGGTCACCTGAAAAAAAATTCCCTGACAAGTAGAAAATGTCTAAAATTTTGAAAATGTCTGTGATCTTCTCCTTTGATCCCATGACCATGAAATTTTATCTAAATGATCCTTTAGATAAATCCCAGCAACTGTCTCGTATATCTTCCATTAAATATTCCGTCTTCTCATGCCCGTGGCGTTTTCATTTCACAACTTATACGTCATGCCAGGGCATTCTCTTCTTATGAATGTTTTATTCTGAGAGCTAAACGACTAGTCAATAAACTACTTACACAAGATTACGTTATTGGACGCTTGGAGTCGTCGTTTAAGAAGTTTTATGGTCGATACGGGAATCTTGTTAAACATTATGAAGTCCCCCTCACAGGGATATTAGATAATATTCTGGATCACGGCCACAGACAGTGACTCCGTTTCACCAATCATGCTTTTCACCGAACTTGACCTCATCACCAAACTTGACCTTTTTACCGTATATGACCTGCTCATCGAACTAGGTTTCCATGGAACATTTGCGACGGGTGTGGCATGCCAGCAGAAGACGCTGACTCCTTCCGGACACCTGATCTCATCCCGTTTGGGATTCGTAATTGTTCTTCATGTTGAGACCATTTACACATCTAATTCGTCGTGTTATAATGGACTTGAATTTTGATTATTGATTGGTTCTTCAATTTTACTTTGTATACAAAAACTCGATCAGTTTTGAGTTATTAAGCCATTTGTATACAACTGTTCTATGTGTTATTCAAGCGCCCCCTAGTGGACCGTTTATTGACAGAATCCATTTTCATAACACAGAGAACCAATATAAGAGTTGACCTAAAAATTTCGACCTTAACTTTTTTTGTAGATCATTTTGTGCTGAACATCTTCAGTTTTACCCTAGCAATTATACTTATCAAGATAATGCCAAAGAACATCCAAAAACATGTCAGATTAAATATAAGAGGGGAAATAACTCCATATGGGGTGACCTGACAATTTCGGCCATATTACCCTTTTGTAATTTTTGCGTGCTGAACATTTCAGCATTTTCACTTTAACTCTAGCTTTTATACTTTTCAAGATAATGTCAAAAACATGAAAAATCAACGTAAAAGGATAAATAATTCACATAAGGAGTGACCTGACAATAGATCATTTTCTTACATAGTTTTGGGGTCCGGGTTTTTCATGCACCGATTCAGCTTTGTTATGCTGATGGATTTCCGGTATGTGTCTTTGCGTCGATCAAGAAATAAAACACAGATATATCTGAAGGCTAGAGTAATTGTCACTAGTAAGAAAGACTTTTTATGTTAAAGACCAATCTATCATGGTCTGTAGGGTTGAAAGGGTTAAATGCCAATATTTTTTATTTCATTACAATTTAGTCTGGTTATGTAATTCCTTTTGAAAAAAATCCAGCAAAGGCACATCTTAAGAAGAACAGATCATATTTGGAACATTCTGATTTTGTTTTAAATGTCATTAAAGTTGTTGAGCAAATAACTGTATACAAAATGTACAGATTCCGTATTTGATAATTCCTTTAACAGTATCAGTGAATGATTCAGACATATAGATGTACTTTTTTTCTGTAAATCATTGTTATTTCATTTTATAGTCAGGAAACCAAAATATAATTGCATTTGATTGAATTGTCCTTCTTTTATTATCTCCATGTTATCTTTAATAAATTCCTGTTTAACCATTTTTTGTTGTTTTTTAACATCTGGGTCTTAGATAGAGTCATTCATAGTTTGGTAAATAGATGCTTTATTTATCATTACTTGCAATTTCCTTGAAAAAGGAAAGGCATTTAAAAGGTCTTTACTGTTACGTTTGTGTCTCATGTTACCGACGAATCCTTCATGTTACCAACAAATTTGACTAAATTCTAAGAAATTCAATAATTATCTGGATGTCTAAATGACTTAGCATATTTTGATATGACAAGTCCCAAAGGGCTATCAATTTCATTAGTAAAAATAATCTAGGAAATTGTGAACATTGATGTTCACACCATTCAGAATTTTGCGATATAATTTAACATTCAAACTTCAGTTTTTGTCTCTACACCTAGAATATTTTTTTATTTATTAAAGATCTGAAGACTTTTACAAAGGAATATTGAAAAAAAAATTGTATTCCGATTTTGGTATGGTAACAGAATGGACGGCTGTAAGGCACTTTATGACATATATGTCTAATTATTTTAGATATTAATTCAATTGATTTTTTCAATGTACTAAAATGGTTGCAATTATCAATAAAGTTGGTTTGAACATTGAATTACTTTGTTGGAAATCAAAAGTTCCCTGAACAGATGTAACGACATCACTAGATCACACACAATTAAAACTGATTTTTTGCCAAAAAGATCAGATTTACCCCCTTACCTATGAAGGGCTGTAGAAAAATATCTAATTCATGTACCTCTGCTGTGGCTGGCCTTAAATAAGTGAAATTGAAACTATATCATATAAAACACAAATTTACACTTTTCAATTATATGGAATGTCAGAAGCTGAGCACCTAATATGATCATGTCATGTGTATATTCACCTCAGTTAACGTTGTATGAACTACCTTCATGCCAGATATCTTTAAATTTAGATGGAAACCTTAACTAAGCATTGGGGAACAGTAAAGGTTTCATTTGTGTATTTTTCATTAATTACTCAATGTTGCTGAAAATTACAGAAGAGAATACTCCTACCGCACCTCATGAGAGCCGTATATATTCTCTGAACTATTTAACATTATTAAGTGGTATATCCAATGCATAAATCGGATGATATGATAATATGTTGTGGGAAAGGTTTAATTCAGATTATATGCAGCATTTGTCAATAAGTATTTCATCAAAGAAAACTTGTCTTGCTAACCTGCGAAACTACAGTCTAATTTGTTGTGAAAACACTAAAATCAAATTAAAACACTCTTTTGATGTTTACATGTCTGTCAGCTCCCCGTACACGGAAAAGGGAATAATTGTTGAACTAAATAGAGTATATGCCTTTATCTAATTATCGTTTCTTCCATTACACAAAAATGTGAAGAATGTTATGTTAGAACCTCTGCTATATGCTAATACAGCGTATGTTTTCCATACGAACGATATGTGTATGTCATAAATGTCATCCATTAATTGTTCTCCGGAATAACCCTTTCAACCCTATGAGCTATTATAGACTAGCCTTATACTAGGGGAAAAAACATAACACTCGGATATTCAGAGGTTGAAAGGTTTAAAAGGACATAAACTAGGTTTACCAAAACCATATACAAATAGTAAGGTTGAGTTAATAATTGCAAGTGAAAGAGTGCTAAACCTGGGTTTCTCAGGCAATTTTTACAGAATATATCAGATTTACAGAATTTGTATGCACTTGTATATCTTTTACTGTTATTGTAGATGTAGTAGTTTTTGTTTAACGTCCCACACGAGAATCTTATACTCATACGGAGACGTCACAAAATGCCAATAAAATCGTGCACTTCATGATGCCAGTTATTTTGGTGCATATGACGCATATTTACATTAGGAAGAGAAACAAGCTTTCTGGAAGTAGTGAAGAAACAAATCTGTCCCCATTGATCACAAAACGTGAAAAGAAATTCTTTTTGGCCAGACTAGATTGATAAAGTATGATAATTTAGTCATAAGGAAAAATCACAATATGAAATCAATTGGATTGTGAAACTTGTTAAGAGAACATATTTAATTATGTTTGAAATCTTTGTTTTTTATTATTTTGAAACCACATATTTTAACTTTTATAATGCACTTAATAATAACACTATAGACCTGTCAATTGTTTGTTAAATTAAAATTGCATGTAATCAACCTTAAAAAGTAGAAAAGATGTCATATTTACCCAACAAAATTGATGTAGAAAACTTCAATTAACAATATGGGGGTGGGCAGAAAAATTGAAAAATTCTGTCTAGCACAAAAAATTAAAAACTGTTTTATTTTCTCCTTTCATACATATATTAAGAAGCTTTCAATCTATATGAAAAAAAGTTATGCACATGAATTCAATTTAAAGATATATTAGCTTGAAGTTACTCTGACCATATTTATTCACTATATTTCCCTTGGAAATCAACATACAATGAATAAAGAAGAAGTAAAAATGTTATGAATTCTTTATGACCATTCTAATTTTGTTGTATGATGACAATGGATATGCAGATTATGTAAAAATAAAAAAAAAATGTTTGCAATATTTATCAGTCAATAGACTTGAAGAGTCACATGACCTTTTTGCACTTTAAATCATAACATAAACTTTAGTAAATGGAATATATATATATACAGAAAACCTCGTCTTATATCTATATGACTAATGAGACCATGAAAAACAGGGTCAAAGTTCAAATGTTGGAGTTTCATATATATATATATATATATATATATATATATATATATATATATATATCACCTCTCCCCAATTTTAGTGTTGAACCTTATATGTACATCCAATAGAAATTGCTCCCTTATGAGTTTGAAATGTAAGCATTGATTTGAAATTTATATTTCGATCACTTGCATTCCTTGCACATGATGTAAAACTAAAGAATGGCAGGGATATAACTATGGTTCCTTTTGAATTGGAGGGTGGTTATTGTGACCCTTATGTACTTTGGTTCATGAATTTCAGTGCAATAACACCCATATTTATTAGGTGTTGTCAATATGAAAATGTCTATTTTCTAATATCCACACTCTAAATGGGTTATCATCTTAATATCCAAGAGACTAAGAGTTTCATCTTTTTGTATCTCCCCATCCCCAAACCTAAGTGCTTAACTTCTATCGGTATATAATGCATAACCTTACAAAGTTGTTTACTTATGACTGTTAAATGTAAACATTGATTTATCCAGAATACCTGCTCTCCTTGCAAACCATGAAATAGTTACAAATTGTAGGGTTTACTGTGTTCCCCTGTAAAATGGAGGGTTTTTAAAGTGACCTTTATGCACTGAAGTTCAAGAAATTGAGGAAAATCGCACCCCATATATAAAGAAATATCACTATGTAAAATTAATGTCAATTTTCAAATATCTAGCATCTGATTAGCCTTTCATAGTAATTTCCATATGGAACCAAGAAAACAGAGGGTTATAGTTCTAATAATTTGAGACAATTGTCCTGATATACAAATATAACTAAGGGAAAACATTAGTTAAATCTACATTCATTATCATTATACTAAATTCAGTACTCAATTTTGAATTATCCACATTATTTAAGAATGTGTACTTTTACTATGAATTACACATTTCTCTGTAAAACTTTAGAAATGCGAAACAGGTTATTCTACAGGCTACCAAGTTCTTGAAGAGGGTAAACAAAATTTAAAGAATAGTATTATCCTTTCAGTGATGTATCTTTATAGGATTTCATTCTGGCAGGCTCTTCATATTTACATATACTTCTCCCTTAAGTCCAAAGTATATGAGCTTAACAAACAAGGTTAATCTGAAGGTGACAAATCGGGTTGTTTTGAAAATGTTGACAGTCACGTGAAGAAGCTGAAGCAATAACTGCTGGTAGTTATACAAATTCTTGAATCAA
Organism: Atrina japonica; assembly: GCA_030159075.1. Lineage (NCBI taxonomy): Eukaryota > Metazoa > Mollusca > Bivalvia > Pterioida > Pinnidae > Atrina > Atrina japonica. The sequence continues at coordinate 1,031,524 of BROG01000157.1, forward strand.
AAAGGTGTCATCTTGGAGTTTGTCCTCTGATTTCCCTCAATGTTTTCTATATGTATTGACTGGTCATGCTGGTTCTTCTATTCGATCCACATGTCAACACATTTCAATCCCAGAACACACCCCATTTCCTTACCCACAAAGTCATTTGTGTTATTTAGGCATTATTTTGGTTATAGAGAATGTTTGTCGTCAATCATTTTAAGAAGCTCTCTTCTGTCAGAAGTGTTCTCAAGTTTGTTGTGGGTAGGAGTCGACTGCCCATAGGTGTTCAGTACAGTAAGTCTTTTTTTTTGGTTGATACCATCCCTGGCATGTGTCCGTGCTGCAATAAAATTATAATTTTTATAATACAAAATGTAATTAGCAAAATAAATGTATATACACAATTTTACTACACCTATATTCATCATCTAATGCGTAATAATACATGTACCTGTAAAACTTGTCTTTGTAAGTGTTTTCTAATCAATATCCTATACTACATCATGTACCCAGGGAGAGGTCTTTGCCATGTCATGCCTATCTTGACACTGGACCTTGGTTTTAAGTCTAAAAAAGAAACTTGTGACTTTCACTTTGTATGCAGTGTGTTTTACGAAACAAAAGTCAATTATTAAAAGTGTTTGGTATAATCCCATACTAAGAATCAATCTTGCATCTTGAGTGTACTACCACAGTTGCAATTCTCTATAAATGTCAGCTTGATGCTTATGTAATATATGGTGAAGTATTGATATAAGTAGGGACACTTAAATTTGACATGATGTTTTTCCTTATGTTTTAAGGAGAAGCATGTAATTTTACAGTGGTGTACAACTTTTATAGCCTGATAGGAAATCTAAGTATGGAAAAACTTAATTTACCTGCAATGGGAAATTAAGTTTACGGGAACATTGTTTACAAGTTTTTATGTTAAGAATCCTTATAAGACTGGAGACCAGGGGCCAGAAGCCCTCAAATCGTCCCTCCCAAACTGTGGGTCTAAAATAACATCTGTGACTGTGGATCCAATGTGCTAGAGGGCCCTGGAAGCTTCCATGTTTGAGATATTTCACGACAATAAAGGAACAATAAAAAATGATCCATTGACAAGTACATTTTGGTACATGCTAACATCCCTATAAGTTTTCAAGCCTGTGTCAATAACTAAATTTTAATTTTGAAACTGATGTTACACAAATGCATATTATCATATGAGGGAGCATATGCTACATGTGTAGCTGAGCCAGACTTATCAACCTTGAAAAAAATTCATGGGGGAGATTTTTCAATCTCATGGGGGAGACTCTAAATTTTAAATTTTAGTAAGAAATAATAGAAAAATAAAAAATTTTCATGCGGGAGATATGCATTTTTTTCATGAAGAAATTATCAAAATTTTACATAAAAATAGGGATTTATTGGGGAGACTTGGCAAGTATGAGCTAGCCCTTGGCCTCGTGTGATATCATAAGTACTTCAATAATAAAGATCTGACCATTTGATTTGGCCATTTCATAAAATAGGAAGTTGCTATTCATACTACATAGCTTACCGAGGCATGAACCTTCCACGATTAGAAGTGAGAGACATTATGGGTTAATCGCTATGCTCAGTTTAATCACTTATCTACAGACGCCCCTGCTTATGTGACGTGGCTATATAAAATAAAACAAAATTAAAAAAGTGTCTTTTAAATAATGGAATATGTACGGTACACATCTGCACATTGCATGCATCTCTCACTTGTGCAAACATTTTGACCCCAGAATCTATAAAAAGTCACTATTTTTATAATTAATTAGTTTAATTACACCTGCAGAGTGATCATATGAATTAGTAATTTGTAATAATTGTTTTTAAGACAAACGTGATTTATTGAACGCGTTCGCTTTTGTAAGATAAAAAGTAATGGAGTGCCAGAATAAAATCTCACATAGACTCAAACCCCTCGATCATAAGTTTATCGTACCTTAATGTCTTGAAGTTAAGATTTCTTTTGAATTGTACAGATGGACGGCACACCTCGCATTATACCGGCCTTGAATCTCTCTGTAAAAATGCCTACATCAAGGAGCATTTATCCTTCTGTCAATTCCAATATCGGTCCCTGCCCGTAAAAGCCACCACATGCACTTGGCTTAAGCTGGCATGCTACTGCATTATATTAATTATATTACAAATTTTCATAACTTAATGCTTCAGTTAACTATGTCTCGTTTAGAAGAATCAAATAATTGTATAAACGTGAACATACTTGGCCTTACAATACTTCTTGATGTAGTTTTTCTAGGCTCAAGAAACATTTAGTCATCTTCTATCACTTGTTTTCGCCAAAAAACACAAATTCTATCAATTCTTTCTTATCTTTTTCTTTTGCATATTTACCAGCTTTCAACTCTTAAAGGATGTGCAGACGCCCTGAGTTGTGTTAAGCAAATTCCCATCTGTCTATTGTCAATAAAAGATAAATACTTTTCTGGTTCGGAGTCCACTTTTAACTCTTTGTATGATAAAAGTTTACTACTATTTTGTATTGATGAATACCATTCTTGTATAAAATCATCTTTAACTCTTTGTTTAATGTTTCCCAAAAATGAGAAATGGTTCCTTATAAAATTTGGCTGATTCCAAGCATATATTAAACCATGTTCATACAAAAGTTGTTTAACATTACTTGCCCAATTTTTCTTACCGTTTGCACAATCTTCTAAGGTTTTCCGATATACATATTTTGCTGTAATATTAACTGAGCTCTGAAGTTTTAACCCGTACTTAATAATGTTTACAAATCTACTGACGGATAAGGTAAATCTACCTAGCTCACCATACACACATCATTACAAACACCCGTTTTTATACCTAAATTGCTTTTGCAATATTTCATGTGGAAGCGCTCTAACTGTTTAGATTTTGTACAACCCCATACACGCGAACCATAATTCAAAAACTGATCCAACAAAAGTATCAAATAATTGTAGACCAGTTACCAGACTTAATTTATACCATCTAATGTGAGATAGAACAACATTAATCGTGTTGAGTAATTTACCATGAACAAACTGATTACTTAAAGTAAAGTATCCTGTATAATTGCATACAACTCCTATGTAATTGAAATTATTTACAACCTCTATATTTTTATCTTTATACACCCAGGTTTCATTGGGATAACCATGACCTTTTTGGTCTAAATACCACAATTTGGGTCTTCTCTATATTTACTTCCAAACCCCAAATATTACAGTAATCTGATAACTGATTTAAATTACTCTAGAGATCTTCGATAGAGTTACCAAATATTATCATATCGTCAAAATAAAAAAAACATATTAATAAAAGTGTAAAGTAAAAATGGAATGTCCACTACTGATTTTATCTTATATAGAAAAAACTCTGACGTCTTTAATTAAAAGTGCAAACATTATCGGCGAGATTGTCTCCCCTTGTCTGAGGCCCACAGAATATCGAAAAAAATCAGAAAAAGAATTGCAATTTCTCATACGCGATTTAACGTTTTCATACATAAAACGTATTATACTAAGTAGATTTCCATCAAAACCAAGCTTGAATACTTTCAACCACAATGCATTTCTATTCACAGAGTTAAAAGGCCTTTTTAATTAAATAAAGGAATAATAAAGTCTGTTTGTAGAATTCAATGTTATATCAATGACATTTTTCAATAGAAATATAGCATCTACAGTTGAATGCCCTGTTCTAAATTCAAATTGTGCGTCAGTATTAACATCATGATCATCACACAAATGTACAACTCTTAATTTAAATTACTTGAAAAACGTTTTCTGAACTAATCAATAATGTATTACCTCTATAGTTAGATACCATATTCTTATTTCCCTGAGGTAGAGGGATAATATATCCCCATTTACGGAGGAATTGACATTAATTAAATATCATTTTGGTTTCCAATAATTTCTTCTTTTTTATCGATGCATTTATATCTCTGTTTACTACTTTAAAAATTCTCTCTATTTTCTAAACATTTAAAATTGTTAAAAACAAATAAGGCTTCTGTAAATTTGTCTATCTTAATAACACTCTTTGTCCAACCACTCTTTAGAATTACAACCTTTATCAAAATTACCCTAGTTGTCCAATACAATATCCTTTTCAAAATAAATGTTCTATATATCATAGAGGAAAACTCCTGTATCGTTACATCAATATTTACAATTTCTGAACTACGGTTGTTGACAATTGTGTTAAAACATGGTAAAGAAGCAATTATTCTGGATCGAAATGCATCCCTTTTATCACTATTCCACTTAATTGTGCAAGCAGTGTGCAACGATTTCGTGTCTCTGCCCACATTACAACAAATATCAAAAGTAAATGGAGCATGATCACTAGAAACATTAAAATCATGTACTTGAAAGCTTTCTATTATGTAGAAATTCAGTTCGTTTAACAATAGATAATCGATTACTAAACACCCAGCCTTACATGCATAAGCGTGTTTACCTACCCCACAATCATAACCTAATCTGCCTTTGGCTATCCTCAATGATGTGGTTTTACATGTTTCTTCGTGAATTACACACAGAACTTGAGACATACGTTAGCGTGTCAGGTATATAATAAAACATCCAGACCACCTATAAGATTATCATGCAAAATAAAGTCGGGTTTATCTGCTGTTCTTGCATTACAGTCACCAGCAAGGACAGATCCATGCTGCTGAAACTGAAAAAAACATCTTTGTGTAAAATGTCAAATAAATCAACATCATAGAATGCATCTGCAGGGGAGTCATCTGTCCATTAATACATGGTGCATGAAGATATCATTATCAAACATAAAATAATCTTTATCAAATGTCAACCAAATCAAGGTGTAAAAATCGTTTTTGACTACAGAAATCCCACGTTTAACATCCTCTTTACCGTAAATCACTATCCCCACACACTTTTTCTCTTAGCCCGCTTATGTTTGAATTTTCGAAATAAATCCCAGTATTGTAGACCTGGTGTATCTATATCACTATCACTTGAAGTCCATGTTTCAAATAAAATAATAAGATAATTCAATTAAAAAGGTTCAGAAAATCACAATTTTCAAGTTTGTCCCTGCTTTAACCATTACAGTTCCATGCACAAACGTGTAACCCACAGCCAGTGTTACTTCATCCGGATTTCCCCCCCAATTGTAAATATTGCTTATATTTGAATACATACATTTAGTTTACATTTTAAATTATTATTTTTATATAAAGATACTTATATGTTAGATGTTAAATTAGCAAAATTGCCAACATGAATGCAACAAAATTTTAAAATCATCTACACATGCTTTATTCGATTATCCCCATTCAAGTTCAAATGAGGTAACACACACACCAAGTGCCGTCATCGCCAATCTTCAGATGAATGGAGTCTGCGTATGTAGTGAATTAAAGTAGTTCAGTTTGCTGCACGTTAGCCAATCAAATTATATATATATATATATATATATATATATATATATATATATATATATATATATATATATATATATATATATATATATATAAAGTTGTTATCGCCTTGTTTTCGTTTCATGGTCTTTCTAATTTTGTCATCATGCCACTATATTTAGCCATAGGGAATTTCTATGAACGCAATAGAAAGATCATTTCTTGATAATTCCTTATCTAGTGTTTTCTGGAACTGTACTAGGGTCTATATACTGACAGACGTCGAGTTTCTCGGCAGATCAAGTTTAAAATAGCTAGGAAGAAGGGAGAGTACCAAAGACTATTTTTGAAACCAAGTTATACGAGAGCAGACCACATCTTTTTTAAAGTTATACGAAAATAAAAAAAAGTGAACATCAATATTATATACTAATTTGAATTTATTGTGTGATCCAGTGGACATCTCTTAATATCACGTTCGGAGTGCAATTTATGTGTGTATTCGAGTGGATCTCTAGCTATAGGAATATAACAAATCTCAGATACCAGAGTATAAATCTTTAGGATGTCCAGGATATAGATACAAATCTGGTAAAAAAGGACAAACACGGACTTGTGGAAACCAAGTGTTGGGATCAGGTGCCATGACCGAATAAGCATCCCCTGTCGACCGGTCACACCAGCCGTGAGTCCGTAGTAATATTCAAATGCAAATGAAATGTATGAGGGACGAATCCTTGTCACAATTGGTACAGATGTCTCAACAACCACCAACGAAAAGTCAACTCAACATTTCACTTGGTAAAACCGGACAAGAATTGATATTGTGAATTTTGACCACTTAGATTAAGGTTTTATTTTGTTATTGTTAATCAAATTTATAAATTTACTTTACTGTGTTTTTGATTTTTGTTAGAATACTTTAACAGAATTTTGGGGTTGTCAGGGATCGATCATTTAATATCATTCAATTCTTTTATTTAAAGTACTCAACAAATTTCTTTACTGTTCAAACGTTAAATCCAGCAGGAATTGATATGTTATTTCAGGTATAGCACATTTTGCAAATGCCCGACCGGGAATTGTTATAATCTCTGAAGATTTACATTTTGAGCCTGGAGTTAAATAATCGATGATGGTATTAAAACTTTAGTTGGTAAAACATTAGTGACAGAAGAAATTGTTGTATCGTATGAATTTTTGTTGAGGAAGGTTTTCATTTAGATGTAAAAGGATTTTAATTTGAAATGAAAAATGCGAAATAGAAGAGCGACAAATGGAAAGAGAACTTGAAATTGAAAAGTATCAATTAGGACAGAGCGCTTCAGAGAGAGCATGAAAACCAAAGACAATTTGAGCTCGAGAAATTCAGATTACAACATGAAACGCGGGTTAAATCATATCCATTGCCTGTCAGGTTTAAAGTTAATGCTGCGAAAAACATTCGCAAAGTGCCAAACTTTCGGAATAAATATGATAATAAATACTTCCCGCAGTTTGAAAAGGTCGCGGAAAGTCTTAAGTTGTCGCGAAATGTTTGGCCTACTATGTCACAAAGTATGTAAATTGGCAAAGGGGCAGATGTTTATTCGGCAACGGGTATAGGCGATAGTACAGACTATGACAAGATGAAGGCTCAATTTTAAAAGCGCATGAACTCGTACCAAAAGCTTATAAATGAAATTTTAAGAAATCTGACAATCAAACTTATGTTGAATTTGCTAGAGAAAAGAAAGGATTTGTTTGAACAATGGTTATAGTGAAAAAAGTGTGAACAAAAGTTTTTAAAATTTATGCGAACTCATCCTTGTCGAATAATTTAAATTATGTGTACATCTAGATTTGAGAAAGCGTTTAGAAGACAAACATGTCAAAACTCTCTCAGATACTTATACTCTCACTCACAAAAAGAGTTTTTTTTGGCCAAAATTATCTGGGAGAACTAGTGCAAAAAAAAATTTCATTAGAGTTTCAGTCATCGTCATTTCATCAGTCCAATTTACGGCTAAAATCTCCCGTAGGCGGTCTTCTACACAGTCTAAAATATGAACGTGTGGAAGGTCTTGGAGATAAAGGGTAATTCCCTATCTGTGCGTATTGTAAGAAAAAAGGTAATATTGTTAGTGAATATTGGAGACTTAAAAGAAAGAATGACCTCGAAAAACCAAATACAAATGCCTGTGTTGCAGTTAAGACTGGCAGAGAGCCTACTGTTTTGCCTCAATCTGAAATTCCTGATGTTCAGGATTGTTGTAAAGCCGGTTTTCATGATTCTGTGGAAGATTATAAGCCCTTTTTCGTCCCGGGGATATATATCAATTGGGGCGTCTAGTGAGGATTTACCTGACATATTATTTTTAATTTTTTTAATGCTGTAAACATGCTTTGATAAAATTCAGGTAAACAACATGTTCTTTTGTTTATAGATATTTAAAGAACATACTCTTTTAAGATGTATTTTGAAAAAAGCTTTCCATGTATATATATATATATATATATATATATATATATCAAGGATATTTCAATCCTCCTTCACTTTTGTCACAAATAATTGTTTCATATTTTATCAAAGTTTTTTTGTTTTGCTTTAACAAGTTTTTGCAATATTTTCTGAATTGAACAGTAGCCAATTGAGGTATGTTTACAGATGATAAAGAGTAACATAACCTTGAGATACATAATGTTGAGATAACAACTGCTCTACCATGTATGTCATTTATCTCTGTTTTCATATATTTTTTTATTTTATCACATTTAATCATCACATTCATCACATTTTGTGTTATTTTTACCTATGTAAACACCAAGTATTTGTAAATAACTGGAAGCTACCTTTAAACAATAAAATACACTTTCAATTTGTGTCAACTCACTACTACCTGACAGAAATATTTCAGATATTTTTTTGTTTATTTTAGCCGTTTTCAACCAAACTTGGTCACTAGTATCAGTACCTAAAATTGCAAAATGTATGGTCCCCATCCCAGGGGCCCTAGGGAGGGGGTAAAATCCATGAAAAATAGGGTCGTTTTAAAAAATCCACTGAGTTACCTTACTGAAACAAATGGTTTATATGGTTATAATGTTCTAGAGTTGCTCTACAAAAATTGCAAAATTCATGACCCAAAGGTTATAGATTCTGTCCCTAGGGCAGTTCTAAATTAACTACATAGTAAAAATGGCCAAATACTAAAAAACAAACTTTTCAACTCTTGCACACCTTAAAGGAAAACAGAATGCATAGTTTGAAAGAACATGAATTTCTTTATCACAATTGCAAAATTTATGACCCAGAGGGCATAAATTCTGCCCTTAGGATGGGGCTACATTTACTATAAAGTAAAAATAGCCAAACCTTCAAAATTCTTCTTCTGAACTCCTGGAGATCTTAAAGGATAACGGAATATATGGTTAGAAAGAGCATGAAGCCCTCTCCCAAAATTGCAATATTCATGACCCTTAGGGCCCTCCACCAAGATTGTAAAATTTATGAAGCTGAGGGCATGGGTTCTGCCCCCAAGGTGAGGCTAAATTTACTATAAAGTAAAAATATCCAAATCTTCAAAACATTCCTCTCAACTCCTGCATATCTTAAAGGAAAACTGAATGAATGGCTAGCGAGAGCATGAATCCCTCTACCAAAACTGTAAAATTCGATTAATTCATTACCATGAGGGCATGGGTTCTGCCCATAGGGTGGAGCTAAATTTACTATCTAAAAATAGTTGAGATCCCAACCCCTAAACCATATATTTTCTATTCCTCATGACAAAACAAGTTTAATGGTGATATTTTGGGGTCCCCAAATATTGAATTATCTAAAAATAATTGAGATCCCCTTCCCTAAATCATATATTTTTCTATTACCCATGACAAGACGAGTCTTTATTGTGGTATTTTGGGGATCCCAAGATCATTCCCCATCCCATTATTTTAGAAATCTATAATTATCTCAAAAACCGCTGAGGTCCCCACCCCAAAACCAAATATTTTCTTATTCCCAATGACAAGACAAGTTGTATGGAGGTATTTAGGGGAATCCCAGTTAATTCCTCAATCCTTAATTTCAAAAAAATTCAGGTTATCTCAATTTTAGAAAGTTTCATTTATCTAAAAAATGTTGAAATCCCCACCTCTATATCATATATTTTCGTATTACTTTTGACAAGACAAGTTGTAGTGTGATATTTTTGGGTTGTCCCTGGGGTCTTTCCTCACCCCTTATTTTCAGAAATCTTAGTTTTCAAAAACCATTGAGATTCCCATCCCTAAACTATATATTTTCTTCTTACCCATGACAAGAAAAGTTTCATGGTGATATCAATGTGCCTTGGGGCAAGAGTACTGTCCATAGGGCAGGGCCAAAATGTTGAAATCCCCACCTCTATATCATATATTTTCGTATTACTTTTGACAAGACAAGTTGTAGTGTGATATTTTTGGGTTGTCCCTGGGGTCTTTCCTCACCCCTTATTTTCAGAAATCTTAGTTTTCAAAAACCATTGAGATTCCCATCCCTAAACTATATTATTTCTTCTTACCCATGACAAGAAAAGTTTCATTGTGATATCCATGTGCCTTGGGGCAAGAGTACTGTCCATAGGGCAGGGCCAAAATGGTTATATTGTGGAAATAAACATAATTGCAGAAAATCTCCTTCACTTTTGTGCATTATGAAGAAACAATGAATGCATCATTAGAAAGAGCAAAAAACTTTACCATAATTGTGAAACTCGTGAACATTTTTGTCGGTAAGGCACACAAAGTGATTTGTGTTTTTATTTGTGTGTATCTAATTCGCATATACAAATCTCACATCTCACAATTATATGATTAAACTTACAATCTTATAAAACGATTGAAGATAGTTAAATCAATATATCCATCATCTATTATGGAGTATAAAGAGCACATAGTTGACACAATGATTTTTAAAGACCCCCAAAAAATTGTGTATACTCAGGTGACCGTTAAGGATTATGAGCCTCTTGTTCCTTTTATGTACGAACCGATGTCTTTACATGTAATATGTCTCTTGAGTTTTCAACATAGATATACCGCTGATCACTAGCGTTCAGTACTGTAGCCAAGTTACTTAGCAGTAATATACTCGCAAGGTTTCCTCAGTAGTTATGCCTAGATCTGTCTGTTTATAAAACTGTTATTTTATAGTGTGTGTTAAAAAAGCTAAGAGAATAAAATCAAATATTTTAGAGGGTGCGATACGTACAACTGACTGATGACGTTAGTCTGCAGATAAGATTTAATGGACTGCAATTACTATTTAGATCATAAGGTGTGTTTTATATAAAAAACATGGTCAATGAAGAAAAAAAAATGGAGATTTCTGCAGGAAACTAATCCGATATCGGGTCCGTCTATTATAGACTTCAGCAAGATGACATTTTGGCGCGGAAATTTTGGCATGATGCGATGGCATTAAGCCTTGACTTACAAATGATAACAGCTTTTATGTTTAAGATTCACAGGACCTACAACGCTAAACATGGATTTTGTGTTTTTTTATAAATTATTAAAGCAAATTGAAAACAAGTCAATCAGATGAACATCCAAATTGTTTTCTTTGTATTAAATATTTTTCATATAATTTATATATTTCCCTGTGATATTGGCTAAAACGTGTGTTAAAGTGTTTAGCGCGTGTTAATTTTGACATTTCATAGAAATTAATTTAAGTCGGTTTCCCGAATAAGATCAATGATAAAGTAATTTAGTATAACAGTTTGATATCGTTTATTGCATTCGAAATCTATCAATTTAAATTGTACAGTAAGATAAACATGAAAGAGAAACTGAATATACAAGAATGTATAAAAAATGCATACAAATTTATTCACATACAATACATTAATGCTCGCTTTTTTAATTCAAGCTGGGAAAGATAATAACCCTTAAATGCTGTTTTATCCGGGTTTGGTTTTGAAATTATGTTTTTTTTTCCCTTAGCGTTTTAACTACTTAGTTTGATATTTTAATACTATGAAGTAAGTTCTCTAAAATGATTTCAGCAAAATAAATATAAACTGATAATCGAATGGATGTGTCCTGGCATAAAATATAACATTATGTCGTTAGAAAGGTAGATAGCTGATTTCGAGAAGTTTCTATGGAACATTTTCCACGGTGGTGGCAGGGGAACAGGGGAAGCTGCCTCTTTCAGAACACAAGGTCCATTCTCATTAGGGATTCGCAATTGTTCTTCAAGCTGAGACCGTTTTTATATCTAATTTGTCCTGAGTTTCAAATGTCCCTTCCACCCAATTAAATAGGCCACATAGAACTCCCTTAAATTGACGAGGCAGTAAATGAAATGTTATATGCGGGTTATTAGAAAGGTCAAGGTCAATATGGACTTTTCAATTAGTAGCTAGAAAGATTGACGGATCTTATATACTTTCCTTCACCATCGATGCATGGTTACTTAGCTAGATTGGAAAAAGCGAGACATTGCATTAGTTTAGATCTTAAAAATGGGGTATTGGCAAGTACAAAGATGATGATTGTAAAGAGAAAACAGCATTTGCTTGTCACAAAGGGGCATTCCTATTTAATGTGATGCATTTTAGTTAAGTAATACATTTGCAAAACCCTCTAGATATATCTTAGTTATATTCAAGTAGTATATAATTAGATCAGGTAGTATGGTTTAAAATGAAGTTAACGAAATGAAATTTCTTTAAAACAGAAATAAAATACAATTTTTTTAGCCCATCATCAACATATAGGTTCTCCTTGAGGTCTAGTTGTGCAGTGTACATTTTCAGGCGGTTCGGATCACAAAACTGGCTGCCAGGTGGCTATCTTGGATTTAGACAATTAAGGTTTATTATGTATTTCTTGAAAATCATTTGGGTATCTGCCACCGAGCAGATACCTAAATCATACATATCATTGATTGTTATGGGGAGACACGTTTAGTTGTGCATATGGGGTCCTTCTCACCCCCCTGAAATTTATATTTTTGCTTATAACTTACAAACTGTTCACAACCCACTTTTAAACCCCATATATATTATTGTTATGGTGAGACAGACCCATACAGTGTTGCATATGGGGGGGCTCCTGCCCCACTACCTGAAATTGATATCTTTGCTTATAACTTATAAAACAATTCACAGCTCCAACATTAAACCATATGTATTATTGATTGTTATGGGAAAACTCATTCAGTAGTGTATGGGGGATACTGCCACACCCCTGAAATATACACTTACTACATTTTGCTATATTTGATATCAAAGAAGGGACCAACGAGCATATTATTATGTGTCGTCATCAACATTTTCACTTTTAGAGGTTGACAGGAATGGTTAAGCTATCTTCAGTCTGTCATAGATAAAATGAAGAACATTCGATGGGATATCTTGTATTGTTAGCGATCAGGGAGTAAAACCTAGTGAAAATAAATAAACAGCTATATCAATCACCTGTACCTAAGTATGAGAGTTAGAGAATGTTATGGCAGCATGTGTACAGTTTTGATAGGTGTTCATATCTATTTTCTCAAAGATAGTAGACCCCCTGATTGAATTAACCAAGAAGTTGGATTTCTGTAAACAAAACTTAACAGTGTTGTTGTATTTGCAGCTAGGTATGATACAAGCAATTCTAGTTTGTCATATTCAGATGCTATTGACTCTTGTAATAACCCTTGTCTAAAACAATTAATAGAAACCTATACCTGTTTCCTGTGCCTTGAATAAATAAATATCGAAGAAAACTGATCCACTATCGAGAAAGCGTTATCTGGATTTAAAACCGATATTTTCTTCGGGGATACATCGTAACCAGGGTTATCTTCTCCTTCATTGATAAAAAATGACCGTCACCATAAAACTGAGAAAAAAAAATGTTGAGCGTGATGTAAAACAATAAAACAACAAATCTAAACATATTAATTTTATTTGTTATAAATCGTTGAATATTTGAAATGTAATTAAATAACATTTTGACACTTTAAAGTCAATTTTTGACATTTATGAGTGTTAAAAAATGACACTAATATTTAAAATTGTATGGGTTACAATTCCATATTCCAATTGTGACAGTTATTCTTGTCTAGGAAAATAATACATATAAGTGTTTCGGAACCTTTGTTGACGATTTAAAAGAATAAGTAGTCAAAGGAAAGGGAAACGAGTTGAGAATTCCTCAAAGCGAACAAAGCAACAGAATCAATCACAAACAAGCTATATTCTGTGACATTTTATTTTTTCTACATGATTAAATATGACAACAAACACAAGACACGAGGGAAGTACTCAGTGAACTGATGTACATTAATTTATAAACAGGGAGCACTCGTTTGGCGTGAGAAACCTGATATTAGAGTCTGTTGGGAAAACCTATAAACGTAGAGAATGAAATTTGTGCATAGGAATAGCTGGCTTATTCGTCAGATCAATTATACTCAATACGTAAATCGGAAGATTCGCGACATGTTGTAGCGTTTTGGGTACAAAAATGTCCATGTACATCTTTTCAAATGTTTTTGTTATGACAATCTCCTATGAGACAATTATTATGTAACAGTTTAAACATATAAATAAAATAATTAAACCCACATATTGCAAGCATCACATATGCAGTTTGACAGTATATTGGGGACTGATATATTCCTATTTTCCGACAAATCTGAAAAGATAACGTTTAAATCTATATTTTTGCGACTGAGCGATTTGTTTGACATGGACAAAATTAAATGAAACGAAATTTTTTAACTTTGCCATATTTACATTTTACAATCGCTAATCAGAATTCTCGGATTTTGAAAAAGGCATTTGTTGCTTCTTTAAATACAGAGCAGGATTTTGGGAAATGGAAAATATATTAGTCATTTTCCGAACAAAACTTTAGATCTTCCAATTCGTTTGTGAAAATATATTCATTCGTTTGTGAAGATCTATTTACTTTCTGTTCTATTTATTTTCGATTATTCCTCTACACTTATTGTCGCCTTTTAGTACAAGTGATTAAAGAAAAAAAAACTCGGACTTAAAGTTATTCTAGCTTGGAAGAAATTTATTGCAATTTAAAACTAAATAGCCATAGCATGTGAATAGATTAAACCAGAGGCTATGGTGGCTGATTTCTACCATTTCGCGTTATTTCTAACGCGAAAAATCGCAGTGTGGCAGTGTGTCACCTTTAATTACCTACGCCAAAAAGGCGAGAAAATTACCACTAAAAGGTGCCGTTTTAGACTTTTAAAAATCTAGCCCTCTCAAGTAACTTTTGTCGCCTTTGAGTGTTGTTATGACCAACGCGAAAACTTCATCGCCTTTTCGCGATGTCCAAACGCGAAAACGCACCGAACGTCGCTTGTTTAAAACACGAAAACCCGCTGAATGTTGCCTTTTTGTCTTGTTTAAAACCAACTGAACGTCATTTTGTAAGATAAACATGAAAACCAGCCGAACGTCGCTTTCTCGCATTCCGGAATGACATGCGTATACAAAACGAAAATCGAAAGTAGAAAAAGGCAAATAACAGACTTAAGGTTGAATATTTTTTAACTTACTACTGAATACTATTTCAACTTATAAAATTTTTATTTGCATAATGTACAAAAATCTCAGATACCAAGGTGTAAATCTTTAGGATGTCTAGGTTATAGATACACATCTATAATTATGTAACACAAATGTCAATAGTCATTAAAAGTTTAGCTTGGAATTTACCTGTCGCCTTGACCGTTGAACTACTCTAGCGTAATTATTTGCTACCAATGAAAAGCTGGTTTTCCGTTTCCGGTCAAAATTTGGTGGGTAGCAAAGTTTCACGCTACACTCGAAGTGGGTATGAGGGTTTGACTACCCCGTGAAATTTTGATTTTTTTTACTATCACATGCATTTTTTTTAAGAATCTTATATCTATTGATCTTTTTTTATTTATCTTTTTATAGATCTTAGTAATTTAACGGCCTTGTTTGTAAAAATATGCATGTTTAAAGATGTTTTTCACCGCCGAGGCGTGACTTCCGGGATCAGATGATGAGAGAGAGAGAGAGAGAGAGAGAGAGAGAGAGAGAGAGAGAGAGAGAGAGAGAGAGAGAGTCCAAATCACAAACGGGAGTTTCGTGCCGTAATATATATATTGATCCTTGACAATTTTACTGAAGCAGTCGCAATCAAACTTTAAAGCGATACGAGCTGTCGTGGATGAAAATTTTTACATGCCTATTTATGTGATATCCTATCTCATATTTATTCCAAACAGACCATCTGGTGGTTAGAATAAGAAATGCATGTGTAAAATTGCAACAATCTAACCAAACGTAACCCGTAATATCAGTGATTTTTTGTCCGCCATACTTTGTTCATTGTAAATTAATTCTCCGTAGTTTTTTTTACAAAGAAACCAATAAACACATTCTATTCTTATTACCCTTTGTGTTTATTTTCGTACATCATCATTTCATACCTGGATCATGCAAAGCCTGTAACTTTCAGGGAATAAATGATACAGATTCCCGGAAAATGACGTAAAGAAACAATCAGTTACTATAACGACGTCTGTGTTTTTGCGGGTATATGTATTATTTATTCCCTCAAGGTTACAGGACCGCAGTTATCGTGAAACTGTCTATTTGTTGATTTGTTGAGCAGAAAAACAAGTCACCTTTGATCTCTACCGCCCGATGTTCTTTGTGTCCTCTCCGGTTCTTAGTCTCTGTAGACCCGGCGTGTATTCTGAAAGGTGACAGATGTCTATATCACACTCGACTCCACAGAACCATTTCACGATGACTCACTTTTCTGCCAGCTTTTGAGTAGCCTGACTGGTGGCTTATATATAACTGTATGTGCCTGTTGACAAAACACATGGTGAGATAAATCTCAATGGCTAAAATGAGATCTCTACCGCCCGATGTTCTGTGTCCGCTCCGGTTCTTAGTCTCTGTAGACCCGGCGTGTATTCTGAAAGGTGACAGATGTCTATATCACACTCGACTCCACAGAACCATTTCACGATGACCCACTTTTCTGCCAAAACACATGGTGAGATAAATCTCAATGACTAAAATGAGAACTTTTAATTGCTTTGTCCAATACTGCCATTACAAGTAGTGAGATGCATCTCACTGATATTATATACAGACAGTACCTGTAGTGAGATATATCTCACTGACTAAATTGAGATATGATTTAAACCATGTCAGGTATTGGCATTACTCATGGTGTGATGCCTGTCAGTGACTAGAGTGAGAGCTTATATACAACTCTATATGGGCTACTGACAATACATCTGGTGTGATAAATCTCACTAGCAAAAGTGAGAATTATTGATTGCTTTGTCTTAATCTGGCATTACATGTGAGATCTAGCTAAATGGCATAGTATACTGTACCTGTAGTGAGATATACTAAATGAGAACTGACAAATGTCTCGTGAGACTTAATCTACTATTTATCAGGTCCGATTAAATGTAACGAACTCGTATAGTTTCGACTCTGGTACGTGTTAGGCAGGGTAAGAGTTGACTGAATATCGAGCACTTTAAATTCAGCCGAACTCGGCCACAGTATTATAAAGCATGCTATAAACTAGTGCATAGTCTTACTAGGCACGCGGATATTCACCAATTATAGATATGGATGTTAAGTCAATAACTGATTAGATTTAAAATGAATACAATTCAGCATATTATATATTAATTTCGATCTATTAAACATTTTTCGTGAAGCAGAAAGTCAAACAACGGTGTAAATTCTACTTGACCAAAAATATAAAACTGGATTATTTGTTTGTTTATTTTATTTTTAACGTCCCACTCAAGAATCATTCACTCATTCGGAGACGTCATCAAATGCCAGAGAAGGGCTTCAAATTTTGGCCTATGCTCGGCACTTACGGTCATTGAGCAGTGAGGGTTTTTAACACGCCGACACCTACCCCATGTTTGTTTTTCAATTTCTTTCTCTGCTTTTTACTACATAGACTGATATACAATAACGAAAATAGATATACATAGACATAAGAATTCTTATATTCCTAGTATATATTTTGTGAGAATTGCTCGAGGAACCACGGTTTGGCATTTTTTCAATTGCAATTGATAAACTTAGCCTTACTATTTGTATATGAATACCACACTGGACCTGATCTTATTTTCAGAAACTATATAGGAATATAAGATTTGTATGCCAATGTATAGCTGTTATATGTAATTGTACAACGGGTACAAATAGTATAAGAATCTAAATAAGTTGTTGGTAAACACAGTTAATGCTCTTTTAATATGATATAAATTCAAATATGCAAGTTTCTGTAGCAGAAACCACATTTTGTCTATGGGTTAATTCTTTGACATTTCAGTGCTTTTTTGTCTAAAAACTGAAATTACAAATCCTTGCACCTGTTATCATTAATTGACCTTTGACTTTGGGTATAACGTGGATTACTTTATTTCAGCTTCGTTTTGTTATCAGTCATCGACTAACAAAACGCTGCACATTTGCAATCCTCTGAAAATTCTAAATCTTGCATTGAGTGGGGGCATTCCACTTATGGGATACCTGGCAAACATGGTTCACAAACCAGTATTTTCTCATCTGTTAAAACGAAATGCTGAATTGACTACTAAACCACAATCAGGAACGGAATCATGAATTTTAAGCAACATATTCTATGAATTATTCTATAAAAATAGATTTCAATTGTTTACCAAGCCAAGGTAGTGGGGAAGATATTATAATTAAGGAAACAAAACTTACCGACACAAAGCAAGGATCTACATGTTTTACCAACTAAGCTGATCTTGTGATTTTGCCAGTTTGGGGATTATCTTGCAGTGACCACACTGGTACGTTGTGAACAGCACAAAGATAAAGATCCTGAAGTCGCCTTCATTGAACGAAAAATGGGGGCCAAAATGATTTTTTATGAAAATTTTTTCGTACTCGTTTTGATAATGCAACAAACATATTCAACAGTGGTGGATCTAGTAAATTTTAAAGGGGTTGGTTTGAGACTGGTTACATGAACTTATACCTTTTAAAACTGTCATGCAATGCATGAAAGCAGAGTGGGGATTTACAGTTTGAGAGGGTGCAAATTCAAAATATATTTGGAAATTTGTTTTTACTTTACCGACTTTTTATAGAAAAATTAACGGCACGTATTTTATCAGCTTTATAGAGTACGCTCTCCCTGGTCACTACACATATTTATCAGTAAAGGATTGTGAGGCAACATTTCATTAGGAGGTCGGGATTTACGCATCTGTCAGATAACATTAGTAATTTGGAGTTCCGTGGATGCATTTTCTGCCTCCAGACGCAAAAATACGCCTAGCAATCTGTTAATAAATCACATTGATTGTCCTTCTCCAAAGAAAGTTGGGTCAGCAAAAACGTTCTTATGTCTGCGTAGTATCCTCCAGACATTGAATTATGACCATTTTATCTTTAAAAAAACATTTCGTTGATAGATTAATTCAGATGTCCGATGAAGTATTGTATTGTAGATTACGGTTCCGCTAAAGTCAAGTTTCAGTAAAAGCTTGAAAGACAAACACCGAGCAATTATTCCGTAAGTATGAGGAAACCACCTTGAAATTTGGCATACTATTAAACGTTTTAAACTTTTTTAGTCTTGTGGACACTGTTATAAGTAGTGTTAGCTTCGAATTTATTTGAGGTAATAAAGTTAAATTTTCAAAAAATACAGAGCTTTATAAGATTAATTTTCCAAAATTAAATACCAATAGCTGTTACACGGGTTTTCTATGAAGGGCAAGCGCGCCATCTTTTAAATAAATTATGCGAACTTAATGAGATATTTTGATTTTCCGTTTGTGTTCCGCTGTTGATGAGCGCGCCATTTTGGAATATCACGACATGGAACAATTTCGCTTTCATACAAGAGATCGACTATGAATTAAGTATTCTCTTTAGCTGTAAAATATACCTATGATATGCACCAATCAACAAGCATCTAATACGTGTGCACTTTGTATATGGCGGGGACATTTTCCTGGATTATTATCAACACTGTTATCTGTTGTCGGTGATGGTGAAAAGTGAAATTAGATATAAAATAAAACGCACTTCTATAATCTTGTTTTATCAAAACATTTTGATGATTTGTTTTAATCATACGTTTATTTTAAACGAAATAGTTTTAAATATATTAAGACAAATGGTTTCTTCATGGAAACGTTATTTCTTGAGGTTTGCTACGGTTATTTTTTAAGTATTATCCGATTTTCGTCAAACTTAGTAACAAGATTAAATGCCTGAAGGGCTCGGGCAACGTCGATCGCCACTTTTTGCGTACATTATTTGGCGGAATTATGGCCCCTTATTAACGAAAAATGACATTTTCTGTCGATCCCGTGTAATCGCGGCAACAAATATTATCCGATTTTTTTCAAACTTGGTAACAAGGTAAAATGCCTAAATATCTTAGTTATGTTTGATCGCCACTTTTTGCATACATTATGTGGCGGAGTTATGACCCCTTTATTAACGAAAAATGTCATTTTCTGTTGTTTCCGTGCAATTATCCAATTATCCAATTTTCTTCAAACTTGGTGAAAGAATTAAATCCAAATGGGCTGACCCATGTTCGATCACCACTTTTGGCGGACGTTATTTGGCGGAGTTATGACCCCTAGATTAACTAAAAATGTAATTTTCTGTCCTTTTCGTGCAATACCGGCAACAGTTATTATCTGATTTTGTTCGAAATTGGTAACTAGGTTAAATGCCTAAAGGGCTCGATCAAGTTCGATCGCCAATTTTGGCGACGTTATTTGGCGGAGTTTCGGCTCATTGATTAACATATAATTTAATTTTATAACGTATCCGCTTAGCATCATTACAAGTATATAATATTCAGTTTATGCTTATTTCAACCAGTTCACTTAATTCCGTAATACATGCTCAATAATAAATACATCTAACATGTGTATAAGGCTTTAGTTTTTGTTCGATTTCCAAGCAATATATCTTGTGTCAGCAGCAAGAAAATCACATGTTTTAACCTAACCTCAAAAGAGTTTACTTACCATATGATTACCCTATAACGAAAGGAGGAAAGCGGGGGATATATATTCTACGAATTAGCTTGTTTTTAGTAAAAACTGGTTGACTGATATTCAGCTGATCTTTGATCACGGAGACGTAAACAGACCAATTTACAGAAGTACAGATATCCAATGGTGATACTATAAAGACACTCGTCAATTTACTTAGTAATTACCCATTTTTAATATCATGTCACAGATCAGAACAGATCTGACGATAAAACTGATCTCTCGTGTCAGCCATGAGTAAAATGTTCCCCCCCCCCCAAGAAAAAAAAACAAAACAAAAAACATTTTTTAAAACTCCTTAATTTTTAATTTTCAATGAACAGCAGATGATAAACCACAATGATAATGGTTATATTTTCATATAGCAAATAAAAATAAAACAATTATTCTTTATGTTTACAACACTAAATTGTATGGAAGGCAACTTGTTCAATCAAAGATTTTACAGCAAAACATCCTAGGGAGATAATTTACAATTGTTTCTTCTTAAATTTTATTATTTTAAAAATACATGTAAAAATTCAGCAGGGAAGCAAAAAGTGATTATGTAGGATATTTGGGAAATCTGTTGATATCCATAAACGATTAAGGAGTGAAAAATGCGCATGAAGACCCAGATGTAAGATTGTGAAACCAATATATAATTCTAGTTTATGTGTCGAAGTAAAAATGTAGTACGATTAATAATCGAAACTACTATGCATTAGAACACGACGAATTAGATGTGCAAATGGTCTCAACATCAACATCTGCGAATCCCAAACGATAAAGGAACAGGTGTTCGGAAGGAGTCAGCGTCCTCTGCTGGCATGCCAAACCCGTCGGAAATGTTCCATGGAAACCTTTATAGTTCGGTGAACGGGTCAAATATGGTGGAAAGCCCGACTGGCGTAAGGAAGTCACTGTCTGCCAACGGTCGTGCTCCCAGAGTCCTAGAGAATACTATCTAATATTACTGAGAGGGTGACTCCATAATGTTTAACAAAATTCCCGTATCGACCATAAAACTTCTTTAACGACGATTTAAAGCGTTCAACAAAGTAACCTTGTGTAAGTAGTTTATTGGCTAGTTGTTTCGTTCTCAGATTAAAACAGTCATAAGAAAATCATTCCCTGGCATAAGGTATAAGTTGTGAAATGAAAAGGGCAAAATGGAATATTATTACTTAGAAATGGGAAGTTTGTGATATAGAAATTGAAATCGTCGCGTTTGTCATGAAGGGAGTTGTGAAGTTGATCGTCCTTTCCAATCGACAGAAGTAAATCTAGGTAAAAACCAGTTGCTCTCTGTCGTCCAATTGCTCTCTAGCTCAAAAGGCTATATCTGGCCGAGGTAATTCTGAAATTCCGAAGTATTTGTGGACAGGACATCGTCGATATACGTGTAAGTAAAATTGAACCGAAATGCTAATTGTTTGTTTCCTTTAGCGAGCAGAAACTCTATAAATTCCGCTTCATATGAATACAAAAAATACAGGTAAGAGTGATGCACAATTGGTACCCATTGAAATGCCGACAACTGCAAAAATCACGAAGATGTTGTCTACTAGAAACCCCAGCATCTTAGTAATATCGTTTTCAGTGTACTTTGTATTGAAATCAGTGTTCCTTCACAAAATAATGTATCTCATTACCCAACACTAAATATCTATAGCTGCGATTTCCACTTTTGTATACAAAGGAGTTTTGTATTATAGATGTTAATTTGTTTTTGATTTTTTAACTAAGGCTAAGGAAACTTAAGACAACGTTTTCAAAGAAGACAGTTGATGAGAATCCTGTTTTCATATCATATACATTTGAATGACATTGGTTGTACTGTTAGGCATCCTATTAAACCTGAGAGACGTAAAGTGTTGGGTGCAAATCCAAATGGATACCGCATTATTAATCTAGTTTGCTTGCAATCACATGTAACAACCATTACGATACATACAAGTCATGTCAGTGTCGGAAAACCATACATATAACTGCAAATGGATAATCCCCCCTTGAGTTTACAAACTGAAATCAGGTCTCTAGGGTTAGCAAGTGTACATGTTTTATCTGTGATGTGTAAGGTTTGCAATTAGCAATTTACATTTCACAAATGTCCCAAACTACCAGAAAACAGACGATATGATGTTATGTTTAAGCAGTTTGGGGAAGAATTGCAACTGGGAAATGGTCCTTCTCACTTGAATGGAATTTCAAGTACTGTAAACTCACCTGGTATTTTCCAACCCACATTTTTGGCAATTGAGCAAGATATTAGGAACTGGTGTTATGTGCTTGATCAGAGTATGTTAGCAGCTGGCCAAGAAGAGCGAAAAATTGCAATTGAGGAAGGTGACTTTCACAATTTACTTCAATTACAATGGTTATTGCTGATGAATGATCCAAAAGAAACCATAAACATAGTTATAATGCTCTTAAAGGCGTTGTTATATTAATTAGGGAAGTAGCAATATTGGTGTATGCAATCGATATTGTTATGTTTGCAGTTTGGCTGACAGTAAAGACAAAGAATATGCTGAGCAACATTCCTGTGTTAAAAACTGGACTCAGGATGGAACCCAACATTATTATTGAAGGGAAAGCTGAAAGCAAACATGGTTTGTGTTATATGAAAGTTATTGGTAAGTTCCACTGCAAACAAAAACAATCTACATGCACTGGGGGATGAATCTAAAAAAAACATCCGTACTATATAAAGGCTAGAATACCAACATACTCTAAATCAACCACCATAACCGTGGTATAAACAGGCAAAATACCTACATACATTACACCCATCACCATACCCGTACTTTATTCAGGCTATAATGCCGACACACACTGAATGAACCATCATATACCAGTACTCTATAAGGCTATAATAAAGAAATACTCTGTATCCACCACCATGCATTTACTCACTCTCTATAATTCTGTAAATGTATATTTATCTGATTATAATGTATATATTGTAAATACATGTATGTTGATTTCTGATGTGCCAATTGGCATAAAAAAATAAAATAATCTGAATCTGAATGCCCGTGGTATAATGCAGACATACTCTACTCCCATCACCATACCTGTAGTATAAACAGGCTATAATGTAGGCATACACTACATCAACCACCATGCCCATGTATATTTCGACATGGATGTCGTTTTTACGACATTATTTGTTGTGTTTTCACATATTTTATCGTTATTTTAACATACTATGTCGAACAAACAACATAACTATGTATACTTTCTCTAAAATCATTACTCAACAATGCAGGGGATGCTGTTTGCTGTGACTTAATTTTGACCCAAATTATAAAAAGCATAAAACAGGCGAACTGTATGGTTTGCGACCAACTATTTTGTTGGGGGGGGGGGGGGGGGGGGGGGATATTAGCGGCAATTTTTCACCTATGTTTTTTCGTTTTTGTACATCTTAGGTACAGTTTTTAAAACAGTCCCGGGAATGGAAGTTCAAGGGACCACCTAGAATACTTAAACTCATGGATTGTAATAACCAAGCAATACTTTATTATGTTTTGTTAGGTTCAGAAGTTTTATAAGGTGTATATAATAAGTAGTGCTTCAATTAACTTAATTTTCATGAAATTTAAAAAGTTAGTGTTTATGTGAAGGACAACAAATTCCATGGGCGATTTAATACCCATGTTAATTTGGACTTCAAATTGTTTGTAGAAACTATTGTTGTTTTATAGAAATATAACAAATCTCAAATACTAAAGTATAAATCTTTAGGATATAGATACAGATCTGGTAAACATTGCCAAACACGGACCTCTGGAAACCAAGAAAGGGAACAGATGTCATGGAGGAGTAAGCAATCCCTGTCGACCGGTCACACCCGCCAGGAATTAACAGTGAAATCCAAATGAAATACATGAGGAACGAATCCTCGTCACTATTGGTACAGACGTCTGAATAACCGCCAACGAAAACACAACTCAACATTTCATTTAGTGAAACAGAGTAATCGCAAACAAGACTATTGTACCGACTGTAAAAAAAATGCGGAACGTTGACATGAAACACGGGATCCCTATGTCAATAATTTGTTAACATTTGTAATCAATAGTTAACATCTGCATATGAAATGTTCATATGTTGAACATGCCCTGGTTTATCGGATAATTTGTGAAATATAAACTTCATATGCGGGTGGTTGTAGGACATGACTACTTAAATGTGGACAATTTCCTATGGGAAAAACGAACTTGTCACATTTGTCGTATAGCTTAGTTGCCAATTTCCCGTCTGTGTCTATAGTAAGTAAAATTTCTAAGTATGAAGCGTGTGTGCTTGTTTTTGTTATATCTTTAATTTCTAGTTCTCTGGGATATATCGCATTTACATATGTGTGAAAATTGTCTGTTTCTGAATGCAGTATGCTTCGTATAAATAAAGCAACAGGTCAGCCAAAAAAGGAGCACAATTGGTTCCCATAGGAAATGTCGACAGTTTGTTGAAACACGTATCATAACATTACAAATATATTGTCTATTATAAATTCCAGCTTTTTTATATCGACTTAGTCTATTTATGTGACGAATCAGAGTATTGTTGGACAAAAGAAGTATCATGATAACCAATCACTAGATATTTAAATTTTCGGGTATCACTTTCACTTGTCTATGACGCTAAACATTCTCTCTTTTATTTTTTAATGTGGAATTGTTGTGCAAAAAGTAGAGAAGTATGTTTTGATACTGTGAATTTGAGACAAAAATTGTGTTCCTTCAAATTTTCTAAAAGTTGTTTAGAATTTTTAAGTATCCACATCTGATTTACACCGCCTCTGGAATAAGCAACTGTACAGTATTGCTGGAATTTTTATTAACGGCTGTCAGTATCTTGGTGAGGAGTAAAGATAAAGATTAGGAAGAGCATTTGCTTGATCCTGAAATGTACCCCTGCTTTTATGGGGTTTTGTGAAATTTAGGTATCCGATATAAATATGATAGCTCAAAATCAGGATCGGTTGTAGGTACATCAAAAACAGCGTAAAACGGACACGTGCCCCTGTGGGGATTTCGGGGTGTTAAGAATAGCCCCCTGCGCCCTTGC
The DNA here is from genome assembly GCA_030159075.1 of Atrina japonica. Taxonomy (NCBI): domain Eukaryota; kingdom Metazoa; phylum Mollusca; class Bivalvia; order Pterioida; family Pinnidae; genus Atrina; species Atrina japonica. The sequence goes on from BROG01000157.1 coordinate 1,057,038, forward strand.
ATGTCGTAAGAGGCGACTACGTGGGAGACCTGGTGGTCGTGGGTTTTATACCCGTGTCGTGGGGAAATGAGATCTTGGTGGCCGAGGGAATGGGGTTTCAGGACCCTTTGAACCAACACTCCACTCTGCTTTAAGGGAGGTTGAAACGGGCCAGATCTAATCTATCGGCAGGTCACGTCTTGCCCTGGACTGTTTTCAACGCTTTCAACGTATTGAGACATATTAAACATATTAACAATTTTATCAAGTTTCGTCATATGAAATTGTGTTTTGAACGTAATTCTTCTTTTTGTCCAGAATGCGGTGGATGTGGGTTCAATCGGATGTAATTTAGAAGTATCTGCATGCCGCGGACTGTTCCACAATCTTTCTATCGTTTGGTATCCGATGAAACATTGTGTCAGTCTAATGTTTTTTTCTTACAAATGAGTATACGTTCGCACGGCATTCCAGTGCATCGCTGCTGGGGACCCACAGTGTATTGCCCAGTCCATGTTGAATCTTCCTGAAGGGTGAGTGGATGCGAAAATTAAATTTATATATTTCTCCATGGATTCCAAACAACACACCCACCGAAACCTCAACCGGAAGACTAATTGACATTAGCGAAACAAGTAATGACACAGACACAATCCTTTTATGGGGTGAACATATTACAAATCAAACAGGACAAATTTGAGAAAATGTTATGTCTGAATAATGATGATTCCGATAATTATTTACATCCAGGGTCGGGAACTTACAGTGCTATTGATAATAATTGCAACTCCCTCAATATTTTACAAATTTGTCATGGTCAGTACATGACGACGTTTGTGAATGAACTTAATTAAAATCAACAGATAAAAACAACAACGAGACTCACAAAACATGGAAACTTAAACAAGCTGACTGAACAACGATAAAGTTCTATGTTCTACCGAGTTTAAAGATAATATTGTCCACTCTGATGATCCAGTAATTCATTTCAAAGACACTATTTTTTCAATAGCTGAGAAAACTAGTTTTAAGACCTCAACAGCTCCTACTATTTCTAATACCTCGACAGCTGCTAAACTTCTAACTACTAAAAGATAAATAAATAAAAAACAACAACAACAACAACAGCAAAAAACAAAAAAAAAAACAAAAAAGAAAAAACCGGAGAATTAGGGCAAAGGCAAGGCGAACATTAAAATCAAGGAAGAAAACATCATGGAGACATTTTGTTTCAAAGCTTACTAATATGACATGCATAACAAAAGTTTGGAGCATGTTAAATAGAATTAAAGGAACTTCAAATTAACTTCGAAATTCTCAAAACAAATATGTCGCCAAATGCCTCTAGTTTCACCACCAAGGCCACAACGATTTTGCTAGCATTAAATTATATAAAGACAAAAGCTATATATTTTATTTACTCGGACTCTTTGTCTTTTTATCGATTTTAAAATCGATTGAAAGAGTAAACCTTTCTAATAACCTAATTTTCGAAATAATAGAGACAGTACATTATTTGACATCAGTGGGGAAAGAGATCGTCTTCTGTTGGATTCCTGGCCACATGGGCGTTAAAGAAAAAACCAAAGTTGATGAAATCGCTAAATCAGTAATGAAAAAATTACAGTCTGAATATAAAATTCCTGTCACAGAGCTTAAACAATCTATTACAGATTCCATAATCACAACCTTCCAACAACATTGGGATCTGCAATACAAAATTTGTCAGTAATCCACCAGTCCTCACTAGCAATAGTAAAGATGAAGTTACTCTGACCAGACTTTGTATTAGTCACAGTAACCTTACACATAGATATTTATTATTTAAAGAAGAATTACCGGAATGTATACCATGTGGCTCTAGACTAACAATTAACATATTTTAACAGAATGTACATATTATAAACTTACTCGTGGGAAATATTACTCAGAGACAGATCTTAATAATGTATTTAATAATATCGCTGGCGACATCATTTTAGAATATCTAAACGATATTGGTTTGTATTGAAAATTTTGAACTATGTACATAGACTTTTATACATAACGTACAAAAACATTGACTTTTACAAAAATTTTGGTGTTAAATTATAATTGTAAAGAAAATATACTCACTCTGTTTTTACTTAAAAAAAGAAATAATTTATCATGCATCGCCACTACAAAATTGAAATATCGTTGAAAGTGACGTTAAACAACAATAAAGAAACACAGGGACACGTGATTTTGAAGGATATCGTCCTTTGAAAGTGGGATAGTGTGTATGTAGGATTACCAGAATTCGTATTAAACCCTAGTTCTTCTGATAAACAATTACAGTAATGTGCCTTACAAATATAAATATATATAATATTTGAGGATGCAAATTAATCTTTATTTTTGAAGCTATAAGATGAGTGACTTGCCAAATGCATTTACTTTTGTACAATGTTATACACAAACGGACAAAAACCTTTAAAATGTTCAAACGCTCATAAAAAATGCCCAAGCTGGACTGTTGTGGATTTTATATGTTGTTCCACCAAATAAAACATTCGGCTTCTTTTATACGAGCAGTGTTCTCGCGGAAATCGTGCAGTGTCAACTCAAACGCCTCTTTTCGATAGATAGATCACTGAAGCATAACAGGTAAAATCTAGCTCACAAGTACACTGACAAATGTAAGGTGTACATCAGTTTGTAGCGTATTCATTACACTGTACACAAAATGAGTGGAAGAAGATCAGAAAATGTACTTGAAATTAAGGCCTATATGTAAGGTAGGTCACTATTCGGTATAAAACCTATAGATATTTACAATGAAGTGTGCGACATTTATGAGAGGGTCAAGTGTCTTTCAGGTCTATTAGTAGCAACTTAACGACGCTACTCGCCTAGGTCACCCTGCAACAACTACATCTAAAAGCGACATCAAATAAATCTGCAGTATTCTTTTACAAAAATGACCGACACACCGTTAGACAATTAGCCTGTCTGTCGAAGCATCTAAAACTTAGAAAAATAAACGCAAGATCAAGATGGATACCCCATTTGTTATCAGATGAACAGATGACGCGTGATGAAAACTGAGTTTACTATTTTGAACCAAAGTGGAAGAGTTCCAATCAAATTGTGGCCACCAAAAATACGAGACGCCCAGGTATTGCCAAGCGATTACATACGATGAACAAATTTTTGTATATAAATTGCTTCAATAACGAGGGTTATCATGTAAATGCTGGTGTCATATGGAAAACAATGTATATGTTGCGGTGATTGGGCTTAAGGCTAATAAACTGTACTATAACTTACCACTCCGTCACGGACGCCCCTGCATGATAGAATGTATGGGAGTGTATATGTGACTGAGCAGAAACATATGATTATAACTTTTTTGTTAGTTTGTACTTGTTTTGCTTAGATTGTTTTATTTCATATCCAATTATACTTGTTCACTACGTCACCCATTTACAACATTTCCGATTGCCGGTATGAAATACAGGAAAGCATCGTTTCAAGATAAAACTAATTGAGTCTTCTGTTACCAATATAACGATTTATTTTTCTCTTGACATTCGTAATAGTAAAATGTTTTCTTATAGATTATTGATCTTCTGCAGTTTGATTACTTCTCCTATTGTATAATTTGATTTGTATCAATATGGGCTTGTATCGTCTGCAGTCATAATGGTAAAATTGCCATTAGTATTTGCACTAATGAAATTTATTGTTCTAAAAAGTTGCTTGATCTTTAAGTTTCGCTCATCTATAAGAAAACTTACAATAGAAAAAATACCTTTTGGAGAGTCTTGAAAATTTGTCATTGATGATGACACATTTTCTCCGTATAGATCTGATCTTTTCTTTTGCACTGAAAGACCAATCAACTCACCAAGCCGTTATTATGTTTATTCTGTACAGCAACAATGCAACGCTAAGCTGATGGAAGATAAGCTTAGTGGATATAAAATCACAGATATCAAAATTTATAAACATAATATAAAAATCATAATGTTTATAAGATATGCTTATTTTCTTAAGAGAAAGTGGTATCCTACAATGTCAAATAATAAATCTAAATGTAAAGCAGAATCCGTCCAAGAGTAACCACTGTAAAAAGATGGCTATCTTAGCTTTTGAAACAGATAGAAGTTAAATGGTTATCAAGGCGAAATTTTACTTTCGTATATAAAAATTTCAGATACCAAAGTATAAATCAATAGAATGTCCAGGACATAGATACAAATCCGGTAAAAATGGACAAACACGAACCTCTGGAAACCAAGAGGTGGGATCAGGTGCCATGGAGGAGCAAGCATCCCCTGTCGACCGGTCACACCGGCCGTGAGTCCACAGTCAATTCCCATGACACAAGTGAGGAGTGTATCCTCGTCACAATTGGTACAGACGTCTCAACAACCGCCAACGAAAACCAACTCAACATTTCACTTAGTGAAACAGAGTAGTCGCATACAAGACTATTATACCGACCGTAAAATTTGCGGAACGTTGACATTAAACGCAGTTTTCGATATCCCTGTGTCAATAATTTGTCAGTGAGTAGTTTACCTCTGTATATGAAATCTTCATACATTGTGCACGCCCTGGCATATCGGATCATTTGTGAAATATAAACTCCATATGCGGGTGACTGAGGAATATTACTACTTCAATGTGGAAAATTTACGATGGGAAAGCCGAAATCGTTGCGTTTATCGTATAGCTTAGTTGCTAATTTCCCCATCTGTGTTTATATTAAGTAAAATGTCTAAGTATGAAGCGTGTGTGCTTGATTCTGTTGTATCTTTAATTTCTTGTTCGCTGGGATATATCGCATTGGCATATGTATGAAAATTGTCATTATTAATTGACAAAACGTCGTCGATATATCTAAATGTCAAATTAAAGGACACCGCTAACTTTTTCTTCTTTTGATTCAGCAGTTTCTGAATGAAGTCTGCTTCGTATGAATAAAGGAACAGGTCGGCCAATAAAGGAGCACAATTGGTTCCCATAGGAATGCCGACAGTTTGTTGAAAGACCACGTCTCCGAACATTACAAATATATTGTCTATTAGAAATTCCAGCATGTTTTTTATACCAACTTCAGTATATTTATGTGTAGAATCAGAGTGGTGTTTGACGAAATAAGTATCCTCATAGACAATCACTAGATATTTTCGGGTACCACCTTTAGTGAAAAAGCAGTTGTCTATGATGCTGAAAAGTCTTTCTTTTAATTTTTTTATGTGGAATAGTAGTGTAAAGAGTAGAGAAGTCATAAGTTTGGATACAGTGAATTCGAGAAAAATTGTGTGCCTTCAAATTTTCTAAAAGCTGTTTAGAATTTTTAAGTATCCACATCTGATTTACACCGCTTCTGGAATAAGCAACTGTACAGTATTGTTGAAATTTCTCCTTAACGGCTGTCAATATATTGGTAAGGAGTAAAGATAAAGGTTTGGTAGAACATTTGCTGGATTCTGCAATGTATCTTTGCTTATATGGGGTTTTATGAAGTTTAGTTATCCAGTATAAATGTGGTAGCTCGAAATCTGTATCCGTTGTAGGTATATCAAATGAGCGAAATACGGACACATGATTTTGATGGATCTCGTCCTTTGAAAGTGAGCTACGTGTGTATGTAGGATTTCCAGAATTCGTATAAAACCCAAGTTCATCTAATAAACAATTAAAGTAATGTGCCTATAAAACTATATTATTTGAGGCTAAGATTATCAGCTGGTACCGAAATAACGGCTACTAGGTTTAGGTATACCCTCGGGGATTCAAACGGTATACCAGCATTGACAACTACCCAGTGGTTATAAATATTATAGACGTAATACCAAAGTTATAATACTCAAGACGATCATTTCTCTCAATCAAACTTCATCTATTGAACTCGAATTTATACGAATCGCATTAACGTCGAAAAAGTAACTATGACTTTTTATCTTAAACTGTCATGATATTGATTGAATCGCTTTCTGTGATCCAAAACCTTCCAACTTGTATATTGGAAATGGCAGCCCTTAATGATTATGTGACTCCTAGTTTGTATGTTGTAATTATGGTTTAAACAGTTGAGATTCACTTTAAAATTCCCTTGCAATATTTAATGCAATTCATATACGAAAACGATATGTTTAACTAAAGTCTATAAAGATATTAGTTTCAAAGACAAATTATAATTGTCTATACCTTTTGCAAATACTGATTGATATCGATTAATTCCTCAATGTTATCAGTTTTAAAGACATAGTATCTACGATTTCCTCAAATATTTCAATCTCAATTGTTTGGGTCAAATATGTTAATATTTGGAGATAAAAAACGAAAAATTGTTGAATTAAAACACATAGAAGTATAGTTTTATTGTATTTCACAACTTTCCACGTTTTTTTTTTTTTTGTCGGTACGACAAAAATTCGTTTGCAAGCCCGCCCATATTCATATAACCTTAGCGTGACCTGTATTTGCGCATGCGCATTTCCATTGTTGATAGTGAAAAGCATGGCGTCCAAAGCAAAAACAAATCGTGGCCGACCTGTTAAATTGACAGATTCAGCTAGAAAAAGAAATCGGAAAGAAGTTCTGGCGAAATACAACAAGACCAAGATAAATATTGGAAAGGAGCATGATCGATGGATAAGCCTCAAGGACCGTCTAAATGTAGGATCTCAAAATAAATCAACACGTGCTTACCTCAGCATCCATTGATTGATATCGATACGATCTAGGTCATTGCGTGTGCTTCTGGGATTGTTTCTGTGCATAATTAATGAGTTTGATTCTTACAGACGACGACAACAAATCAGCATTTATCCGTTAATTACGCTAATTATACAAAAAGTGTCGACGTGGAAGATCATTATTCAGTCATATCTTCGATATTTCCGCAAAATTGCCGACTAAAAAAAATAACCATTTTCGTAGATACTATGTCTTTAAGCAACACATGTAGTAGACATCATATGCTAAATCACCATACTCTTCAAGAATATGTTGTCGCTTTAACCAATAGTTTAAGATTTGACAAATAACAAAACGGGAGGCCACGTGGCTTAATAATTAGAGAATCGCTCTTTGAACCATGGTTCTCACACTTTTGGGCGTGGCACCATAAAACTTAAGTTACATAAATTTCACTCTAATCTGTCTAATCCTGAAATCTGATTGGCTGAGCACACAAATTTGAGAATATTCTCAAACTTGAATAAATTGATAAGTTTTATGGTGCCAGGCTCTGGTCATCGAGGGTTCGAGACCCGCTGGAACCTAAGCTTATTTATGACAACGTTTGTCAGTGTACTTGTAGATGGCCGATGGTCTCTTCCGGGGGTCTCTCCTTCACCATTAACACTGGATGCCACCATATAACTAAAATTTGAATGTGACATAAATCACTTCGAAATTCAAATGTAGAAGGTGAAGAGTCAGGTGTAAGATTTTATCTTCCACATACATCTTATTTTTCTATGATTTACATTTACGAATTTTTTATATAATTTCGCTTAGTCTTAGTGTTAAAAGTCAGTATACATTTTGATTTTTTTGCCTCTTGGTAGCTTTATAAACAAACTACGCTCACGCCTACAACGTGCAATTTACACGTATAACCGCTGGGACTTACAATGATTGGTTACCACGTCAATCCTTGTTTGTCTTATAATGTTGCAATTAATGACTCATGGAAAATGTTGATCAAGTACAAAGTTCCATTATTCAAATGAAAAGATCAAAACCTTGAGTTGGAAGAATAAACAGTTTTGTCAAAACAACCCAGAATGTATAACGTGGATACAAGATTATGTCAGATGAAGCAATCCAGAACATGATAGAATATCAGTGGGTGGTTTTGTTCTTCAGAAATTTGACTAGTATATTTATTGAATTATCCAGCCAACTGTAGAAAGAAAACATTATATCAAGCAAACACTGACCGATTTACTAAGTAAAGGGTTAGTTATATACCTCGATTATTCTGTTTCACAAAATGGAATGTTGAGTTGAATTTTCGATTACGGTTGTTGAGTCGTCTGTACCTGTTTTGACGAGGAATTGTTTCTCAGTTGTTTCATTTGAATTTGACTGTATATACATATATATATATATATATATATATATATATATATATATATATATATATAAATAAATAATTCAACCGGATATATCCCCCGTTATAACGCAAAACCCGCGTAACGCAACTGTGTTTTGAAGAACAAATTCCCTTTCATATAATTCCCCGTTATAACACGAAAACCCGCATACCGCCACTGGTTATCCGGTTCAAATGGTCATTTATACACGTTAAATCCATCGACTGTAAAGTCATACCAAGTGAAAAAAACAGGTGTGAATAAAAGTTTTAGCCGACGGTCGCTTGTTTACTTCATGTTACGACCGCAAAGTAAGATAACACGAACATCGAATGTCTCAAACTGATATTCGGTTGTATGCACGAAGTGCAGTTGTTGGACGGGGTCCAGCTTACGAGTGTCACAATTTTCAAATCTCGCTTCCGTGAAAGTTGGAAAGAACCGATATATGTGTTTACACAACAATTATCACAAGGCAGGAAATAATTATAAGTAGATGCGATATATAAACCTTTGTATTACCGGACTGTCAAGGAGTTATTTTAAACAAAAGAAGATGCATGTCAACATTAGAAATGTTTCCGGGTTCATGTTCGAAACAGATAAAGATTTCTTGGCCGTCGAACATTTAAAGTCTACATGTTTTGGACTATTTAATTTTGGTAATTTTAAAATGGTGTCCAAACGGATTATACAGCCAAAATTAAAGAAAACAAAAGGTGTAGGTATATCGGGGCAAACTAACTGTATATGTATACAAGAAAATGTTATTAATTTTAAAATATAATATCAGACGACAGTGTTTACAGGGCGGTTAATGAAATATATACAATTTTAATGAACGCATGAGCATTGCAAATACAGTGTCTACAAAACAGTTCGCGAATTTTCATGGTCGGTTTGAATATCTTGTTTCAGTTATCATGTTAGTAACTGATATGTCCCGATACCTGTTTGCAGTAGTTTTGAATCGTATATACCGATTGTGACAAGCTATTTTGTTACTGAATTCGTCTAAATACTCGCAGCAAATTTGGCCGGTCGACAAACTTTTTCGTAATATTTACCTAATATCTACCTATATTAAATGGTCTTCAGCTGTATGTGTTCCAATTGTTTCTTTTGTACAACATAGATTGATGAAAAAAGAAACAATTGGAACAAATACAGCTGAAAAGAAAAACACAGACTTATGAATTCTTAAATTTCTATATATTTTCTGATAAATGTTTGAGAAACCCAGTGTGGCAATTTTCCATGTGAAAATGATTCCTTATACCATTATAAGTATATGCATACGTCAGTGGACCTGACCTGAACCACTTATATTTTGTTTATCTACACCTTTGACCCTATGAGTGACATTTCTCAAAATTACCTTTTAATTCTAACAATTTGTTCATGTCATGGTATACACAAATGATTCAATTTATCAAATCATTAGTATATATATATATATATATATATATATATATATATATATATATATATATGTGTGTATGTGTGTATGTGTGTGTGTGTGTGTGTGTCTGTATCATTTGTTATTATGGCTGTTTGTAAACAAATTCTAACATATTTTTCATTCGCAAACTTTGCAGATATTGCCAAAAACTGAGAAAGCAATCATGCATACAACAATTTGAAAGTCTTCTGATCATTGGCTGTTAAAAAGAACATATTTAAGGATGTTCCAAAGTTTTGGCACTTGTTTGCCTCTTTTCAGTCGCAAACATTCTACGGCCGCATATGGGGGTTGCTACCATACGTTCAAAATTAGCACATTGGTCGTTAAGTTTAAGTTGAAAATCATGTTAAATGTAAACTAAAGGTGATCTACACAAGTACAATAGTTTTTATCAGTTTGTATTTCGCTATATAAAATTTGGATAAAACAGCTCAAAACCGATGTATGTCAGTTTTGAGATTCGATAACTAATGCAAAATAAATCGTTTTTCGACCATAATGTTGTATATCTCTGGTCTATATTCTCCGACATTGATGATATGGTAAACAATACATATCAATCTGACATCTTGGCTATCTTCAGATTACCGCTGTCTGTACTGTTTTTGTGTTTCATCTGTAAAAGAATTCCAATGTGATTAATTTCATGTATTTCAATGTCTGTATTGGAGCTTAATAGTTTATACATTTCCCAGGTGAGCGAGGGAAATTTAAAATCCAAATCACTGATTACATATTGCGGAATATGTCGTTGGCAACAAGACTACATATACCGATATCCCATTTTATTGCTGTCGTTTAGGTGGCATCCAAAATTGTCGCCAGCATCAGCCAAATATGTCTTTATCAAATTCAAAAGGTAGCATTTAAAATTGTTTTGAGCAATCAAAATGAAAATGTGACTAATTTCACAAAGGTCATTTTGACGAATTTTTTTATCGATCGATCGATCGATCGAGAGACAGAGAGAGAGAGAGAGAGATGTCAATGTATGTGCAGTGCTTTATATATGTAACTTGAACATCCTGTATATTTATACTTTGACATCCATATATTAGGATAATCTCGGGATTTGATGCCCAGCAAACATTGATCGTTTGGTAAAGGGTATCATACTGAAATCAGTATAACAGAACGGTGTTAAGCAGAGTCACCGATTGTTTGGAAGATAATAATGTCATGAAGGTGCAAAGTAAAGGGCACATTTCACGTTGGAAACCTTATATCAGGAAGTTTTTTTTTAAATTTGAAATTATTGAACGTTTCTCTAACAACAACATTCCATTGCATACACGTATCTCTGGGAAGCTCTAAGAACGTTTAACTCTCTCTCTTTTTGTCTCTCTCTCTCTCTTTTTGTCTCTCTCTCTCTTTATCTCTCTCTCACACACAACACACACACAGACACACACACACACAAACATATATATATATATATATATATATATATATATATATATATATATATATATATATATAAATAATTCAACCGGATATATCCCCCGTTATAACGCAAAACCCGCGTAACGCAACTGTGTTTTGAAGAACAAATTCCCTTTCATATAATTCCCCGTTATAACACCAAAACCCGCATACCGCCACTGGTTATCCGGTTCAAATGGTCATTTATATATGTTAAATCCATCGACTGTAAAGTCATATCAAGTGAAAAAAAAACAGGTGTGAATAAAAGTTTTAGCCGACGGTCGCTTGTTTACTTCATGTTACGACCGCAAAGTAAGATAACACGAACATCGAATGTCTCAAACTGATATTCGGTTGTATGCACGAAGTGCAGTAGTTGGACGGGGTCCAGCTTACGAGTGTCACAATTTTCAAATCTCGCTTCCGTGAAATTTGGAAGGAATCGATATATGTGTTTACACAACAATTATCACAAGGCAGGAAATAATCATAAGTAGATGGGATATATAAACCTTTGTATTACCGGACTGTCAAGGAGTTATTTTAAACAAAAGAAGATGCATGTCAACATTAGAAATGTTTCCGGGTTCATGTTCGAAACAGATAAAGATTTCTTGGCCGTCGAACATTTAAAGTCTACATGTTTTGGACTATTTAATTTTGGTAATATTAAAATGGTGTCCAAACGGATTATACAGCCAAAATTAAAGAAAAGAAAAGGTGTAGGTATATCGGGGCAAACTAACTGTATATGTATACAAGAAAATGTTATTAATTTTAAAATATAATATCAGACGACAGTGTTTACAGGGCAGTTAATGAAATATATACAATTTTAATGAACGCATGAGCATTGCAAATACAGTGTCTACAAAACAGTTCGCGAATTGTCATGGTCGGTTTGAATATCTTGTTTCAGTTATCATGTTAGTAACTGATATGTCCCGATACCTGTTTGCAGTAGTTTTGAATCGTATATACCGATTGTGACAAGCTATTTTGTTACTGAATTCGTCTAAATACTCGCAGCAAATTTGGCCGGTCGACAAACTTTTTCGTAATATTTACCTAATATCTACCTATATTAAATGGTCTTCCAGCTGTATGTGTTCCAATTGTTTCTTTTGTACAACATAGATTGATGAAAAAAAGAAACAATTGGAACAAATACAGCTGAAAAGAAAAAACACAGACTTATGAATTCTTAAATTTCTATATATTTTCTGATAAATGTTTGAGAAACCTAGTGTGGCAATTTTCCATGTGAAAATGATTCCTTATACCATTATAAGTATATGCATACGTCAGTGGACCTGACCTGAACCACTTATATTTTGTTTATATACACCTTTGACCCTATGAGTGACATTTCTCAAAATTACCTTTCAATTGTAACAATTTGTTCATGTCTTGGTATACACAAATGATTCAATTTATCAAATCATTAGTATATATATATATATATATATATATATATATATATATATATATATATATATATGTTTAATGTGTGTGTGTGTGTGTGTGTGTGTGTGTGTGTGTGTGTGTCTGTATCATTTGTTATTGTGGCTGTTTGTAAACAAATTCTAACATATTTTTCATTCGCAAACTTTGCAGATATTGCCAAAAACTGACAAAGCAATCATGCATACAACAATTTGAAAGTCTTCTGATCATTGGCTGTTAAAAAGAACATATTTAAGGATGTTCCAAAGTTTTGGCACTTTTTTGCCTCTTTTCAGTCGCAAACATTCTACGGTCGCATATGGGGGTTGCTACCATACGTTCAAAATTAGCACATTGGTCGTTAAGTTTAAGTTGAAAATCATGTTAAATGTAAACTAAAGGTGATCTACACAAGTACAATAGTTTTATCAGTTTGTATTTCGCTATATAAAATTTGGATAAAACAGCTCAAAACCGATGTATGTCAGTTATGAGATTCGATAACTAATGCAAAATAAATCGTTTTTCGACCATAATGTTGTATATCTCTGGTCTATATTCTCCGACATTGATGATATGGTAAACAATACATATCAATCTGACATCTTGGTTATCTTCAGATTACCGCTGTCTGTACTGTTTTTGTGTTTCATCTGTAAAAGAATTCCAATGTGATTAATTTCATGTATTTCAATGTCTGTATTGGAGCTTAATAGTTTACACATTTCCCAAGTGAACGAGGGAAATTTAAAATCCAAATCACTGATTACATATTGCGGAATATGTCGTTGGCAACAAGACTACATATACCGATATCCCATTTTATTGCTGTCGTTTAGGTGGCATCCAAAATTGTCGCCAGCATCAGCCAAATATGTCTTTATCAAATTCAAAAGGTAGCATTTAAAATTGTTTTGAGCAGTCAAAATGAAAATGTGACTAATTTCACAAAGGTCATTTTGACGAATTTTTTTATCGATCGATCGATCGATCGATTGATCGAGAGACAGAGAGAGAGAGAGATGTCAATGTATGTGCAGTGCTTTATATATGTAACTTGAACATCCTGTATATTTATACTTTGGCATCCATATATTAGGATAATCTCGGGATTTGATGCCCAGCAAACATTGATCGTTTGGTAAAGGGTATCATACTGAAATCAGTATAACAGAACGGTGTTAAGCAGAGTCACCGATTGTTTGGAAGATAATAATGTCATGAAGGTGCAAAGTGAAGGGCACATTTCACGTTGGAAACCTTATATCAGCAAGTTTTTTTTTAAATTTGAAATTATTGAACGTTTCTCTAACAACAACATTCCATTGCATACACGTATCTCGGGGAACCTCAAAGAACATTTATCTCTCTCTCTCTTTTTATCTCTCTCTCTCTTTGTCTCTCTCTCTCTCTCTTTATCTCTCTCTCACACACAACACACACACACACACACACACACACACACACACATATATATATATATATATATATAAATAATTCAACCGGATATATCCCCCGTTATAACGCAAAACCCGCGTAACGCAACTGTGTTTTGAAGAACAAATTCCCTTTCATATAATTCCCCGTTATAACACCAAAACCCGCATACCGCCACTGGTTATCCGGTTCAAATGGTCATTTATATATGTTAAATCCATCGACTGTAAAGTCATACCAAGTGAAAAAAAAAACAGGTGTGAATAAAAGTTTTAGCCGACGGTCGCTTGTTTACTTCATGTTACGACCGCAAAGTAAGATAACACGAACATCGAATGTCTCAAACTGATATTCGGTTGTATGCACGAAGTGCAGTAGTTGGACGGGGTCCAGCTTACGAGTGTCACAATTTTCAAATCTCGCTTCCGTGAAATTTGGAAGGAATCGATATATGTGTTTACACAACAATTATCACAAGGCAGGAAATAATTATAAGTAGATGGGATATATAAACCTTTGTATTACCGGACTGTCAAGGAGTTATTTTAAACAAAAGAAGATGCATGTCAACATTAGAAATGTTTCCGGGTTCATGTTCGAAACAGATAAAGATTTCTTGGCCGTCGAACATTTAAAGTCTACATGTTTTGGACTATTTAATTTTGGTAATATTAAAATGGTGTCCAAACGGATTATACAGCCAAATTTAAGGAAAAGAAAAGGTGTAGGTATATCGGGGCAAACTAACTGTATATGTATACAAGAAAATGTTATTAATTTTAAAATATAATATCAGACGACAGTGTTTACAGGGCAGTTAATGAAATATATACAATTTTAATGAACGCATGAGCATTGCAAATACAGTGTCTACAAAACAGTTCGCGAATTGTCATGGTCGGTTTGAATATCTTGTTTCAGTTATCATGTTAGTAACTGATATGTCCCGATACCTGTTTGCAGTAGTTTTGAATCGTATATACCGATTGTGACAAGCTATTTTGTTACTGAATTCGTCTAAATACTCGCAGCAAATTTGGCGGTCGACAAACTTTTTCGTAGTATTTACCTAATATCTACCTATATTAAATGGTCTTCAGCTGTATGTGTTCCAATTGTTTCTTTTGTACAACATAGATTGTTGAAAAAAGAAAAAATTGGAACAAATACAGCTGAAAAGAAAAACACAGACTTATGAATTCTTAAATTTCTATATATTTTCTGATAAATGTTTGAGAAACCCAGTGTGGTAATTTTCCATGTGAAAATGATTCCTTATACCATTATAAGTATATGCATACGTCAGTGGACCTGACCTGAACCACTTATATTTTGTTTATCTACACCTTTGACCCTATGAGTGACATTTCTCAAAATTACCTTTCAATTGTAACAATTTGTTCATGTCTTGGTATACACAAATGATTCAATTTATCAAATCATTAGTATATATATATATATATATATATGTGTGTGTGTGTGTGTGTGTGTGTGTGTGTGTGTGTGTTTGTGTGTGTGTCTGTATCATTTGTTAGTGTGGCTGTTTGTAAACAAATTCTAACATATTTTTCATTCGCAAACTTTGCAGATATTGCCAAAAACTGACAAAGCAATCATGCATACAACAATTTGAAAGTCTTCTGATCATTGGCTGTTGAAAAGAACACATTTAAGGATGTTCCAAAGTTTTGGCACTTTTTTGCCTCTTTTCAGTCGCAAACATTCTACGGCCGCATATGGGGGTTGCTACCATACGTTCAAAATTAGCACATTGGTCGTTAAGTTTAAGTTGAAAATCATGTTAAATGTAAACTAAAGGTGATCTACACAAGTACAATAGTTTTATCAGTTTGTATTTCGCTATATAAGATTTGCATAAAACAGCTCAAAACCGATGTATGTCAGTTATGAGATTCGATAACTAATGCAAAATAAATCGTTTTTCGACCATAATGTTGTATATCTCTGGTCTATATTCTCCGACATTGATGATATGGTAAACAATACATATCAATCTGACATCTTGGCTATCTTCAGATTACCGCTGTCTGTACTGTTTTTGTGTTTCATCTGTAAAAGAATTCCAATGTGATTAATTTCATGTATTTCAATGTCTGTATTGGAGCTTAATAGTTTACACATTTCCCAAGTGAGCGAGGGAAATTTAAAATCCAAATCACTGATTACATATTGCGGAATATGTCGTTGGCAACAAGACTACATATACCGATATCCCATTTTATTGCTGTCGTTTAGGTGGCATCCAAAATTGTCGCCAGCATCAGCCGAATATGTCTTTATCAAATTCAAAAGGTAGCATTTAAAATTGTTTTGAACAGTCAAAATGAAAATGTGACTAATTTCACAAAGGTCATTTTGACGGATTTTTTAGAGAGAGAGAGAGAGAGAGAGAGAGAGAGAGAGAGAGAGAGAGAGAGAGAGAGAGAGAGAGAGAGAGAGAGAGAGAGAGAGAGAGAGAGAGAGAGAGAAGGAGAGATTTGAGTAAAACATCAGCAAACATTCTTCCAATATCAACTTAAATTCCTGGGGCGATGACATCTGTGCTGACAAATAAGAGACTTTATAGTTTAAAGGACGATACTATAAAAACTCGGCTATGAAAAGTTATCAAACTTCTTCAGTATGGATACCATATCATTTATATATATATATATATATATATATATATATATATATATATATATATATATATATATATATATATATATATATATATGTTTGTGTGTGTGTGTGTGTGTGTTATGATTATTTTGTATTCAGTTTATTTGGATTTCTTAAAACATGCTTGGAAAATGCATTATATAGTATTATATAACTTGGTAATATGACACACCCCCTTGACAACCAGCCGAAATTACTTCACATCAATGCGTTATACCTATCTTTTTCTCAGTTAATCTTAGTTTTTCTCAGTAACCGACATACATTTTAGTCCCTTGGCTAATGTGTTTGCCTCCCCAGGGGGAATTTTGGACGTCATATTTTTCTGAAGGTTTATCAAAACTGCAACAGATTCATGTTAGCACTCTGATCATTGGGGAGTTTTGGGGTAAAAACCATAAAAATCAACAAAAATTGTTGAAACTGGAAATCCTAAATTAATATTTCATTTATGATCTCTCTTTGTAGTGAAAATACTGGTTGTATGGTAGATATCTTAAATCACAAGTATTGACCCATTTAATAACCATTTTGATCATATTTTGTGTTTTTGGGGTAAAAAATAATTTTTTAAACAAATGTGTATAACTAGAGGGTATGTTTTTCAGAAAGCCCATCGAAAATGCTACAAATTAAACTTTGTTACCACTCTGGCCACTTAGGGATTTGGGGGTAAAAACCATAGAAAATCAACAGAAAACACTGAAAATTGGAAATAAACAATTAATCCTTCATTTAAAGTCTATTTTGCAAGTAGAGTAATAATTGTATGACATAGAGCTTAAATGATATGTATGGACACGATAAAAATGATTTGTTTTATCAAAATTGGTGTTTTGAGGTAAAAACCATGAAAATTAACAAAAATCGCTGAAAACTGGTAAACTTTATCAATTCTTCAGTTTAGGTCTTCGTTTGCAATGAATGTAATGGTTGTATGGTAAATATCTTAAATTATGTGTATTGACGCATTAAACAATCATTGTGTATCAAATTTGGTGTTTTGGGGTAAAATATCAATTTTTTAAAACCGAAATTTGTGAAAAAAGCAATAGACTTTAAGCCATTTATAACAAAGTTTTTACAAACATGTTTTTGGGCAATAATTTTCAAAAAGCCTATCAAAATGCTAGAAATTGAGCTTTGTTAGCACTTTGGCTACTTAGGCGTTTTGGGGTAAAATCCATATAAAATAATAAAAAATCTCTGAAAATTGGAAATATATAATTAATCCTTTATCTGAGTTTTTTTATCTGTTTTGTTTGTTATTGTTGTCTAACGTCCCACTCAAGAATATTTCACGACCTCACGATCCAGAGTCGAGCGCGCTACCGACTGAGCCAGGCCGGCTCTTCTATTTTGCAATTAAAGTGAAAATTATATGACAGATGACTTCAAAATGTTAAGTATGGGCATAATAAAGAAAGATTGTTTATTGCAGTTGGTGTTTTGAAGTAAAACCATGAAAAATTAGCACTAGTAAGTTTTATCACAAAAGTAAACTATAATCGAAGGGTTACTAGTGTTTATAGTTTACGACAGTTCTTATTAAAATCACCTGCTTTCGCCTTAAAACTCCAAAACCCTCAAACAGCCAAAGTTCTAACATAACCCATTTTGTATCTTTTAAGAGTTTTTGGCACAGGAATACCCTCAAAATACCCTTTGTTGAAACTGGGGTTATTAGTGGTATACATCTAATATATTTCTTCACAGATTACTGGTTTGAAATTTGGGTTTAGACCCTCAAACATCACATCTGACACACTGATTGTTTAATATACCAATGTTCATCAATTAAAATATCTGCTATACCACGATTTTTGTAGTGCAAAAAGAGACCATTAATGAAAAAGTTAATCTTAGTTTTCCAAATGTCAGGTCAGTGACTTTTGGTAATGTTTCACCCCAAACCTCCATAACCCCTTATTGGTAAAGTGATAACATGTCTGATTTTGTAGAAATTTTGATATGCTTTCAGAGAAACATATCATCGAAACTTACCCTCGATAAAAATTGTGGTACATGTTTTAGTGTCCTAAAGTGAAATAAACATTTTTTTTCAGATTTCTGTTTAAAAATTGGTTTTATACCTTATTCCAGATATTTGACATACAAAAAATTTAACTCATTGCAAAAAGCCATAATAAATGATGGATTATTTGAAAAGTTCCAATTTCCATAGATTTTTGTTACTATTTTATCGGTTTACCCCAAAATTCTTTAACATTCCAAGGAATAGTCCTCCAAATACCCCTTCTTAAAAATATGGTCAAAGTGGCCAATTTTTTCACAGATTTCTGTTTAAAAAGTTGGTTTTTAGTTCTCAAAACATCAAATTTGTAAGATAATGATTGTATAATGTGCCAAGAGTCCTCATTTTAGATATCTGTGATACAGTCATCAAACTCATTGTAAAAAGTGACAATAAATGAAGGACTAATTGAGATGTCCAGTTTTCAGTGATTTTTGTGATTGTTTTTATTGTTTTGTCTCAAAATCGTAAATGCCTTAATGGCTAGCGTGCAAACACTGGTTACGATGGCTTTCCCATCGTAAATTTTCCACATTTAAGTAGTAATATCTCTCAGTCACCCGCATATGGAGTTTATATTTCACAAATGATCCGATATGCCAGAGGTAAACTACTCACTGACAAATTATTGACACAGGGATATCGACACAGGGGTTATTGGTGGCTCAAGGACTATATGAGAAAAACTAGGTTTCATTGAGACAGCTAGGTTTAAATGCGCTGAAACATTAAAATCATTTAAACCAAGTGTTTTGTCGAAAAAAGCTAACTGGGAAAATGTAGGTTTAACTCACATGTGAACAGCCTAGGTGTACGCATGTGTAAACCTACTGAAACTTGGTGGAAATCACATTGAAACCCTACGTTTTCCACATGCGTAAACATACTGGATTCAATGACGGCCTAGGTGTTCGCATGTGGAAGCCTGCGGAAATCGACTGAAATTTGGAGGAAACCACATTGAAACCTGGGGTTTCTGCGTACGGAAACAGACTTTTTAGTGGGTGACCTAGGTGTACGCATACGGAAACCTGCTGAAATTTGGGAAAAACCACACTGGAACCTGAGGTTTCCGTCAAGTTTCTGTAGGTTTTTGCCTGTATTCGTGGATGGCCTAGGTATACGCATGTGGAAACCTACTGAAACTTGGCGGAAACAACATTGGAACCTGAGGTTTCCCCTTGGTTTCGACAAAGTTTCAGCAAGTTTTTGTAGGTTTCCACATGCGGAAACAGACTGGATTCGTGGTCGACCTAGGTGTACGCATGCGGAAACTGTATGGAAACCTGAAGTTTCTGTGCAGAAACCTGAGGTTTCCGCCAAGTTTCAGCAAGTTTCCGTAGGCATCCACATGCAGAAACGGACTGGATTCATGGACGGACGGCTTAGGTGTACGCTTGCGGAAACATACTCAAACCTGCTAAAACTTGGCGGAAACCCCATTGAAACCTTTAATTCCCTCCAAACAGACTGAATTCGTGCACGGCCCAGGTGTATGCATGCGTAAACTTTATGGAAACTTGATGAAAACCTCTAGGAAACCTTGGTTTCTGCAAAGTTTCAGCAATGCGGAAATTGTACATTTTGTGCAGTGACAATAAAGAGCAGTAACAAGATTTTGGCGCAGTTGATTCTAGTTTTCTCCCGTTAACGTGGGTAAAGAGAAAAACTAGATTTATCTCGAGAAAAAATAGGATTAACTTTTTGTGCTTCCTGTGTGTTTTATCAGTTAAACGAAAATGTATCAATTTCGACATCTTATTTCTTAACCAATGTATCATTTTTATTTTACAAATATACAACATTACAGAAAACTATTTCTAATGCAATGGATTCTAATTTTACTATCATTGCCAAATGGCTGTCACATTTCTGAAAATCTGTAACATCGATATATAGTTCTATAATTTTGCAGACAAATCAAACCTCATACTGTGAATTGTAATGTTTCAATATTTCTTTTGACATGTTTACAATTATACGTTTTGTCTGACATCCGACACTTTCAAGAATACTAGTATTTAAATCGACGCCTCTGCTAAAGATTACAGTCAAGGGGTGAATATTCATAAGTGAGGCTGTTCAAAGCAGAAACTTTCTTATGTGAATACAAACTATTCTGACAAAATTTAACGGGATGCAAGTAAATAGACTTATACCACTATATGGACGACTCCCCTCTTCAAAATGGGTCACACATTGATTGTTGCGAATACGGCAACTTACAACTTTGTCCAAAAGGTGTTATACCTTCGGTTTATCATTGTCGATATGCCATACAACCCCCGGATGTTAGTATTCCTGATGAGCTATGCTTGCAATAAATCTAGGTTGGTATTTTCACTAATCTGAGATCTTTTATTGACTTGATAGTAATCCTTTTTGTTTACCCCAATGTTTCCATATGAGTGTAGGAGTCTTGAGTGGGACGTTAAACAACAATAAACAAACAAACAAACAGCTTACCACAACAATTATCATATCGAATAATTGTAGAAAACGTGTATGAATATCAAAATAAATGTAAAAATCGGTATAGCTGAACACCCGGCTATCGCAACAGAGTTGTGAAGTTGAATATTCTGCTGTTGCTATGTGAGAAATCTTTGCGAGGCTTATCAAATTCACTATTGACTGATTGTCTATGTTTATGATATTTGTCTAGTATTTAATGTTAAATTACGTGGACACAACGACATTTTACCTATGTTAAATGATATAATATACCGCCGAGGTTTATAGAGAGTAGATTGTCCAGACGATGGGCCAAACATGAAGACGTAGAACTAGACACTTTGTCTGAATGGCTGAAAGCCATACGATGGTTGATAAAATTTCGTATTCGAAAACTTAAAGGGACTATGAAAACACATTATCCCTCTGTATTTAATGATCCAGAAGTAGTAACTGAACTGGATAGGTTACATGACCAATATGTACTGGTACCAGCAGACAAAGCCTAAAATAATGTAGTTTTTATTTGTAAGGCACATTACTATAATTGTTTATCGGAAGAACTTGGGTTTAATACGAATTCTGGAAATCCTACATACACACGTAGCTCAAACCTTTATCTTTACTCCTTACCAAGATATTGACAGCCGTTAAGGAGAAACTTCAACAATACTGTACAGTTGCTTATTCCAGAAGCGGTATAAATCAGATGTGGATACTTAAAAATTTTAAACAGCTTATAGAAAATTTGAAGGCACACAATTTTTCTCGAATTCACAGTATCAAAACTTATGACTTCTCTACTCTTTACAATACTATTCCACCATAAAAAAATAAAAGAAATACTTTTCAGCATCATAGACAACTGCTTTTTCACTAAAGGTGGTACCCGAAAATATCTAGTGATTGGCTATCAGGATACTTATTTCGTCAAACACCACTCTGATTCTACACATAAATATACTGAAGTTGATATAAAAACATGCTGGAATTTCTAATAGACAATATATTTGTAATGTTCGGAGACGTGGTCTTTCAACAAACTGTCGGCATTCCTATGGGAACCAATTGTGCTCCTTTATTGGCCGACCTGTTCCTTTATTCATACGAAGCAGACTTCATTCAGAAACTGCTGAATCAAAAGAAGAAAAAGTTAGCGGTGTCCTTCAATTTGACATTTAGATATATCGATGACGTTTTGTCAATTAATAATGACAATTTTCATACATATGTCAATGCGATATATCCCAGCGAACTAGAAATTAAAGATACAACAGAATCAAGCACACACGCTTCATACTTAGACTTTTTACTTAATATAAACACAGACGGGAAATTAGCAACTAAGCTATACGATAAACGCCACGATTTCGGCTTTTCCATCGTAAATTTTCCACATTTAAGTAGTAATATCCCTCAGCCACCCGCATATGGAGTTTATATTTTACAAATGATCCGATATGCCAGGGTGTGTACAATGTATGAAGATTTCATATACAGAGGTAAACTACTCACTGACAAATTATTGACACAGGGATATCGAAAACTGCGTTTAATATCAACGTTCCGCAAATTTTATGGTCGGTATAATAGTCTTGTTTGCGACTACTCTGTTTCACTAAGTGAAATGTTGAGTTGCCTTTTCGTTGGCGGTGGTTGTGACCGGTCGACAGGCGATGCTTACTCCTCCATGGCACCTGATCCCATCTCTTGGTTTACAGAGGTCCGTGTTTGTCCATTTTTACCGGATTTGTATCTATGTCCTGGACATTCTATTGATTTATACTTTGGTATCTGAAATTTTTATATTTCATTCAACTTAAAGTATTTCACTTTTCACGTTTTTTAATCCACCGCGCCCTCGATCTGTCGTACCAGACTTTGTATGTCGTAAAAATAAAAATCCGAGAAAGCCAAACTTTTGAAGTATTTTCTTCTAGTGTTTAAAAGCCATATAAGTTTTTGTTTTATTGTTAAATCATTTGTTAGTAATTCGTTTGTAATGCCGAACTTTGCATATTACGACATCGTCCGAAAAAGCGCTTCTGGTGTTATGAAAACAACCGAGAAAATGGCGAGATGTTTTCTGTTCTGCACCTGCAGGCCGTCTTTTTTCATGCCTTATTATTAGTCACATAGTCTGATATCGACATAATCGGGCAGAGCACCGAAGTAGACCAAAAGCAACAACAGTACAATAACAGTAGTAAATTATCCATAACATGCCAAGTGACAGTGATGTTGACAGAGGCCGGTATTGGAATTGAGTGAAGGACAAATGCTCCTTGATCTAGGCATCTTTACGGAGAGAATCGAGGGCGACATGATGCCAGGTGTGCCGTCTATTTGTCCAGTTGAAAAGAAATCTTAATTTCCAGACATTAAGGTACGATAAACGTATGACGGAATTGAGTCGATGTGAGATTTATTTTCTCTCACTCTTTTAATTTTATCTTACAAAACCGAACACGTTCAATAAATCACGTTTCTCAAAAACAATTATTGCAAATTACCTATTCATATCATAAATTCGTGGGGTCAAAAATTTCGGACAAGTGAGAGATACCTATAATATGCAGATGTGTACTGACATATTTTATTATTTACCAGACACTTGTGTAATTTTGTTTTATTTTAACCAACCGCATCACATAAGCCAGGGGCCTCTTCGGCCAAGTCTTTTATACTGAGCATAAGCGATTAACCAATGAAGTCTCTCATTTCTGATCGTGGCATGTTCGCGGCCCGCTGGTCAATGTAGTATGATTAGCAACTTCTTATTTTATGAAATTATCAAATGGCCAGTAATTTATTAATGATGTACTTATGATATTACATCAGGGTCTAGCTACACATGTAGCATATGCTCAGTCATATGATAATATGCATGTGTTTAACATCAGTTCAAAAATTAAAATTAAGTTATTGACAACACAGGCTTGAAAACTGAGAGTGGTGTAAGGGTGAACTTGTCAATGGATCAATTCCTATTGTCCAGTTAATGTTGTGAAATAATCTAAAACATGGCAGCTTCCAGGGCCCTCTAATCCATTGTATCCACAGCCAGGATGTTAATTTAGACCCAAAGGTTGGAGTGGAAGGAGTTCAGGGCTTCTGGCCACTGGTTCCCCACCAGTCTTATAAGGATTCTTAACAACTTGTAAACTATGTCCCCACAAACTTCCCTTTGCAGGTGAGCCGGCCTGGCTCAGTCGGTAGCGCTTTCGACTCTTGATCGTGAGGTCGTGAGTTTGAGTCCAGCCGGCGACAGGTTGGTTTCTTGTCCTGCGGATGAGACAGTAAAAACCGAGGTCCCGTGTCACAGTAGGTGTCGACCGTAAGTGCCGAGCAATCGGCCAATATTTGAAGCCCTTCACCGGCATTTGAGTGAAAGATTCTTGAGCGGGACGTTAAACAACAACAAACAAACAAATATCACGTTGCAGCTAAATTAACGTTTTCCATATTTAGATTTCTTATCCGGCTATAAAAGGTGTACAGCAGTGTATATACTAAATGTATCTCCGTAAAAAAATAAAGAAAAACATCATGCCAAACTTTAGTGTCCCTACTTATATCAATACTTCACCATGTATTACATAAGCATCAAGTTGATATTTATTTGAGATTTACAACTGTGGTAATACAGTGGTACAATGTAAAACACTAGGTCCCTCAAGGCTAGTTTGATTCTCATTACAAGGTTGTACCAATCACTTTAAAAAATTGACTTTTCTTTTATGAAGCATACAGCATACAAAGTGAAAGTCACAAGTTTATATTTTGATACCTAAAACCAATGCCCACTGTCAAGATAGGCATGACAAAGAACTCTCACTGGGTGCATGATGTTGTTAAGGCTGAAGTGAAATATTTATTAGAAGCCACTTAAGAAAGACAATATTTACAGGAACATGTATCATTACATCCTTAAAATTTATTAGAAGATGCATACAGGTGTTGGTAAAATGTGTATATACATTAATTTTGCTAATTATTATCAAAATTATAATTTTAATGCAGCAAAGGCTCGTGCAGGAGATCAAACAAAGAAAAAAAATACGTATTATGCTAATCTATACGGGAATCATTTTATACAATATGAAGGCATTATCTCAGCGTTGTAACATAGTGTTTTGGAGCACGACCATATACAGTGATCTTGATCGTGAGGTCGTGAGTTCGCGTGCATCCGACAGCAGGTTGATTTGAGACAGTCAAAACCGAGGTCCCATGTCACAGTAGGTGTCGACACGTTAAAGAACCCTCACTGCTCAATGGCTAAAAGTGCCGAACATAAGCGAAAATTTGAAGCTTTTTCCGACTTTTTTCTTGGATATTCCAATTTTTTTGTCTTGTAAATTCCAACATTAAAGTTTGCTTTTCCAACTGTATTCGTGGCATTTCCCAAATATTATTTGAGAGTCCAAGTTTAAAGTAGACATTTCCAACTTTTGTCTGAACTAACAATCAATATTAAACAAATATGACCTACATTTATAATATAAACAGGCACTAGGACAGTCAGTATTGAATAAATTTCTATATATACATGCATAACGTAGTTAAAACGTCGTGTAAAATCATGAAACGGTTCAATTACTGATTATCAAAATTCGCAGGAATGATGGAGTTAAAAAGAAAATGATGACACATCTACATCGGAACTTCTCTGAGGTTGTGGTAGTACGTCATATTGCCAAAAATTGGGCATATATTCTCCAAAATATAGCATTGATACAAATAAAATTAAACATTTGGCACATAATGAATTATTAAACACCGTAGTTAATTAAATTGATGCATATTAAGTTTCTAATCGATATGATTTTTAAATTCTATGTTGCTCAAAACGTGATATAACCGTAGGGGACGACATTTTGATTCTGATGGGATAGGTTGACAATTTTTGTCAAGTCAGATTATTCACAAGACAATATTTATTTTTATCGTTAAGGGACAGATTTTTTTTCAGCTTCTTTGCCCTTGTGATCAAGATTGTAGTATAACGTTTTGGCAGATATACACATGTTCAAGTGACTAACATAAATGTATAAATTCAAAACTAGGTTACTGCGCAAGATATTAATTAATACGTATATTTTAGTTGTTTTATCAGCGTCCAGAAATGTCCTCAACTGCTAATATATCACAATGATTACACATGTCAAAGGAAGATTGCCTCAGCAAACATAATACATATGGATTAAATATTAGGGGGTACCCCCAAGCATCTTGTTATTATTATTGTACATGAAAAATGTTATTTTGTGGCTTCCAGACACTATATTATGACATCTTTATAATTCAAAAGTACTCCATTGACAATATTAAATTAAATTAATTTTGAAAACAAAGGGGAATTCATCAGACATAGCTGAATGCTCCATTGTTTCTTTGTGTAACGTAATTTAAATTGTTCTTCGTGTTGAGACTGTTTGTTTATTTAATTTGTCGTATTTTAATTTACTTGAAGTTTCAATTATCCATTGGTACATTTACTGGACAAATATATCTCATTTACGACTTGGTGCATAAACATACGTCACTTACCACGTTGTTTCATGAGCCGGCCTGGCTCAGTCGGTAGCGCGCTCGACTCTGGATCTTGAGGTCGTGAGTTCGAGTCCCGCCGGCGACAGGTTGGTTTCCTGTCTTTCGGATGAGACAGTAAAAACTAGAGGTCCCGTGTCACAATAGGTGTCGGCACGTTAAAGAACCCTCACTGCTCAATGGCCGTAAGTGCCGAGCATAGGCCAAAATTTGAAGCCCTTCACCGGCATTTGGTGACGTCTCCATATGAGTGAAATATTCTTGAGTGTGACGTTAAACAACAATAAACAAACAATAAACAAACGTTGTTTCATTTATAATTGTTGTTATCAAAAATACAACATCAGACAAAACAACCCCAAAAATGCGTCATATACAACCATTGACTGTACATCTTATCACAAAATGTATTATATTTAGACAAAAATACCCCAACATGCAGGACTTATAACCATTTAATCTATTAATAAGGTATAAAGCATTACATCACGACACAGAATGCGTCACTTATAACTTTTAGTTAGACTTATAACATATAACAAAGGATCAACGTATTTCTAAATGCGCCGCTTACAACGTTCGTCCATAAATTTCTTCATGTTATATATATATATATATATATATATATATATATATATATATATATATATATATATATATATAAAGCACTAAAATTACTATCGACACAGGCAAGATAAATGTCAAATTTTCGGGACGACCCACTTTATCTCACTGCACTTGTAATATCTAGCATTTCTTTCACTCTCCGGTTGTGTGTGTGAGTGGATCTTTGCATGAGAATGTGTATTTGAATTTCTTTATGTTATCTAATTGTTTTTCCTGATGACGAGAGAGGTCGTCCCGACAATTTGACATTTATTTTGTCCGTGTCGTTAGTCATTTTAGTGCTTTAAATATTCTATTCCTGATTTGTACCCGACACCCTAGGATACATAGTATTGTTGGTTTTAATGCCTTATATATATATATATATATATATATATATATATATATATATATATATATATATATATATATATATATATATATATATATATATATAAAAGCAACCCCAAATTGAGTATGATGAAAGGCAATTTTCAACGACCATCCAACATTTATAATTTACAATGTTTTTACACCACAGAACAAATCTCCATATGTCACTTATAACTGCCTGTTTTTCATTTTCTGTATCAATATATAAGGTAAGAGATACATACATTACGTGTTCGACATGAAAAGTCAACACATGGTATTCAACGGAATCTTATTGGAATTTTACTATTATTGCCTCAGGGTCCACTGTGACCTACTGACTGAAGTTGATATAAAAATCATGCTAGAATTTCTAACAGACAATCATTATATATGTAATGTCGGAGACGTGGTCCTTCAACAAACTGAGCATTCCTATGGGAAACAGTTGTGCCAATTTATTGGCCGACCTGTTCCTTTATTCATACGAAGCAGACTTCATTCAAAAACTGCTACAGTTTACATGCAAAAGGCCGGCAATCTCTTCCCAGGTATATTGTAACCAGGTTCTCTCCTCCACCATTAAAAACTGAAAAATTGTTGAGTGTGGCGTAAAAAGCTGAAAAATTGTTGAGTGTGGCGTAAAAAGCTGAAAAATTGTTGAGTGTGGCGTAAAAAGCTGAAAAATTGTTGAGTGTGGCGTAAAAAACTGAAAAATTGTTGAGTGTGGCGTAAAAAACTGAAAAATTGTTGAGTGTGGCGTAAAAAACTGAAAAATTGTTGAGTGTGGCGTAAAAAGCTGAAAAATTCAAATACTATTATTGCCAAATTACTGTCAACCTTTTAAAATTCTGTAACATGGTAGGTAATTCTATAATTGACCATACAAAACTCATACCATGTTTACATAGATTTTAATATTTGCAATTATGCATGTCTTATATGACATCCGATATCTACAGGAATGCATTGACCGAGTTCGGCACCTTTCATAAAGGTTACAGTGAAAGGGTTGTTTATTCAGAAGTGAGACTTTTGAAAGCAATATACACCTTGATGGGAGTTCATACTATTCTGAGAAATCTTAACGGGACGGAACAACTCGAATATGGTTTATCTGAGTAAATATCTATGTCCTGGACTTTCCCTTGGTTTCCAGAGGTCCGTGTTTGTCCATTTGTACCGGATTTCTGTCTATGTCTTGGACATTCTATTGATTTATACTTTGGTATCTGATTTTTTTTATATATTTATACCATGTGCGTGCTACAAATAACATTTCAAATAATGGCCAGTTCTTCTATGTAAAATGGGCTACGCGTTGACTGTTGCTAAATCATTCATTTGTGACGAGAATTTGTTACTCACTTATTTCAATTAAATTTGACTGTGGACTCACGGCGGGTGTTGCCGATCAACAGGGGATGCTTACTCCTTCGTGGCACGTGATACCATCTCTTAATTTCAATTGTCTGTGTTTGTACAATATTCAGCAGATTTGAATTTGTACTCTGTACATCATGAAGATTTACATTTTGGTATCTGAGATATAATTTATATAATTTAAACGTAAACTGTTCCCTAAAAGAAATTTAGATTTAAATTTTAAATTCAGATTTATCTTGTGTATCAGAAACATGATATAAACATATATATTCCATTTATTCACATGCAAATGTCACATGCAAGTCATTTACAGTTTCGCACAAAAACATTTTTTAACCTTTTGAGTGCGATACCATGTCTTCATTGTACATATTGTTGAAAATGGAGATAATTGGACAAATCGGACTTAATTAGATCTTGGTGCGTCAACATATTTAACTAACAACGTTTCATCTATACTTGATTTTATCAAAAATACAACATTAGACAAACAAGTCTTAAATGCGTCATATGCAACCATTACAGTAAAAGGGTATGACCTTTGATAGTATACAATAGACAACTAGGTACCAAGATTTCGAGACTACTTCGATTGCAAAATGATAACTGAAAAAATATGATATAGCGTGTACCAAAGATAGATTTTTTATGTTTCAAAACTGTCATCACATTAAAATTATCTGTACAATTACGAATTTGACCCGTTCATCGAACTAGAAAGGTTTCAATGGAACATTTGCGACGGGTGTGGCATGCCAGCAGGGGACGCTGGCACCTGGTCCTATATCGTTCGGAATTCGCAATTGTTTTTTCATGTTGAGACCAGTCGCACATCTAATTCGTCGTGTTCTAATGGACTTGAGTTTCGTTATCAATTGGTTCTTCTTCATTTTTACTTAGCACAATATCGTACATTGTAAAATTACTGTAAACCTGGAAGTCACTTACGCGATGTTTACAGGTACCGTAGCTTGTTTCTAACTACTCATGGTGAATCAGTGTCATAGAACGTGACCAGCGCATGCCTGATATCCTGAATCGACTCCTATTACCGGATCATAGAATATGATTTACATCTGACTTTGTTTGGTACCATTATTTCTTCTGGAAATTTATCTTTATTAAATTCGATCTCAGCTGATGAAGTCTTATTAGCGGAAACGATCACCCTGAGCATCTGTCCTTTGGACTCTTTTACAAATCTATAACCTTGGTATTGTCATTTATATTTAAAAGGTACAGGGTTTTCTTCGCCTAATGTTGGCAATGGAAATGGAAGGCATGGATCTTCAGATTTGACTTAAGATATTTGATGTATAAGGAAACGGAGATATATACTTGTACAAATTGTACTACCCATTAATAGTTCTATATTTGTCATTTTAATATTGTAAAAACTGTTGTAAAAACATTAAATCTTCTTTCAATAATTTTAAAACGGTGCAATGGTCTAATTATATATATTTTTGAAAAGTAGTTGAAACCAAAGCGTATTTTAATATAATGATGTTCCAAAGACTGTCCCAGTTGGTGACAACAAGACGTCTTAATTGTAAAGAGTAATGTTCACGTTGAAATGAAATCGTCCCTTATTTCGTTAGCTATGTAACCTTTGGGAATGCGATTTGAATCCGGTTTCAACTTTGATACAAACATTCATTTACCCGTGACGCCGAAAATTACCTTTAAGCGGTAAAAATTATCTAGGGAATATAGCACACTCCATGTATTTGCGTACGTCAATCTGTCATGTCAAATTCATTGTCTCTCTCTCTCTCTCTCTCTCTCTCTCTCTCTCTCTCTCTCTCTCTCTCTCTCTCTCTCTCCATAAAAAAATCCGTCAAAATTAGACCTTTGTGAAATTAGTCACATTTTCATTTTGACTGTTCAAAACAATTTTAAATGCTACCTTTTGAATTTGATAAAGACAAATTTGGCTGATGCTGGCGACCATTTTGGATTCCACCTAAACGACAGCATTAAAATTGGATATCGGTATACGTAGTCTTGTCTTATAAAAAGATATTTGTGAATTTATTAATCTCTCTCTCTCTCTCTCTCTCTCTCTCTCTCTCTCTCTCTCTCTCTCTCTTTGTATGCACGAAACCACGGAATATCATGTTGGTGTTTGCCGATCATCATAAAAAGTTAAGTTTCAATTTTATTCGGTAATCTTTAAAAACGGTCACTTCAAGATAGATGCAATCACTGTTTGTTGTATCTTAACCATATGTTACACGTTTTACTTATTCATATGAGTAAATATCTGTACTTCCTGAGCAGGGAAGACGTCTGATTACAAAAAAGAATTACGACAACCAATTTCGTCAAAGTAAAATATCGTTACAAGTGTGTCACATTGTTGTATATATATCAAAGACAGATTTAGTAACATATGTGTTACTGACATTTATTATTGATTATACTTCAAATTAGCGGGATGTCGAACAACATCAATCATGATCTCACTCACATTTAGAAGTTGTTGTCATATGCAAATTGTTGGTTGTTTGATTGTAATTTTTAAAATAAAACGTTTGGGGAAGAACGCAACGTAGAAAAATAGTCAATCATCAACTAGAGATTGCTGCCTGTCTGTTGCACTACAGTAATACATGGCGGCGAAGAAATAATTCCCGAGTTTTATTTTGTGTTAGAGGACTTTCCCTGGAATTTACCAAATTTAAATTGAGTCAAAAATCTTGGTACATATCTTGTATAGGAACTTATTTTCGAGAGATTTAGAAATTTATTAAAACTCCACAACCAGGGGTTTCATTTTTATTTGTCTGTGGACTCAGGGCGGGCGTTACCGT
Source organism: Atrina japonica (assembly GCA_030159075.1). Classification (NCBI taxonomy): domain Eukaryota; kingdom Metazoa; phylum Mollusca; class Bivalvia; order Pterioida; family Pinnidae; genus Atrina; species Atrina japonica. Next base: position 1,088,775 of record BROG01000157.1, read on the forward strand.
TCGACTAGGGATGGGATGTTTGGATCCTCCATGGCACCTGATTCAACGTCTTGATTTCCAGAGGTTCATGTTTGTTTATTTTTACTAGATCTGTACCTTTATCCTGGATATCATAAATATTTATAATTTAGTATCCGCGATGCTTGATATTAATTGTATATTTGAATAGTAAATCAACGATAATCTAAACATTACTATATGTTTTTAAATGTTAATATGAAGTTTCTGTGTTTTGTTTGGACAAAATTTTACTTGAAATTCCTCAGCAATATGTTTCAAACGTGAGGAACATGAAGTATTTGTCATTTCAGTATCACGATCTTTTTACGTTAGACATTAAAGAAGAACCATTAATACTGCCCTTCGGATTTGAAACAGATTGGTATTAATTTCCGTTTCATATTCATCATATCCGTGTTATAAGGAATCCGTCAATCAAGTTAAGACCATTTGTTTCTAGAATTCTTTTCGTTTCAATATTATAAACATAATACCAAAGTTATAATGCTCAAGACGATATCGTTTCTGTCAATTAGACTTCATCAGTTGAGCTCCAATTTAAAAGTTATTTTCGAAAGAAAAAGTGGTATTATACAAGGCCAAATGATATCTCTAAAAGTATAGCCGAAATCCGTCTAAGAGTAACCACTGTAAAAAATGACTATATTAGCTTTAGAAAAAATTTGGAATTTAAATGATGTTAACAGTGCCAAATATTACTTTAGTAAAAAATGAACAACTGGTACCGAAATACCAGGTACTAGGTTTATGTATACCCTCGGGGACTCAAACGGTCCCCCAGCAGTGGCAACGACCTAGTGGTTATAAATATTATAAACATACTACCAATGTTATAATGCTCAAGACGATATCGTTTCTGTCAATTAGACTTCATCAGTTGAGCTCCAATTTAAAAGTTATTTTCGAAAGAGAAAGTGGTATTATACAAGGCCAAATGATATCTCTAAAAGTACAGCCGAAATTCGTCTAAGAGTAACCACTGTAAAAAATGACTATCTTAGCTTTAGAAAAAATTTGGAATTTAAATGATGTTAACAGTGCCAAATATTACTTTAGTAAAAAATGAACAACTGGTACCGAAATACCAGGTACTAGGTTTATGTATACCCTCGGGGACTCAAACGGTCCACCAGCAGTGGCAACGACCTAGTGGTTATAAATATTATAAACATACTACCAAAGTCAATCTAAGTGATACACGTCCCACGCGCATATCTACCTATTAAATAGAAACTATTACTCTGGTAGTATATAATGATATAAATTGAAGTATTCTGATGTGTAAGAATTGATTGTTGTCTTTTGACAAGCAAAGTTAATAATACATATCCAAAACTCCAAGTCCATTAGAATACAACAAATTGGAGAGAATAACGGTCTCAACATGAAAAACAATTGCGAATCCCAAATGGGATGGGACCAGTGCATAACCTGACATATTGGACTGTTGTTGCGAAATGTATTTTAGTTACGTCATTAAGCCAAATATCTATCACCAATAGCTTTCGTTCCAGGACCATAAAACTTAAAAACCTTTTAGATGAAGAAAATGTTTTCACCAGTTAATTTTCGCACATCTACGTCATGATATATGCCAATATAACCAACACGACTCGCAATATTCTACTTCAGTATACTTACTGGACCAAAACGTCGGAATTTGAAACATCACCCGTTATTGTTTACGTAAACAAATCTGTCTACAAACGATGTGCAGCCTACGTATTCTGTTGAATTATCATTCCCAATGCCTTGGGTCTTTGACATATCATGTGTCTGGCTTATCTGTGTACTGTTGTGTTTTTAAATGTCAGACGACATATATCAACGCCAACGTTGTACAAACCTCCACTATCTCACATTTGAAATTGTGAATGAAATTTATATCTATATCTTTATAAACATGCTGGTATTTCAATTTCTGACACTGACAAAAAATTTAATTTTTGATAATAAAGATGATTTGAAAATCAAGAGATTAATTACTCAAATCTACGATGACATAAAGCTACCATCGATATGTTGAGATAATCTGATTAGTCATATCGACATGGTGTAATAATTAATTACGTTATAGTGACAAAACAACTTAGTTTTGACGACATATTCAAATAAATTATGTCGACATAACCTGATATTTTTCTCAACATTTTAACATATTGATAAGGACTATATCGACATAATGTGACCAGATTATATCAACATGTCAACAAAAAGTGGTTTTATATGACACTATATTTTGCGCAGTAAAACGGCCACATTATATGGACAAGTTTTGATATTCATCACATTATGTCGATATGTTCACGTATATCAATACATAATGATTACATGTTGCGATAAATTATCACATAACAATAGCGTAGGAAGCAATTCGAAAATGGGGGAGGGGGTATAAATTTTTCTTTTTTTTCTTTTCGTTGGTGTTTTAAGACCATTTATATACCTTTTAGTGAATCAATGCATACATCATCAAAAGCAGACTGCAGTTTCAAAGTTTGAAAATGTGTTTCCCGAGAGGAATTTTGGGGAATTTGGTTTTTTAATTTAATAGAAAAATTAATTATTTTATCAACTTAAGGGGCAAACTCTCACTGGTTACTGCACATATTTTTAAGTGTTGGGTTAATTGTGAGACAATATTTCATTAGAGGGTTGTGTATGATTCATTTAAAAAAAACAATATTTCATGAAATCTGGAAGCTTGTAGAAGCATTTTTCCGCACCCGTGCGCGAAATCCCGTCTAGTAATCTGCGAGAAAATCACATTGATTAATACCTTTTTAAAAGAAAAAATTACTTTACTTCCAGACATTGAATTGTGACCTCTTTATCATTAAAAATGTTTAGCTGATTGATTAATTCGAAAACCCAATGAGGTATTCTCCAACTTCCAGACACAAAATCATCGTTTACTTTCCCCATGATACAGCTGTGTATGCATCCCAGAAATATTTTTAGGGGGACGCAATATGCCATACACGTGAAAATATTGCGTTCATTGTGAGTAAGAATTCGATATCATCGATGATTAAATTTTAATTTCTGTAGTTGATAATAACACAAGGGAAACTCGTGTCCATGTTAATCCAATCAAATTTAGTTTACAGATAAATTGACATGCTAAGATTCTTGAATGGTGTTTTACGCCAAGTTTTAAGTTTTATAATGGCTGACAGTTGTTAGTTTAGTTTGCACATAGATATATTTATCTGCATATTATACAGCAAACGGACTGGGAACTACTATTGTAGCATAGACCTCCGCCGCATAGAGCCCCCCCCCCCCGCCGGAAGAATGGACCCGGGGCCAACTTTCCCTACCAAAAAATGGCCCAAAGGCTAACAGATCAATTCTTAATTTTGGTTAAAAAATAAAATAATTGAAATCACGAAATTTGGTATTAAAATTTATTAAAATCTTTGTCGATTTATGTTATTGATACATTAAGTTGAGAATAAATAAATATTTTTGAAAACGTATCTCCGATCTGTTAAAGTTCGATTTTGCTTGACCAAACCAATATACATAAGCAAAAAAGTTATAATCATTATTGTATTTCTATTTATGAAGCTTGGTTGCATTTAAATAAACTTGTAAAACTGTCTTTTGCACAAAGATAAACGATGTAAGTACTAACAGTAACAGTACTAAGTATATACATATTTCCGGGTGTCCAGGTAAACAATTTCACACAATTATTTATGAGATTTGTCCACATAACTTACCTCATTGATTCAATTGCATGTGTATAGAGGTACATATATTCATTGCTATACATATACCACATCATAAGTAACAACATTAAACATGGCTGAAGGTGGAGGCAAAGACTTATCTGGAAAAGGTAGAATATGATAGTAATGATGACCTAGATGAGACAGAATTGAAGTTATTAACTGTAACATTTAAGAAATTATATGATAAGCCTGAATTGCAATCATCATCTGATTTAAGACAAGATTGATTATTTAAACGCTCCATCATCAGATTGTGATGTTAAACCTATTATATCTGATGCAACAATTAGCACAGGTATTAGTGTTTGTTCATCTTATGTTAATAGTACAGTTTCAGGACCTACAAATCTCATCAAAGCATCATTATCATCATCGTCATCATCAAGTGCAGTGATATCAACAAATGCTACATCAGTAACGAATACTACCTCAATATCTACACCGTAGGTACAACATTTGATGTATGGGCATATCAAGTACAAAGACTTGTTAGGTCTGGTTATTAAGAAGCTGTTATTTTGAAAAGTATAGATAGATCACTTAAAGGACTTGCTCTTAAAGCAGTTATTCGTCTTGGACCCAACTGTTCAGTACCAACAGAATTTTTGACAAACAACATTTGGAATTATTTGAGGACAAAATTTATTGTTCAGTCAATCGCCAGGATATACATTGGAAGGGATTATGTTGAGTTTAACGAAAACATCAGATATGAGGTACGGGGCTTTTAGGGAAATTATTACGTAAATTTTTCACAGCTAATATTTACATGAATTTTCAATCGCCAAAAGTAATGAAAGTTAATGATTATACATCATGGGGAACTTAACCTGTTTTGGCCTTGAACATGTTATCAACCAATGGACGCTAGTGCAGTGGTAACAAGGAATTGATGTTTAACGAATAATACAAGCACTAAGAATGATGGTTCGTTTAAAAAAACTAACCATGCTATGTTCTGGCAAAGATTGAGACATTTAATTCTACAAGCTTTCTAGATGTTTTGTTGGCAAAAATTGACGAACATTTATGGACAAGTACCTGAACTTTTGATGAACATTTGTTACCTGCTGTACCGTGTGAGATATAAAAAAACAGTCACAGACCGAAAAAAGAAGTGGGGAACACTTTTGCCCGATACAGAACAACATCAAAAGACATTTGAAATCGAAAGTAAACAAGATTTTTAGACTCAACAAATTTGGTCCTAACTCCTAAAACTAAATTTATTACTAATAAATTACCACTCTATCTTCACTTCAGATTGCAATAATATAAAAACTTATTTTGTCAACACAAAAATTTAACATTTGGAGAATCTTCCAATGAATAATCAGTGGAAAATATATACACTATTGCTACTGGCTACGGTCTTTAGGAGAAACTGAATAATTATCAATAAAACTAGACCAACCACGTCAGATAACAGACATACAAAATGCTTGAAAGCATCAACAACGTATAACACGAAGGTCCCCAAGTAGTAACATGTACTACAGTATTTCATAGGGATAACCATTTTGTTAGAGTTCTGGTAATACCGGTGGGACAGATGTTTGATGATATTCTCTAACCCTGCAATGGAGTACAAGTACTGTACAGTTAATAAACGTAAAACGTGAAAAACCTCGAATTAAACGTACAGAAAATGCCGTAATAGCATTGGTTAACACAGGGGCGGTTGGGTACCATTAGGAGAGTATTTAATCACGATGTAGCTAGTTTGGGGGGGGAACCTCATATAGTGACAAAACACAAAAAACTATCTCAGAGATCAGACGAGAGTCTAATGTTTAGAAATAATACAAGCACAGGGTAACTACAGAGCAGATAAACTTAGTAGAACACAGTTGATTAGATTATTTTGGTAACGGGGTGATTTTGTTACATCATGAAATTGTGTGGACACGACCTGTAAGCCAGCTTTAGATAGCGACACGCGAACAAAAAAGGGATTGCCGTGTACACACTATAAAACTAGAATACAGAGACATTTCAACCAATGGAAGTAAGTAGAAAAAAACATGTAAGGTTTGGTTCACACTACTCACAAATTTAAAATGGAAGCGGGAGACCAGTCTAGTGACGATGGGAAGGGGCGCTTAGAAGGGAAAAAAACAAACTAGACAAGGCAACAACCAAACAAGACCTCCTGCTCCAGATTGGGTTATTACAGAAATCACTTAATTTTCGAAACATTAACCCTCGTAAACAATTGGGCAGTATAATGGGGACCCCCAAATGCGTGGCAGGGGTTTAATTGGTATTAGAACAAATAATAACTATTTGGAGAATACGCAATCGCAGTTTGATACTTATCGGTATAGGAAAACTTGAAGAATTACATACTAAAGTATTAAAAACATTATACTACCACCTGATGTTAGCACTTCTCAGGTCACCACCAATGGCCGAGAAGTACAGCACTTTTTCTGTAGTATAAGTGAACAACTTAGTAAACTCCATTCTTTTTATAGGGAACAACTAGAATTTATAAAACATTTACCTATCAGTAGTAATTTAGATAAAAAATTATATTAGTGGCGGGCAAATAATCTGTACTAGATACAAAAACAAAAATAGAGTACAGGAGCTGGAGCTTCAACTTTTCCAATGTTACCAAATTATCAGTACACTTATGTTATTGGGTTACGATGAATAAAATTGAAATCAGATGGGTTTGAATAGAAAATTACAGGGGGACTGGTCAAAGGTATATCTTTTGATTTGGTTTGCCTTAAGAATAGTAACATCTAAGATACTTGACATATCTATAGTACTTGTAGTTCCAGAAGTGACAAATATGTTGTGGTTAGTGACAAATAGTGCCGATTTAACAGTGAAAATTTTCTCAATATCAATGATGGAAGGTGACCACTTGTGTTGTTATTCCAGTATTTAGTAGTTACAAATTAATTTTTAATATCATATCTTGAGAAATAAGTGATAATACCAAATAGTATTTTATGTTCTATACATATGTGACTCTCTAACAAACCGCACCCGTCAGAGTAAAAGGTATGTACATTTTTAGCAAAAAAATGTGACAGAGTTGCCTTACATTTATCAGAAAATAGGCCCTTGTAACAAACGACAATTTGACAAGCTTTTAGGTATTATGTATAAAATATTAGTTCTAGTTGGGAAGAAAAACGGATCTAAAAGATGGGTGTAGACTTGATCCTCTAAATATTAAATCGAAATATCATTTTCCAACATTGATTGATGACATTAGGAGTAATCAGATGTGCTGTAAAAATAGGTCGAAAGCATAGTCGGCAGTAAGATTCCTGGGTGCTTGTTAAGGTTGTGATGCGTCCATCACTTTGCCAGAATCTTTGGGTTTCAATTGGTAAATGGACTAGGAAAACATTTGATTTCAGTTTGATATGATCAGTGATATAATGTAGTTTTCTTTCTAAATTTTGGCGATACTGACTAATTAATAAGGTCAAGCTACTACCATATGTAGGGACAGGAGTGGGGAGGGGAAACATAAAAATTTGGTATATGGTATCATTTCCTCTTGATGATAAAGGGATATCTTGTATTTTGTGGCGCCATTCAAAGCAACGACAGGAATGGACGTGGTTGGTTAGAATGATACCGCCTGCAACTTGGGGCTGGTGGGGTGCATGAGGAAGTGGGAATGGAGTATGTAGATGTTGGGCGGAGCACTTGCACGGGTTTAGTTGGTCTTTTGTACGTTCACGATATTATGATGGTTGATTCAGTGTTTTTAATTTTTTGTTTTTTTTTAAACAGTTGAGAAAGGCTTATTTTGTTAGATAGATGTAATGTGGATACTTTGAGTTACTTGAATGGCAGCAGTGGTGTGAGATCAAACAAATCTTACAACAGTCCAGAATCGCCTCAAGTAAGATACTAACCTGTGTTAGTTTCCCAGACAGTCAAGAAAAATTGACATTACTGGAGTCAACTAAGAATGTGCATGATAGATTTTGCATTAAATTCAAACGTTCAACTACGCTAGTTTTTACGATAAACTTAGTCAAGCCGTTTATATAGATATTAAATGATATAAAAACAGACAAGAAACTTGTTACACTTAAGATAAATATAGGACTTGCCCACAAAATGGGAACAAAAATAGTTTAATTAAGTAAATAGATGGTTTAATTATATTTTCCTAGTCTCAAACCTAGGATTGACAAAATACTTGATTAAACTACTTCATTAGCAGTAGGGAACAAAGTACTATTTTCCATAAAATGTAATTTTACCATTTGTGTAATTATGATGCCAAAATCTTGGATATCCTTTCGCATCAGATCATGAAATCTTCAGGAAGAACATAAGAAAGCTTTTATGTTGTACCAAATAAAAAAACAGCGTTTACTGTATGGTTCAGATACTAGGATGGATCAGGAAAACGTGGAATAAGGCTGTACAAGAAACATTAAAGAGAAAGACATTACAACAATTTCAAAGTTATTGCAAGGTAGAAATGCAACTTTTACTGCTATCTTATCAGAAGGGATTTTATCAGACAAACATCATCCAAGTGAATCGACCAGTTTTCACGCTCTACTTAACACAGGGAATGTATTTTAAACAATTCTAGTCCTAAGACGTTCATGTTACAGCAACCTTTTCAGGTTAGTACACTGTTCTGGACAAAAGAAACGTAATTTCAAGGTAGGAGATCCCTTTTCAAAGATTTACCTTCACCTTAACTTACCTCTTAATTTACAGTTTAAGAATAGTTGACAGGCATAGACACGCTTTTAGGTTAGCAATGAGCAATGATTCAAATATGTAAGTACCTCCAGAAATCACGAAAATAAGAATGAAAATCAGAGATACTAAGTGCAATTCGAGGATGACTCAGTATTCCAGCCAGAAACAACAATAGATAGATGATAGAGGACAAAAGTTAACAGAACAAGACAATTTTACAGAAAACTGAGTTCAAAAAAAGACCACGCCTTGCTTAAATCGGATTTCATGAAATAGAATAGTTTGGATTAGCTATACACCTACTTGACATGTGTAAGCATCTTATGTTTTAGACAACATATATTACATGGAAAACAAGTCTAATACAAACAGGTGTTATCACCAGTATTCCTAGTTTCGGCATATACATCAATCAACCATCTTGGACCCTGGATATAGATCTACACACATGGACTTGTGCACTGTCAAATGACACATGTGTGTCAGTATCCTTTGGTTGTGCACTTAGAAATTTACAAGATCACTTGGCATTAGCCCTGAAAGAACCCTCGGTACTCTCAATATGACTTAGTGTCAGAAAACCACTCAACAGGGATATATGGGAAGTGCATATTGGGTATTGTCACCTTGTTCGTTCAATTCGTCAGGTAGACATTTCTATATTTGAAAATGTAAGCTGTTGGCTGGACGGCAGAAAAAATCTGAGGAAGTTTGTGCAGTATTTGCAGTTGCGGTTTTTTTTTTTGGTTTCTCCCTAAATACCGGTTAAGAAGCCCGTTAGGTCTGGTGATTCATTGTTTTCTAAGGGCTTTTAAGATGCGTCGGAATTTTCAGTTTACTTATACATGGGGTGGTGGGGTTTGATGGTGGGTTTTGTTTGGTTGGTGTGGTTTATTTTTCTGTTTGGAATTACTTGGCCTGGTGTAATGTTGTGGTGCGGGGGGGTTCTGATAGTCGTGTACGCATTCAATAACGAAGCAAATCCCCCCGATGCCAGAAGATTGGCCAAACATGAAGACAATGTGGAAAAAGAATAATAAGAAAATGTAGAACCATTCAGAATCACTTTGTCTGCTCAATGGCTGTAGTCTTCCAAATCCTTTCAAGAAAGCCATCAACGCCATGGTTGATCATAAAATCTCGTATTCGCAAAACTTAAAGAGACACAACGGGTCATGAAAACACGTTATCCCTCTGTATCCAGATAGTGATCCTTAAGGGATAAAACGACATAGTAACATGAAACTGGATAGGATAAATACATGACTTTAATCAGTAATGATTACAGATATACAATTGAAAACCGAACAACCAGTCAGAGAAAAGCGAAAACTCAAGGAGAAAGAAATGAAAAACAGTAACCAAACTTCTTATCCAGACGCGTGAAGGAAATAACAAACACGATAACCATGAAATAAGTAATGAACTTATCAAGACCCAGAAACAGGTGATTACACCGCAAGAATTAAACGATAAAATAACCGAAAACATCGAAGGATGATGAACACTTGGCTTCTCCTCCACCAACTAGAAAAAACATTCGGTACTGAAGACTATACCATCACATATACAAAAAAGAAGATAACTTTAAAGAAAGTCGAAAAATTTTAAGTTGAGGTACTTTCCGTGAATGGGGACTTTCCATGAAAAACAAAACAGGACTTTCCAAATCAAATCAACTTTTTGACAAAGCCTGAACTATTAATGGAGAATATAGTAATGAAAACGGTTTATCGCTTGTAAGGCACAAGTACTATTTTTACTTGTTTATTTATAATAATCCAATCATGAGTATTTAATGAATTGTTGAAAAACTGAAAGGGTTTTTAATCTAAGTACGAATTCTGATATGAACCGATAAAAATCCTACTTACACTTTATTGAATTGTGTAATTGATAATTATGTTTAATTATGTTATAACTTTCAAGCTCATTTTTTAAAGTTACAAAGGACGAAGATCCTTCAAAATCACGTGTCCCGTAAATGTACTTGCTCATTTGATATTATACCTATTTGGGCAAACGGGAGCTGAAATACCTATTTCGACAAGTTATTTAGCTCAAAATTAGCTCAGCATTATATTTAGTAAATATGACTTAACATTATTATATATACTAGTTTTGATGGACCTTGTCAACACCTTACAAAAACTTCATAAAACCCCAGTTTTGGGTAAACAAGAATGATGTTAAGCAAAGATAGCACTATAAGAATGATGGTGTAAAAATCCAGGTATGCATGACAGATTCTTTCAGGCAGCCCGTACCTTGTATCATTTAAACTCCTTACAGCCAATATATTGACGAACAGCCGTTCTGGAGGACGAAGGAGAAACCTTCATACTCCTCAATACATTTGTTTACCATTGCTATACTCGTTCTTGCTTATAACGATCCAGAAGCAATATTTGTGGGTTGGTGTAAATCCCAGATGTTCTGGGCAAAGATACTTACAAGAAAATTCTACCTGAACAGCTTCGCGTGTAGCATTTAGGTGGAAAATTTACAGGAGAAAGAAAGGCAAGAACTAAGAAAATCTTTTTACTAACAGAGAATCTTCCGAACTTTCACAGTATCAACAAAACAGGGCTTTGACTTCTAAAAAATTCTATTCTTTGATGACACAACTGATAAAAACTCGTGGCTATCCACATAAAAATTTATCCTTCAAAGAAACTAGAACTAATTTTTAGGTAAACTCTATAAAGCTCATGTTAGACAACTAAAAAAGGTGGTGCTACTACCGAAAGTTTGGATTTAAATATCTTATGAGTGAATTGGCTATCAGAGATACTAATACTTATTTTCGTCAGGGAACATGCAATACTATTCTGATAAAGCACTACCTGATACTGGAAGTACATTAACATTCTTTTATATACAGACTAAAATTTACCTTGATACTATTTTTTATGCTGGAAGGAATTTCCTTTATGAAATAGACAGTATATATTTGTAACATCTAAATATTGTTCTATTCGGAAAGACTAAGGTTACCAGTGGTAGTACAAATATCATATCTTTTTATGAATATAAGTTTTCAACAAACTGTCATGTGTTGGCATTCTACCTTGTAATTTAGCTAAGGGTTCTTTTATACCAATGTGTGCACCCATGATTAGGAGTAATTATTGGCCGACCTGTTCACTTTGCCTTCCAATTCATATGGAACAACAAAGCATTTAGTGATATATTTTTCATACTCAGTCAAGCTACTGCTTGGATGAATCAAAAGAAAGAAAAAGTTGAGGAAAGGGTGTACACCTTCCAGTTTTAGCCAGTGGTTGTGACATATACAGTCAATCCTCAATATTGTTGTTAGTTTCCCCAGAATAGGAACTAAGAAGAAATTAAAGATAAAAGGACAGTTAACACACAACAGTAAATCAATTCCTTAGCACACACATTTACTTTTGCAAAACTTAGACAGATTTACTTAAGAACATGAACACAGCGTTTACTGACTAGGGATGTTTACCTAATTTGAAAGACTTCAATTTGGGAAATTAGCAACTAAGCTATACTGAATGTATTAAACCAAATGTTACAAAAACGACTGTTCTGGACAGAAACGGCTTTTCCTTCAACTTAAATTTACAAATATAGGCCCTTTTAACATATCGTAAATCACAAAAATATTTTTCCACATTAACTAGAAGACACGCCTTGCATTTTGACTGTATCCAATATTCCATTCATTTTTGTCAACGATTTCACGTTCAATGTGATCTCCTTTCAAATTTCGGCCATATTGATCAACCGGCCCTATGTTAAAATATTCATTATAAATACGGGAATCCATGCGTAATTTTTATATGGTTTCTGTGCCAGAAGATACCATGAAGATAGTGTGTTTCTGAATTTGATAGATAATGGTTGATAAAATCTTTCCTAAAAGACTTATCCCTTTATTTTTCGTGAATCCAGATGTTGTAACTGAACTGGATAGATTACTGAAATGTACTAATTTTCTTGCGGAATCTGGTTTTTACCCAGTTAAGACTGCAAAAATATATGACTGGGGTATGGCGTAATTTTCCATAGTGTTTATTTGTCAACTATACTTGTTTAATTAGAATAATCGTTGGGTTTTCCCCTAATACACTCTCAAAGGGAGATTTTGATGAACGCTCTGATTATAGGAAAGTAAGTACTCAAGATACCTAAACCTCTATAACCAAGATAGCTCATGTTCTGCCATATTACCACAGGGGAAACTTCAAACAATCTGTAAATAGTTTGCTCTATCCAGCTGGTGTATGCGGGATACTTATAAATTCTAAAGAGGCGAATTTCCATGCAAAACTTTGACTTCTTCTCTATTCTTTACCCTTCTTTAAAAAGCTTTTTAATCGATAGACCAGGTGGTACCCATTTACATGGATTGATTACTTAAAAACTAATCGTCTACACATTATCTGAGTATGCTGGATCTATATATATGTAAAAATATCGGAGATCAACAATACTTGATGGCATTTACCTAAGGGTTTGTTATGGCCGACTTTTATTCATAGCAAATCATGAAACTGCTGAATCAAAAGAATAAATTTACGCTTGACGCAAAATATTTGAACGTATTACAACAGAATCAAAGACTTGTACTTAGACATTTTCATTCATAAGCTATGTGCGACGGTTTACGGCTTTCCCCATCGTAAAATTTTCTTCCTTTGACGTTTTTGACTGTAAGTTTTTTCATTTTAGTAACGATTTCGTTGATTTTCTCAGTATTATTATTATGATCCATCATAATTTTATATGTGTTAACTGTGGTTTTGATAGTGCAATTTTTTCTGAATATTTAATTTTTCCTGAATTTTTTATGACTGTAAAGGGGGGTTAATTTTCCCAAATATTTCAACTTCTTCCCCAATACCCTGAAAGAAGTAAGTACTTCAAGAAGGTGCTGAAATAAGTTAATTTTTGCCATATTGCAATATTTTAAATGAAGGGGACTTGCTTAAAAACCCATACAAATTGGATTACTGAGGACGGGTTTAACTTTAATCGAAAATAAAATTTTCCAAATTTGTTTTTCGACTCTGTAATTTTCTTCTATTTATGTAAACCTCTACGTGCATTCAAATGTGTTTTCATGAAAGAAGTTTGATGATTTTCCTGTAATATAGACTGAATGCAAGTAACTCAATGTTTTCGACTTCTTCCCAAAACCCCACTTTATAGGAAAGCAAGTAACTGCAAGTGACCCCAACCCAGTTTGTTCATTTCCGCCAGATTACCCCAGGGTGTGGAACCAGTTTGGGACAAAAGATGCCCCGGGGTATCCCTGTTGAGAAATCGTATCCAGAACTGCTGCACGGATTTACATAAATGTATGATTATAGTTTGTTAATTTCGTAAAAGTCGGAAAATAAATTTTTAATGTGGTTTGATGTCTTTTTAAATATTGTCATCCTCATTTATTCATCATGATACAATCCTTTAAAGTGTTTTAAATGCAATTAGGCGGAGAAATGCTTTCCAGAAAAAAAAAATCTGAAATTCAATATTTTGAATTTTATTTTTCATGAATTTTTAAAACTGCAAAAAAGATGAAAGGGGCATACTTTCACACAGTTGTTCTTCAACACCGCTGAAGAGTTTGTATAACAGTCATTAATATTTTGAAAGTTAGTTAATTTTGTGAGTCATTATTTGTAGTATGCTAAAATTGTGTGTTTGTGTGTGTGTGTGTGTGTGGCTTTTCTATTGTGTACTTATGTATTTTACCACACATTCAGAAAATCTTTATGAAAGCCTTTCATTTGTCAAGTTTGGGAAAATGGGAAACTTCTATGAGCTGATTTTTTCTGTCGGGAATATGTACTTACCAGGAATATATCTTCACTCATAGATATCATTACTGTACATTGACACCATATATTTCAAAACTTTAATTGTGAATAAAAAGTAAAAACAAAAGGCACAATAAATTACCTATAGTCCCAGTGACATACATATAACTTAAAAATAACTCTGTATATGAGAATTTTACTCACTTCTTGGATTTTAGGAATTGAAAAAAAAAAACGAGCCTTGGGCCTAGATCAATGAATTGTGAATTTATTCATCTTGGACTAGACATATTCTAATCTTAGTTTTGTAATCAAATCAGGGTCTGAAATAACATATACCAAACTTTCTTTTTTGTGCAACTGAGAGTGTTCCCAATTCCTATGAATCGGAAACTGATGACGTTCACATGTATGATGACATTGTGGTGATTTATTGACATTAGGATCGGTCTACATGTTTGTATGTTAAATATTTTGTAATATCTGTTCCGAAATCAAGTTCGCCTAAATTGAAATACTTATTTTCAAACTTTAGGCATGTCAAATCGTATTTCAGTATTAGTACATTAATGTACATCTATCATGTTTTATTAGCTCACCTGAACCGAAGGTTCAAGTGGGCTTTTCTGATCACTTAAAAAGTCTTTTTGCCCGTCGTCTGTCATTAATTTTTCACATTTTCGACTTCTTCTCCAAAATCACTAAAGGGATAATGATGAAACTTTGTAGGAAGCAATTACTCTAGGTCCATCGTAAATTTTCCACATTTGAGTAGTAATATCCCTCAGTCACCGGCATATGGAGTTTATATTTCACAAATGATCCGATATGCAAGGGTGTGTACAACATATGAAGATTTTATATACAGAGGTACACTACTCACTGACAAATTATTGATATCGAAAACCGCGTTTAATGTCAACGTTCCGCAAATTTTACGGTCGGTATAATAGTCTTGTTTGCGATTACTCAAAGTGAAATGTGAAGTTACCTTTTCGTTGGCAGTTGTTGAGATGTCTGTACCAATTGTGACGACGATACACTCTTCACGTATTTCATTGGACTTGACTGTAGACTCACGGCGGGTGTGACCGGTCGACAGGGGATGCTTACTTCTCCATGGCACCTGATCCCACCTCTTGGTTTCCAGAGGTCCGTGTCTGTCCATTTTTACCGGATTTTTATCTTTGTCCTGGACATTCTGTTGATTTATACCTTGGTATCTGCGGTTTTTTTTACACTTAGATGGATTGAACTTGAATATATGTATGGTGTGTTTAGATGATGTTATCATTTTTTCAAAAGATTATGATGAACTTTTGAAGCGTCTAAAACAAATATTTCCAAGGATGAGAGAGTGTGGATTGAAATTGTCACCATCTAAATGTTCATTCTTTCAACAAAAGGTCAAACATATTGGACATATTATATCTGAAGATGTGATTCAGGCCGACCCAGATAAAATACAGGTGGTACAAGACTGGCCAACCCCTACATGTGCCGATTAGGTCAGAAGATTCTTAGTATTCTGTGGTTACTACAGAAAATTTGTACATAATTTTACTAAGATAGCCAAACCACTTAATGAGGTAATGCCTCATCCACCTTCTAAGAAGACAAAAAGAAAGAATGATTTTGATCCGTCATGGAAATGGTGACCTGAACAGGAAGCCGCATTTATTCATCTTAAAGTTGTATTAACATCAGCACCTATTTTAGGATACCCAGCTTTTTGTCAACCATTTGAACTGCATACCGATGCCAGTGAAGTTGGACTTGGAGCAGTTCTGTACCAAAACCAAATGGATTGAAACGAGTCATTGCTTTTGCTAGTCGTGGACTAAGTTCAGCTGAGAAGAACTATTCTGCCCACAAACTGGAATTTCTTTCTTTGAAATGGTCAATAACTGAAAAATTCCATGATTATTTATATGGAAATTCATCCACAGTGCTGACAGACAGATCCACTCACATATTTTCTGACTACAGCTAAGTTAGATTCTTCTGGACATCGATGGCTTGCTTCATTGTCAAATTACCATTTTAATATACTTTATCGTCCAGGAAGGAGTAACAACGACGCAGACTCTTTGTCAAGGATTCCTGAATATGAACGTAAAGAATTATCAAATGAATCTGTCAAAGAAGTTTGCCAGTCAGTACATGTCAATAGTCTAGTGGAATGTTTTTCCTCGGAAACTACAGGTCAAGACATTCATACATTCACTAATAGAGACTGGAGGTCAGCACAAGCCAGAAATCCAGAACTAGCTGTTTAGATAACAAGTGTTAGAGAGGGGAGAAAACCAAGAAAGAACAAAATTTACCCTGTATATATAGCTTTGTCCAAAGTTTTTCACCAATTGAAATTAAGTAAAGGTGTACTTATTCGAGAAACTATGAGTAATGGGAACAAAGGAAAACAAATAGTGCTACCTGCGCATATAGTGAGAGATGTTTTGATGGGACTTCATAATGACATAGGTCACCCTGGAAAAAACAGGTCATTAGCATTAATTCGAGACCGATTTTATTGGCCAGGAATGACTAAAGATGTAGACGAATGGATTAAAGGTTGCCATAGATGTTTAAAGAGAAAGACACATACTAATGTCCGTGCACCATTAGTGAATATAACCACCACCCAGCCAATGTAATTAGTGTGTATGGATTACTTGAGCCTAGAAACTTCAAAAGGTGGATATTCCAACATACTTGTTATTACCGATCACTTCACTAGATATGCACAGGTCATTCCAAGTGGGAATCAAACAGCCAAGACTACTACAGATGCACTTTGCAACAACTTTATCCTACACTATGTTATGCCGCAACGCATACACTCCGATCAAGGAGCCAACTTCGAGAGTAAAAATATCCAAGAACTATGTACTCTAAGTAACATCAAGAAATCCCTTACTACCCCATACTACCCCAAGGGAAATGGAATGTGCGAGAGATTTAACATAACTCTACTTGATATGCTAGGTACTCTCCAACCACATCAAAAACAGGATTGGTGATCCCATGTTGCCACCCTAGTACATGCATATAGTTACATCCTCCATGGAAGTACAGGACAATCTCCATTTTCTCTCATGTTCGGAAGATATCCTCGACTTCCAATAGACTTAGCATTTGGAATAGACCTAAATAACAGCAACCAGTCATTATCCAAATATACAACTTATCTCAAAAATATACTACAGAAGTCATATGAGTTGGCTTGTGCCGCAGCAAAGTCAGCACAAGAAAGACAAAAGGATATTTATGATAGTAAAGTTCGTGGTGCAGTGGTTCAACCTGGTGACCGAGTACTGGTTAAGATTTTGGCTTTCGATGGAAAACACAAGCTGGCTGATCATTGGGAGGAGGATGTATACATTGTATTAAAACAGTTAAACACACACTTACCTGTTTTTACTGTATGAAAGGAAAACGGCATGGAAAAACAAGAACGCTACACAGGAATCATATTCTCCCTGTTAACAATATTACAGAACCCGCTAGTTATAAAAGGCCAGTGCCAGCTCCAAGAAAAAGACCTACTACAATCAAGATATCACAATCGGAGGTACAGACAGATATGAGCTTAGAGTCTGTAGATGAAGATGATATAGTTGTAGAGGTATATCAGGATTCAACTTCTACAGATATTATAGATAATGCTATTCCATCAAATGGTATATATACATCTATAAATACAGATGGTATTTCTAGTGTCACAGATGAGGATTCTGGTGATTCACAAGAAATACAGGTGACAGATTCTATAGGTGACGACCTAACCTTGGATAAGAAGGGTGAAACTGTTGCAACACAGGCTGAAGTTGAGATAGATACAGACAACGAAGAAGCAAATACTTGTACAATCAATGGTACATCTATAATTGATAATGGGAATACAGCTATACAAAGACCTCGACCTGCGGTAAGAAGATCTAATAGGAATAAGATCAAACCTAAATGGCAGACGAGTGGAGAATTTATACTACAGCAGGTATCGTCACATCAGGAACCTGATTGGATGCACCGAGCAAAGGTTTTGCAAAATATTAACATTAATAACATGTTTAGAAACATGCAATGTAAGATGGCGGAAGCTTTGTTACATCTAGTTTCCGGGAAATGATGAGGACATCATTTAAAAAGGCGGGGAAAAGTGTGGCGGTGTGTTATTTTAACACATTTTATCATGTTTTTAAATCCTTTAGAAATTGATTATATAATTAAGTTAAACTATAATACATACCTGTAAATAACATATTCCATAACTTTGTAATACCCTGTAGATGTATTATAGAGAGTTATAGGTATTTACCTTTTGCTTGTAATATTAATTACAATTACCTACCTTTGGTATTGGTCAATATTCATTGGTCAAGTAATTAATTCAAAATTAGTAGAGACACCATTCAGCTTGGCGCCGGACAGCAAATTGAAATCTGCTTATGAAATGTTGAAGGCAATCGTGGAATTTGTGAATGTATATGTATGTATACTGTTCGGTAACTCAATTGTGGAGATTTAACTGAAATAAACAGAGAACCCTTGACGATTCATTTAGTAGTGAAATCACCGTAACAAATACTGTTACACTATGTCGACATAAATAATCAGATTATCTTGATATGTCGATTGCAGCTTTATGCCACCGTACACATCCATGCTAAGTCTGTTGATATTTTTAGTTACCAAGGTGTCACGACTGCTCTTGATTTGCGTATATGTATGCGTCCTGGTGGGAAACAAATCTTTATTCATAACCTATCAATCTCGTAACGCAAATGATTAAATCTTTTATGTTTTCGTTTATGTTGATGAAAAATTCCTGACAGTCTATCCAGAATAAGAAACGACCGTAAACATATTATTGTTTTAAACTTGCTTACCAAGCACGATTACAAAATATTTACATTAGCGGAGACACTTGTGACGATGAACAGCTGCTCATTTTGTCAACACAGCTGCACTTGGTGTATTACAGCATTAGAACGTTATGACCTCATGTTGAGCTTGTATATTTCAGTTGTCAAATTCCCTGTCTCGATTCGAATATGTACATAGCATTATAGATGGAAAAATTATTTCTAGATGATGAATATATTTGTAAAGAATTAAGTGTAGGTACCACATGAAAAATATGAACGGATACATGATAACAATTTGTAAAGGTTTTTTAAATTGGTTCTTTGGTATTTGATAACATAATTTTATGGTACACTTTGAATATGTTATATGATCTGTGTATATCATTCCACAGCAGTTCGGGTGGTAAGAGTATCTGTTTTGCAGGGGGTGATGTCGATTTCCGTTCCTGAATTATATATATAGAGGTATCTCATTATATCGATGTACTGAACGAGTTTCCGTGTTTTGACACATATAATGACTTAATCAGTAAGTGTTGATAGTTTAACTGTGAGCTTTCTTTATCCATCGTCTGTCTGTCTGTCCGTCCGTTAATTTTTCGACTTTTCTTCAAAAACCACTGAATGGATTTTAATGACACTTTATGAAAACTAGTACTCAAGGTCCTCTACCAAGTGTATTTATTTCGACAAGATCGCCCCTGGGTGGATCCAGGGTCGGGCAAAAGAACCGTTTCATAAATTAAAAAAAAACTTATTGTATCTGAGTGATCTACATCGATGTATGATAAAAATTTGTTAATTACGTAGAAATCGGAAAATAATTTTTGGCGCGTTTTTGACTGTAATTTTCATTCATTCTTTGTACGATTTCGTTGATTTTCTCCCCTATCATTCATCATGATTCACTAATTTTATATGTGTTACCTGTGGTTTGATAGATTATTGCTTTCCTAAAATATTTTTTAGCTGAAATTAATTTTCTGAGTTTTTTAAGACGGCAAAAATAAAGGGGGTTAATTTTCCACATTTTTCAAATTCTTCCCCAATACCTCTAAAGGGATTTTGATGAAACTTTATAGGAAGTAAGTACTCAAGGTCCTCTACCAAGTTTGTTCATTTCTGCCATATTGGCTCAGGGGGTTAATCCAGGGTGTAGTAAAAGAGGCCCCAGGGGATACCTTTAAAAAGCTTAATCTCCAGAACCATTACATGGATTGAAAAACTAATTGTATCTGAGTCATTTACATAGATGTATGATTCAAGTTTGTTAACTTCGTAAAAATCGGAAAATAAATTTATGACGCATATTTGACATTTTCTAAAGACTTTTCTCCAGTATAATTCATTACGTGCATTCAATCTATGTGTTTTACCTGTGGTTTGGTAGAATGTTTTCCTGAAAGAAGTTTGCTGAAATTTAATTTTCTGAATATTTTAAGACTGCAAAAAAGAAAGGGGGACGGGGTTAATTTCCACATTGTTTTCGACTTCTTCTCCAAAATCTCTAAAGGGATTTTGATGACACTTTATAGGAAGCAAGTACTCAAGGACCCCAACCCAGTTTGTTCATTTCCGCCAGATTGCCCCAGGGTGTGGAACCAGTTTGTGACAAAAGATGCCCCGGGGTATCCCTGTTTAGAAATCGTATCCAGAACTGCTGCACGGATTTACATAAATATGTGATTATAGTTTGTTAATTTCGTAAAAATCGGAAAATAAATTTTTAATGTGGTTTGATGTCTTTTTACACATTGTCATCCTCATTTATTCATCATGATACATTCCTTTAAGGTGTTTTAAATACAATTAGGTAGAGAAATGCTTTCCAGAAAAAAAATCTGAAATTTAATATTTTGAATTTTATTTTTCATGAATTGTTAAAACTGCAAAAAAATGAAAGGGGCATACTTTCACACACTTGTTTTTCAAAACCGCTGAAGGATAAAGGTAGCAAATACGGTTTCCTAGTTCCCTTAATAAGTTTATGTTTTTTGCCCACATGGACTCGGGGTTATTCCAGGGTTGGAAAAATAGGTCTCAGATGGTACCCCTCTTTGAAAATCCTCTCCAGAACTGCTGCATGGAATGAAAAACTAATTGCATCTGAATGATTTCCATGGATGCATGATTCAATTTCCTGTTTTATGATATAACTTTTTGTCAAAGTTGTTTTAGAAATAATATGAATTTATATGAAATATATTGATAATTCATAATATAAAGTTGCATCAATTCTGACAGGTCCCTGTATACGGTACTTTATATCTAAATAATAATGCAACGATTTATCCCTAAACCTCGCGAGAAAAATATCCATCTATCTACATAAAATTGGTTTAAATTATAACAGCGCAACAGGTGATTTTTCTGTAGATCATTTTATTTGGAATATTGTGTTCGACCACGGTATTTGGATTAGAGCGTTTTCTTGGTGCGAGATTTCCCCTGGAAATCTCTGAAAAAATGTCGAGATCTCTAAAATGACAGTTTTTAAATTTCGTCCTCAACTAGTACTGTAGTACAAACTCTCGTTTCTACCCGAATACGCGCTAAATAGAAACATAAGCGATACAACAGTCTCAACGTGATCAAGAGTTTGTATAACATTCATTAATATTTTGAAAATTAGCTAATTTTGTGAGTCATTATTTGTAGTATGCTAAAAGTGTGTGTATGTGTGTGTGTGTGGCTTTTCTATTGTGTACTTATGTATTTTACCACACATTCAGAAAATCTTTGGCAAACTTTACACACAAATGCTTTATGAAAGCCTTTCATTTGTCAAGTTTGGAAAAATGGGAATATTCTATGAGCTGATTTTTTTTTTCTGTCGGGAATATGTACTTACCAGGAATACATCTTCAGTCAGAGATATCATTACTGTACATTGACACCATATATTTCAAAACTTTAATTGTGAATAAATTGTAAAAAAAGTAAAAACAAAAGGCACAATAAATTACGTATAGTCCCAGCGACATACATATAACTTAAAAATAACTCTGCATATGAGAATTTTACTCACTTCTTGGATTTTAGGAATTGAAAAAAACGAGCCTTGGGCCTAGATTAATGAATTGTGAATTTATTCATATGGCCTTGTATAATACCACTTTCTCTTTAGAAAATAACTTTTAAATTAGAGCTCAACTGATGAAGTCTAATTGACAGAAACAATATCGTCTTGAGCATTATAACTTTGGTATTATGTTTATAATATTTATAACCACTAGGTCGTTGCCACTGCTGGTGGACCGTCTGAGTCCCCGAGGGTATACATAAACCTAGTACCTGGTATATCGGTACCAGCTGTTCATCTTATACTAAAGTAATATTTGGCACTGTTAACATCATTTAAATTCAAAATTTTTTCTAAATCTAAGATAGCCATTTTTTTTACAGTGGTTACTTTTAGACGGATTTCGGCTATACTTTTAGAAATATTATTTGGCCTTGTATAATACCACTTTCTCTTTAGAAAATAACTTTTAAATTGGAGCTCAACTAATGAAGTCTAATTGACAGAAACGATATCGTCTTGAGCATTATAACTTTGGTATTATGTTTATAATATTTATAACCACTAGGTCGTTGCCACTGCTGGTGGACCGTCTGAGTCCCCGAGGGTATACATAAACCTAGTACCTGGTATTTCGGTACCAGCTGTTCATCTTATACTAAAGTAATATTTGGCACTGTTAACATCATTTAAATTCAAAAAATTTTCTAAAGCTAAGATAGTCATTTTTTTACAGTGGTTACTTTTAGACGGATTTCGGCTATACTTTTAGAAATATTATTTGGCCTTGTATAATACCACTTTCTCTTTAGAAAATAACTTTTAAATTGGAGCTCAACTGATGAAGTATAATTGACAGAAACGATATTGTCTTGAGCATTATAACTTTGGTATTATGTTTATAATATTTATAACCACTAGGTCGTTGCCACTGCTGGTGGACCGTCTGAGTCCCCGAGGGTATACATAAACCTAGTACCTGGTATTTCGGTACCAGCTGTTCATCTTATACTAAAGTAATATTTGGCACTGTTAACATCATTTAAATTCAAAATTTTTTCTAAAGCTAAGATAGTCATTTTTTTTACAGTGGTTACTTTTAGACGGATTTCGGCTATACTTTTAGAAATATTATTTGGCCTTGTATAATACCACTTTCTCTTTAGAAAATAACTTTTAAATTGGAGCTCAACTGATGAAGTCTAATTGACAGAAACGATATCGTCTTGAGCATTATAACTTTGGTATTATGTTTATAATATTTGTAATCAAATCAGGGTCTGAAATAACATATACTAAACTTTCTTTTTTGTGCAACCGAGAGTGTTCCCAATTCCTATGAATCGGAAACTGATAATGTCCACATCTATGATGACATTGTGGTGATGTATTGACATTAGGATTGGTCTACATGTTTGTATGTAAAATATTTTGTAATATCTGTTCCGAATGCAAGTACGCCTAAATTGAAATATTTATTTTCAAACTTCAGGCATGTCAAATCGTATTTCAGTATTAGTACATTAATGTACATCTTTCATGTTTTATTAGCTCACCTGAACCGAAGGTTCAAGTGGGCTTTTCTGATCACTTAACAAGTCTTTTTGCACGTCTTCTGTCCTTAACTTTTCACATTTTCGACTTCTTCTCCAAAATCACTAAAGGGATAATGATGAAACTTTGTAGGAAGCAATTACTCTAGGTCCATCGTAAATTTTCCACATTTGAGTAGTAATATCCCTCAATCACCGGTATATGGAGTTTATATTTCACAAATGATCCGATATGCACGGGCGTATACAACATATGAAGATTTCATATACAGAGGTAAACTACTCACTGACAAAAGATATTGCAAACCACGTTTAATGTCAACGTTTCGGAAATTTTACGGTCGGTATAATAGTCTTGTTTGCAATTACTCTGTTTCACTAAGTGAAATGTTGAGTTGCCTTTTCGTCGGCGGTTGTAGGACGTCTGTACCAATTGTGACGAGGATACACTCCTCACGTCTTGTTTGCGGTTACTCTGTTTCTGATTGCGGCGCAAATGGTCACTGGAGCAGAAATTGAATGGCTATTAGAAAGCAAGAGAATAAGATAAATGGAACTTTTCGATTACAAAGTAAACACAACTCGAGATTTAATCCGAGTGAAGAAATTGTATCACCTGTAGGTCGTCTAAAATTACGATTAAGTGAGTGGGAAAAAGTGTATTATTTAGCTGCTCAGAGAAGGTTATAAAATACCATTTAAAACAGAACCTGAATCTGTATTTTTACGAAATAACAAGCTAGCACGCGATGATCCAAATTCCGTAGTAGAAGAGTTAAAACAATTATTGAAAAAGTGGTGTATTTCAAGAGTAACCAAGAAAGCAAAAGTTGTGAATCCTCTAACAGAAGCATATAATATTATAACACGAAGAATTAGATGTGCACATGGTCTCAGGATGAATAACAATTACGAATCCAAAACGGGATGAGACCAGGTGTCTGGAAGGAGTCTGCGTCTTCTGTTGGCATGCAAAACCCGTTACAAATGTTCCATGAAAACCTTTTTAGTTCGATGAAAGGGCCAAATTCGGTAAAAAGGTAAAGTTTGGTGATTAGGTCGAGTTCGATGAAAAGCATGATTGGTGAAACGAAGTC
Source organism: Atrina japonica (assembly GCA_030159075.1). Classification (NCBI taxonomy): domain Eukaryota; kingdom Metazoa; phylum Mollusca; class Bivalvia; order Pterioida; family Pinnidae; genus Atrina; species Atrina japonica. The sequence goes on from BROG01000157.1 coordinate 1,113,578, forward strand.
ACTGTCTGTGGCCTTAATCCAGAATATTATCTAACATTTCTGAGAGGGGGACTTCATAATGTTTAACAAGATCCCCGTATCGACCATAAAACTTCTTAAACGACGAGTCCAAGCGTTTAAAAACGTAACCTTGTGTAAGTAGTTTATTGGCTAGTCGTTTAGCTCTCAGAATAAAACATTCACAAGAAGAGCATGCCCTGGCATAACGTATAAAGTGTGAAATGAAAACACCATAGGCAGGATAAGATTGAATATTCAGCTTATCATCATGTTGATATTTTTAGGAGCATAGGCAATATCTTGGTTTTCATGGGAGATTCACGGGCAACTTCACTATTATGTTTTCAATGTTTTACCTTTCGGTATCTCCACTGCCGGTTTTATTTATAGTAAGTTAATCAGAGAGCCTGTTAAACTTTTGGGATCTAAAGGAATAAGATTAATAACTTTCTTGGATGACGGCATAGGTGCAGATGTTAGTTTTAAAGAAGCAAATTCAGCCAGCATTATTATTAAAAATCAATTTCAAACTTTTTTATTTGCACATGAAAAATGTGATTGGATTCCAAGTAATAATCGTTCATGGCAGGGTTTATGTTGGAATATGAAAGAGGGCAAGATTTGTATCAATGAAAGTAGAGTAAAATATTTAATAGATAATATAGACACTGTTCTTTCTGTAGTACAGAAAAAAAACAATATTTATTTTCATGCAAAGTTTTTGGCAAAAATTGTTGGTCGAATCATTTCAATGAAATTGGTTTTTGGTAATTAGGTCAGATTAAAATCTCGATATTTATATGACTGCAATTTGAGCAGAGCGAGTTGGAACTCAAAAGTTAAGATATTCTCAAATGCTTTAAAAGAATTAGAATTTTGGCGAAAATATAAGTTTGTTATGAATGAAAAAGGTTGCATTGCAGAAACATTGAACGCATCAGATGTATGTAGTTTGGCACTTTTTTGTGATGCCTCAAATGTAGGCTTTGGGGGTTATATTAAGCAACATATTGACAGATACTGAGAAAGAGTCAAAAGGATATGTATTTGGGACTTGGAAGTTATGTGAAGGTCAAGAAGAGTTCAACATGGTGGAAACTGGAAGCAGTAAATAGGGTTTTAAAAAGTAACATTACTGAGTAATGAGAAATTAAAGATTAACCCTGACAACAAAACTGTACCTAGAATTTTACAGGTGGGTAGCAGGAAACCTTATTTACAAAGTATTGCAAGCGATATCGTAGATACATGTTCAAAAATGATATTGAATTTGATACTCATTGGAAGCCAAGAGCGTGTATGCAAAAGGCTGATTATCCTAGCCGAATTACTGACACAGATGATTGGGAGGATAGCGATGAAGTTTTTCATATCTATGGAAATTATTGGGGCTACATACTGTTGATAGGTTTTCTAGTCATTACAATAAGAAGTCTGTTCGATTTAATTCTAAGTACTGGAGTCCAGGTACAGAAGCTATAGATGCCTTTAATGAATGTTGGTCACATGAAAACAATTGATTAGTTCCGCCGCCAACTACTATTCCTAGAGTTATAAATAATTTGCTTCAAGAGTTCCTGTTGATTCCAATCTGGGAAGTTTAAACGCCCACATGTCTCAATATGTGTTGAGTTACAAAAGTGAGAGTACAAATAAATCATATATGTATAGTTTTCAACGATGTCATAAGTGTAGTGTGAAATTGATATTTCTCGCGTTTCGATAGTATAGCGAGAAATATTTGTTCTACGTCACTGTATTTGTAATGAGCGCTATAACGGAAGTGGCGTAAGGGTTGCTTTGACGATTTTACATAGTAATAGCAAATGAGAGGAGAGCTAAGAAGGACGATGTTTTCGATAGTAAGTTTGGTGTATTGAGTTATCAATGTTTAGCACGCTCCAATCGAGCAAGTGTAATATATAAATTTGATATACATAATATAGATAAATTAACGCTAAAAATGAGGATCTGCCAATCAATGTTTACTTCGCAACTGCCGCGTATTTGCAGGTTTCCATAGTTATTTGTACAAAGTGTTTTATTTATGGTTTTGACTGGGTGGCGAGGGAAGCGTCAAATAGGTTTTGTTTGCATTTATAGGATATAGGCCTATATCTTTATATACACATGTTTTATGGTTGAAATGAGCATATCTATGTAATGAAATATTTGTTTTGAAAAATAAGATATCGGCGTCCATTAAAAATGTGCGCTACGTAATGCTGACATTGTGTTTTTGTTTATTTGTGTGTCATAGAAGTAATGTGGACCCATTTATTATCTGTTTTGTAATCACGCTATAAGGTATGATTTCATCATAGCAGAGAACATAGATTTACAACTACCAAGGGCAATAACCATTGGTAAAAGAGATACTGACACTCGCTTTGTTGTTTGATAGGTCAGGGAAATCAATCATAAACAAGTTGACAAGTTGAAAATTATTATCGTTATTTATTTTTTTTCAGAGTCATCATTTGAAAACATTGTTTTTGTTTTTAATTTATTTTAAGTTGTAAATTTGATAGAAGGGGTCAGGGCATTTTTACAATAACTTTAAAAAATTCACCGAGTTGAGAAAGAATTTGACAGTAATTGATATTAACATATAAATAAATAATATGTATACACTTATCTATCTAATCGTTATTTGTAACTCAATGGGGTAAGGATGATCAATCACAGCCATAGGATAAACATATATAATTTCGCCGGTCAATTTAATTTAGAAGTTATGATTCATTCAATATACTGAATTATCTGAGCAATGAGTAGTGCTTTGCATTACATTATATCAAGTAAAAAGTTTTTGTTTTATGCTTTCTATGTGTTGTATATTTGCTCATGTTAAAATGTGTCGTGAAAACATTTTATTTGTAAACGAATGTGTACCACAGAACTGATTGCACAGGCCTACTGGTGGGGAGTTAAACTTAAAAGTAGAAAGCATCGAATTCATTTTCCAATACCAAATTATAGGACTTACAGATGGAAAGAAATGTTTCACTAGCACTCGCCATGTATGAGAAGTAAACGGCATTTGTTTTCCTATGAGGCTCAATACAGGTCACATGTCGGGGCATGCACTGTGCATATATAGCTGGTAAAGTCCCATACAATACCCAAATCCATGTTAGAATGTGAAACATTATTAAGTCTATTAGAACCCGTGAAATTATACATAAAATGATATAGAATTAGATATATAAATGATATAAACATGAAGAACAATTGCAATTCCCGAACAGGATAGGACCAGGTATCCGGAACGAGTCAGCATCCCCTGCCAGCACGCCACTCCCGTCGCAAAATAAAATGCTCCATTACCTCTGCACATGTAATGAGACATATTCAAAATATCATAAATAAAGTTTATTCAGTTTACAAAAATTACCAAATTATATCATCTTATCTAAATGCTTCTCGTTGGCTCTGATGTGAACAACAGGGGATGTTTTCTGTGGCGGGAAACCGGAATACTTTCGGTAATCCCTTTGGTTCCACTTCAAGACCGGGAGTGTACAAAACGTTATACCGTTTATATTTGAAATGGATCTACAGTGCTTTGTATAGAGTAAAACCTTGTTATACTGCCACCATGTGTTCATTCCAACTTTGGCATTATAATGGGGTTTAGCCATAGGATGAGGGAAAATGAAATAAAAGGAAAAATTGGAAAAGTAGATTTGCATTAAAGGTCATCTCTACATAAAGAGAACCTTTATATATAGGCAATTGTACCATAATCTTTGTTAACGTTTTTATAATGAATAAACCTCTTTATCAACGCCACCTTTCTGTAGCGGTATTTTTTATGTTCCCATGAATGACCGCTATAGACAATTTAACTGAAGATTATATCCTAAGAGAGAAAACTAAAATTGTGTCCTCATATAATTAAGATCTGAAATTGAAAGTTAGCGATTGTGATCAGAATTTAAAACTGTTCATTGCAGATTTCGTTTAGCCAACTTTATCAGTTTTACAAAATTATATTGCTAAGTTTTATCAAATTGTAAACAATATGTATTGATGGCAAGTGATTAGGTTATTACAGTGATTACGTTTGGCCTCTTTTGTGCTTTAAAGCCAGAATGATGAAACACCAACTTACACGTACCAATCACTATGATTCTGGTGATACATTCAACATAATGGCTTGTTTAAGAAAGGAAATAATAAGATAATGTCTGTAGAAAATTTAACTATTTGTAAATCATTTATTCAAAGAGATTACTTAACTTAAACACGTGAACCTCTTTCTTCGGTTTAGTAGGTGAAATATTGATTACCTGTTCGGTAGTGGTTGTTGGGTCGTTTTACCGATTATCTCGAGAATTCATTTCTCTTTTATTTCATTTGAATGTAACCGTGGACTCTCTCGGAGTGTGAAATATTGAATTGTTCGTGAAGTAGTGGTTGTTAAGTCCTCTTTTCCCATGCTGACAGAGATTCATCCCTAGTTTTTTTCGTTATGATTTAGCCGTTGACTCTCGGAGGGGTGTGACCAATCGAAAGTGGACACCTGGTCCCACCTTTAAATTATCATGAATTCCGTTTGTCCAATTTTCATCTGATTTCCATATTGTCTCATGAATCTTTTTCAATTAATACTTAGGTATATGTGATTTCTATATTTAAACAAATAATGATAGTACCAGTTACATATACCTATGATTATTTACAAATAATTCAAACTAATTTATACAGTGCAAAAAGAAATATATATATATTGATATATTTCGCCCACGTTACAGATAAAACAAGTCAGTTATGTAATGTGCATGACATAATACACCAGGAAATAGACTGACGCATCATCTGTGATAAAGCAATGTCTTTTCGTATACACGACAACGAACTTGTTGTAAATGCTCAGCTGAATATCAGTGTAAAATCTTTACAGTTGTCAACATGATGCATTTTGTCTTTGTTAAGTGAAATCAGCTGCTGCCACTTAGAATTCTTACTTAACATAAATTATATTTAATGTCCGAAATAATTTCAGGAATTCCCACCTTTTGCATCTGTGGGATCTTATTGGTATTTCGATTTTCATATTCAATGGTATTCGAACAGTTTTTGGTAGTCTAACCAGTTTTAATTGCCAAACGGTCTTTAAATTCGGGATATATATGGATATGTTCTAACTAAATTTTCACGTTCAACAAAAATAATAAAAAATATACGTCATTTATCATCGAGTTTGCATTAATAGCTTTGGTGATAACAGAATTCACAGGAACTACAGGAGGCGGAGTGGTTAGAGCATTCCAATTGCAGTACATTCGTCGTTTAGACTGAGAGTCTTGATAGCACTCAAAATTACCTCTAAAATATACAGCAACCATTTACTCAATATCTCATAGCGCCATGTATGATACAATGGCAGGTCAAGATATTCAATAACTCGAACTGGAGTTGAGAGGTAGCACACTTATACTGTTTAAACTTTGCTATTCAATACATAGCTCAATGCAAAATTGCTGGGTAAGATGTGAAGCAAGGTAGCGTTGGAAGATGATGACACAACTTTTTCAGAAAAATCAGTAATATGGTAACCTGACACAATATCAATACCTGTGTCAACTGTTCAGATATCAAAATGGTTATTTCTCCTAATGATGTTCGCATGAACACATATAATCCACGACAAACTCAAAGGAGTCAGGATATTTTACCCGAAAATTTATCAATTTTACAAGCCCCGAGATTTTAAAAGTTTCTACACACTATATTTGACTTGTTGATCAGGCAAAAGAATCATTTTTAGATTTATTAACCGGTAAAATAAAGTGAAATTCATCAAACACGAGCGGAATACTAGGTGGTTCAGAAGTATAACTCCCGGTAGATTTATGAATTTTATTCGTTTTCGTACCAACTTCTGGTTCCGTCAATGCATAGTTTTTAAAGCAGATACAAACTATCGTTAACGATATACTCACTAGTTTCTTTATTGTTCTACTGCGGATTTAACGTCGTACAAGCTGTCAAAATGGAGATAATTGTTTGTTTTTTAAGTTACCATAAGTTTTGTTCGCAAGTATTTTATTTACGCGTAGGTTCGCGAGTGCTTTCGATCGCGAAAATTAATCATCGCGTAATGAAGTATGATAATAATTTGACGAAATGGTCATTTGCAATCGCGTACATATCATCTTGCGAATAAATCTAAAATTTCTGTATGGCGACAATAAAAACAGTATTTAAATTACCGGGTTGAAAAAAACTTGTTATAATTTCGTTTTTGTGAAAATAATTTGAATGTGAACAATGTGAAATAAAAACATTTGGATTCTTACGTGGGTTACCGATATCTTATCAATCTTTGGCGTATTTAATTCATTCTAGACAAAATATGCATGTATGGCGTGCCAAAAATCACATTAACGAGTTAAACCTAGCTTTTCTCAGTTAAACCTATTTTTCTCAATCAAATTTAGTTTTTCTCCAATGAATGTGGGTTACTCCTAATTTTTCTCGTAACCTAATTTAGCTGGAGAAAACATAAGTTTAACTGAGAAAAACTAGGTTTAACTGCTCCAAATACGCATTAATGTGATTGTGGCGCAGTTAAACTGAGTTTTTCTCAGTTAAACTTAAGTTTACTCCAGTTAATGTAGGTTACTGAGAAAATATGTTTAACTGGAGAAAAACAAGGTTAAACTGAGAAAATATAGGTTTAACTGATAAAACACACCGAAATTTCAATAACGAGTTAATCCTAGTTTTTTATCGAGATAAGCCTCACTTAAAAAGTTCTGTCCTGTGTTTCGCCATATTATAATCTGAAGACAAAACGTTGCATTTCATATAGCTACACACCTAGCATCGCATCCAAGCTATTCAATTACAAACGGGTTTGCAGTTCCTAGACATCAACCATCGCCTACACAACACCGTCACATTCACGTTCACCGTCACGTTCCTGTGCATCATCTCCCTTCAAATATAATCATATTGGGAATGTCATCACCGGCGACGTTTCTGTTGTGGAAAATGAAGTAAAAATCTTATTTTAAGAGGTCCTAAATACCGCGAAGCCCGTTCCTTTAATTGGCGTCAGAATTTCAGTTTAGTTATGATTTCTGTCGAAGAGTATGCCAGATGATGGGCCAATCATGAAGACGTGGAACCAGACACTTTGAATGGCTAAAAGCTGTACGATGGTTGAAAAATCTCGTATTCGAAAACTTAAAAGAACCCAGAAAACAAGGTATGCCTCTGTATTTAGTGATCCAGAAGTAGTAACTGAACTGGATAGATTACATGGTCAAAATGGACTGGTCCCAGCAGACAAAGCCTCAGATAATATAGTTTTTATTTGCAAAGCACATTACTATAATTATTTATTAGAAGAGCTAGAGTTTATAACGAATTCTGGTAACCCTACATACACACTCACTTTCAAAGGACGAGATCCTTCAAAATTACGGGTCCGTATTATGCTCTTTTGATGTACATACAACCGATACTGATTTTGAGCTACCATATTTATATTGGATACCTAAACTTCATAAAACCCCATATAAGCAAAGATACAGAGCAGGATCCAGCAAATGTTCTACCAAACCTTTATCTTTACTCCTTACCAAGATATTGACAGCCGTTAAGGAGAAACTTCAGCAATACTGTACAGTTGCCTATTCCAGAAGCGGTGTAAATCAGATGTAGATACTTAAAAATTCTAAACAATATTTAGAACATTTGAAGGCACACATTTTTTCTCAAATTCTCAGTATCAAAACATACCATTTCTCTACTCGGAAATTTTACGGTCGGTATAATAGACTTGTTTGCCATTACTTTGTTTTAAATATTATAAACATAATACCAAAGTTCGAATGCCCAAGACGATATCGTTTCTGTCAATTAGACTTCATCAGTTGAGCTCCAATTTGAAATGTATGTGTTTTTTAAAGACAAAGTGGTATTATACAAGGCCAAATAATATCTCTAAAAGTATAGCCGAAATTATATATTTACTGGGTGAAATGTTGAGTTTTTTTTTTTCGTTGGCGGTTGGTGAGACGTATGTACCAATTGTGACGTGGATTCGTTCCTCACGCAATTTATTTGGATTTGAATATGGAATCACGGCGGGTGTGACCGGTCGGCTAGGGATGCTTATTACTCTATGGCACCTGATCCCACTTTTTAGTTTCCAGAGGTCCATGTTTTTCCATTTTTGTCGGATTTCTATCTGTGGCCTGGACATCTTTAAGATTTATACTTAGTTTGGTATCTGAGATGTTGTTTTTATATATTAAACTTAGTTTTCTCCAGCAAAAGTTGGTTACGAGTTAAACTTACTTTTTCTCGTCACTCACAATAAGTGGATAAGAATTAGATCTGCCTGAGAAAAAATAAGTTCAACGGAATCAAAATTATAGAAATACTCATTAATTTTAATGTGGCGCAGTTAAATCGAGTTTGTTTTAAGTTTTTCTCGAGGAAAATGAAGTTTAACTGATTTTTGTGATTTTAGCACAGTAAAACCTAGTTTTTCTCAGTTAAACATGTTTCTCTACAGTTAATGTGGGTTACTGAGACGAAATAGGTTTACCTGGAGAAAAACTGAGATTAACTGAGAAAAACTAGGTTTAACTTATAAATGTTGAATTGGCGTTCCATATGCATGGCATGTTAACATTTTCTACTGAGATTACCCTTTCTAAGAAAATTGGGTGTAATCGCTGGATATTATTTTATCATATTGACAGCCTCTGTATGCCTTTATTTGTAAATGATATTTTTCTAGTACAGAAGAATACTACTAGACATACGGTCATGACAAATTTACCAATGTAGTTTGTTCTCTCATCTACTCTTCTCTTTTTTGTCTGTGTAATATAAATCGTGTTATCATGAATCATCATTCATGACGACCGGCTGTTACCTACGACTAGAGGTTTCCATCGTACCCCACGGTATAAGTTTTTTGTTATCGTTGATGTTCTTTTTTTTTTCATGCCCCCCAAATGGATTGAATAAGCCGACAAGATAGAGTAATGAAGTATTTAAAACCACAAATCCGTGAAGTAATGTGAAGAAGTATGGCGTATGATTCTAATAGATCGAATAAGGAATCTTGATTAAAGCATTTCTACGTAATGAAAGTTTCCATAAAACTAGAAATACAGTGGATGCTTTAAGGAATTGAAAGTACGTCAGTCCGCACGCAGGGTCATTTTATATTTGTACACGGATATCTTTCAATGTTAAATGGGAAATGTCTATGAGGTCACTTTAGTTGGTGTTTAAAGCAATATAGCCGGTCGTTGGTAAAAATTGTGCACATATATCGGGTCTGTCATGAGTTTCCATGCATAGCATAATGATGACACGAGTTTGGAATTTTCTATTTTGCGAAAAATGGAAAATTCATAACGAGTTAAATGGAAAGTTTTGACAGATTCTTTTTATCATATAATCTGCAATAAACAATTTAAATGACATTGTATGATAACTGGTGATGACATTTTATATTTTGCTGTCTATCGAGTTGACCAAATTTTTCCAACTAGATCAAATGCACAGAAATAAGTGCATAAAACATTTCAAATATACACATTTTTATTACATATATTTAAGCTACATTTTAAATTATTAACATCTAAGCACACTTTATCAGATGTTCAATTTAGCAAACTTGCCAACATGAATACAACAAAATTTCAAAATTATCTACTGTAACATATTATTCATTCAATTATCCCAAACAAATGTTCGAGTGACATCACAGACACCTACTGATGTCATCGCCAACCTTCAGATGAATGACGTCTGCTTCCGTAGTGGATTAAATTAGTTCAGTTTGCAACATGTTAACCATGAAACCGCCACTAGGCTTTATCATACGTTTTACATATACATTTGTATGCAATCTGTTATGAAGCTGCATAACGCACAGAACATAGGATCAAAAGTAGCCAATTGCAACCGTTAGTTTGAATCCGCAATCGTAAATTAATTTTCGGTATCTCTACGGAGATAACCCAGTGTCAAAGAAGCACGTCCTATTTATTTTATTTATTTCGTATTAATGTCAAAGTAATCATTATATAATATATATATATATATATATATATATATATATATATATATATATATATATATATATATATATATATATATATATATATATATATATATTGTTATGGGTCAGAATTACCCTGAAGTATGCAGTCAAGATCAAGAACAGTTAAGAAAATTTATAAATTTTATCAACATCAACAAAACAATATTTTAATCTAAATAATGGTTTACAATAATAAATTAATAATAAAAGTCACAACTCACAATATCAAAGTCCGTTGTTGTTCACAGTTCCTATACCCAAAGATCCGCTGGAATATACGCATAAATTCCAGTCTAAACGTAATATTATAGACACTAACTTTCAATATATAGGTCTTGCTTACTCTCTCTCTTGGTCTTAACTAGTCTCAACTTAATTCTAACTGGTCTCCACTTAATCGTAACTGGTCTCTACTTAATTTTAATTGGTCTCTCCTCGAAACTGACCTATTACAGTTAGTTCCAGACAACACTAGATGAAGAACAATCAAGAAATTACCTTTGTAGTACATTCATGTGTTGTACTATGGCAATTACCCAGTTTTATCACATTTAACTTCTTCGAGACAAGACATCTGCAAATACATGTACATTATCATTTCCTCTGATGTGATTAATAACAAGACCATACTCTTGTAACAACAAACTCCACATTAATAGTCGATGATTTTTGTTTGACATTTTGTTCAGAAAGGTGAGAGGGTTATGATATGTATATCCAAGGATAGGGCCATTCAAATATGCATCAAAATGTTGTAATGCCATCAATAAAGAATGACACTCTTTGTCAATTGTACAATACCTTTTTTTTTTTTTTTTACACTTTTTCAATTTCTTAGAAAAATACAAGTGCATGTAACTCTATCTACATTGTTACTACCTTCTTGAAAGAAACAGCGCCGTCTCCTACATCACTTGCATCGACAGTGAGTTTAAACTGATTTTAAAAAGTCTGGAGTCGACAGAACTGGACTATTGAAAATTAAAGTGTTGGTCCATCCAAACTTGACCCTCTTTTGCAATAGATTCGTAAGTGGGCTTACAACTGGGGAAAATTAGGGTAAAATTTACGTTAAAAGGCCATCATACACAGACATTTCATTAATTCTTTCGTATTCGTAGTAATCGGGAGCTTTTCAATTCCTTCCACTTTAATCATGATAGTTCCAACATAACTTTGACCTACTTTGTGACTTAAGTAATCTACAGCGACTAAATTGACTTTTAATTAGCTAAATTCAGAGTCATATTTGCTGTAGCTTGTCTGTTTAAAAGGTAACTCATAATCTTTAGGTGATCATCCCAGTTTTGACTATATATGATCATATCATCAATGTACGCAACGCAGCCTATTCTTGCTTCTTGAAGAAGCAACTGCACCATCCTCTGGGATATAGCTGGCGCATTTGTCATCACGTAGTGCATAACTTTGCATTGATGGATCCCCTGGGGCGCGTCTATTACAGATAACATAACGTCAACGTTTCAACAACATTGGAATATGCAAACTGAAAATAAATTACATGAAATTAATACAAACTTTGTCAATAATTCACCAGTCTTCACTAGTAATAGAAAAGCTGAGATTAACATTACACATAGATATTTATTACATAAAGAAGAACCACCGGTATGAATACCGTGTGGTTGATGATTAACGATTAAATATATTTTAACAGAATAAACAGATTTTAAACTTACTCTGAGAAATATTACTCCGAGACTAATCTTAATAGTGTTTAATAATGTTGATCACGACATCATTTTAGAATATCTGAAAGACATTAACTTATATTCAAAACTTATGTCGAAATAGTCTTTTATCATGTTTTTTTGAAAATCTATAAAATATTATATTTTAGAAAATGTTAGTGTTCAAAAGTTTTATCAGATAAAAATGCTCAGTGTTTACGTTGAAAAGATATATTTCATGATATACCGCCACGATATAACTAAAATATTGTTGAAAGAGGCGTTAAACAATAACAAACAAACAACGTGGAGAGCTCCAGTCATAACTACTCGGTTCAATAATGTTACTGTCTATCATGTACTGTAACTCATTGTGCATGTAGATATAGATAAAGGTGAAATGTTGTAGTGATAATTATGCTTTATATATACTCGTATTTAGACATAACATGCATCGTTAATCTATTATTACATTGGGATTAAACACCTTTCACCTCTATCTCTACGACCAAGTTCTCCTCTCACCGCTATCGAAACATATATTTTTTGAATGCGTAGATGGCTAAGTGGTTAGGATAACCGGGTGAATGGTCCCGTAGGTCGAGGGTTCGATGCCCAGTTTGTAGTTTGTAGGTGCCTTGTTATTTTTGTATTTGTGCTTTATATATATATATATATATATATATATATATATATATATATATATATATATATATATATATATATATATATATATATATATATATTGTATTTGAACTATGTTCAGTTGATTTAAATGATTCTGTGTGCTGTACCCGATGTCCTATTTTTCCTGTCAGTCTACAGTAAGTAAAGCGCAATATATATTTTCTTTGGGATTGTCTATTTGATTTAACATCTATCTAACGTGTCTGAATATCATATTTCACATCCTACATTTTTCCTGGAAGGTAGCTAAAAATAACATCATTTATTCTTAGTGTACTTGAATGCATTGGTGTCGCCATATCGTCCGTCTCAATCTTTGCATTAGCATGGCTGTTTACAAGTTCCCCGCATTCGAACGAAAACGAACGGTGCAGACGTTTTGAAAAATCGAGTCGGACATGTACTCTGTGAAATGGTTCTCAAAATAACTAACGTTGTGCCAAGTTACTAGAATGTTTTAAAACGAACCTTAAACCACATCTTTCTAAAGTAGATTTTGGTGTGTAATATTAGTATTTTCCGTACTTGTAAAGTTTGAAGCTACAGCGGGAAAATATTTGAATATTCAAAGATTTGTGAACTGTAAATATGTTTTCATTATATATCATTTCAAGTATTAGTCTATGAAGCGCTTTAGATATTTTAAATTTATTAGAGCGTTATTCAAATTTTGATATTGTAATTCTATGCTAAAACATGTAATATTCACTTGAATTTTCCGTTGTGCTATATAAAATAAAAAACGCCATCATTATGGTCAATTAAGAAAAAAGAATTCAAAATCCGTTATGGAACGATTTATGTTCGATTTTGTATACAGATGTTCTCGATCATAAAAATTATCGCTTTACAATGTTCCATCTTAAATGAATTGATACCCAACACATCTAATAATGGATAATGGATAATGTCAAGAGAAAATAAAAAGGTGTGTAATTCGTTTTATGTTTTGAATGTTGTTGCAAACTAAGATCAAACCTAATATGAGCGTTTTATTTAAGCCTGCCACCCCTGAAATATCGGAGTGGTATGACTGTGTCTATTGTTTGAATGGACATTAACTGTGTTTACCAAAAATATTATTTCAATTTTTTTCTAAAATTACTCATTCCGTTTGGTTAAAAAAAACCGACTTTAACAGTAATAATGAAAATATGTAAGAATTGTAAAGACACAAATTACATTTTGAAGATACGTTATTAAGATATACGCTTGATAGAGGTCAAACTAATGCACCAAAACAATCGTTATACGTACGATAATGGTAAAATTGCGAAAATATCATTTAGCGAATATATTCATAACTTGTGTATCGCAACAATGCAATCCTGCAAAACTTTCAGGATTCACAATACTTTTTTGACTCGCAGGACAAAAAAATCAACCTGGGTTAAGACAGTTACTGTGTATCATTGAGCTATTTAGCAAGATTATGGTTCCCCCAGTTTAGATGTATATACTTTGGCTTCACTTTTGGGGTAAAACTGTCTACAATCAATGATAGTGTAAAATACATAGTGTATAATTGAGTTTATATAAAAAGAACAAAAGCAAGCATTTAAATTCAGAAGTACATTGTAATATTTTGGAAAGATGTATGAAAATCATGTATTCTAAATGTAAAACATTAAGTTTAAAATGTGTGTGGTGTGAGGGGTCTTTTATGATGAACGCGCGTTCGTTGAACACAGCTATCCAATCATACTTAATTTGCAATCATATCTTTAGAATTGTGTGTCTTTTCCTACATTTGCTTACTTACCAACCATGTGGGTATTTCCCAAGGTCAGATCCTTCAAGAGCACGACTTCACACTTTAGAATATTGACCTAAATGCTTAACGAAAACTAGCACACACATATCAGTTCTTGTCTTATTTAACACTAGATATTTGGACTATTTCAATTGAAATCATTAAGACAGAAAAAAGATAAGCAATTAAGAGAATCTTTATCTAATATAGAAGTATTGATATTTATTTCTCAATTACGTCATTTGAATTTATCTTTGGACTCATGGTAAATATAATCCGTCCACAGGGATTCTTATTCATCCAATGCACCTAATCCCACCTCTGAATTTCCAAAAGTCAATGTGTGTCCATTTTGAATCCGATTTCTATATTGTACCACGAACCTTTCAATTAATACTTTCGTATAGGTTATATCTATGTAACAAAATGATTACTGAAATGATTAATTCCCTGTCACAATAAACTTGTGTATCACATGTATATTGTCATGTTAAACTTGTATTTCATATGTATAAATCTGTATTGTTTAAATCTTAAGTAGTATGTGTAAATAGATTCTAATCTAATCGAACACTCTAATTTTATTTTCATCTAGTTTTTATTTCGAACACACTCATTATCATTACATAAGTAACCGTTTTAGATATCCCGCATGATACCTCAGTCAGCGCAAAACTGGTTCTACCGAAACTATTGTTCGGAATCATATAAATTTAGGGTAGTTTGGCACGAAACTCAGATGAGAAGCATTTTAGATACTTTCAGGGCGTAGTCCACTTGCAGAAGTTTATAACTTATAATTTGCTCCTCTGAGGTAAGTGAATTTATTCTATTATGTTATTAAAGTTTGTAATTATTTTAGTAACATTTATAGTACAGTAAATTTGTAATTGAAATTGATATTAGAATATAGATACATTTGTTTATACTGTTTTATACTATTGAAGTATGCTATTTACGTTTGTAATAACGATAATTTTATCGTATATTTAGTGTTAAATAAGTAAAATATATGAATCAATCTATCAATTATTAGTGCTGTAGTAATGTACAGTTAATAGTGTGTGTATCATTGATTCATTTTGTGTGGACTTATAGTAAATAAATATAGTGTGTAATTATTGAATGCATTTCATTAATTGTGTATTAATGATGTAAAGTATAAAGAACGGAGTGTAGTAAAATATTACAGTAAATATATTGTGTGAAGTTTGGAAGTATTAACAGTACAATGTTCAATACTTACCTTCAAATAATGTGAATAAGTGTAATACTTACGTAAATACTATTGTGTGTGGAATACTTTGTA
Source organism: Atrina japonica (assembly GCA_030159075.1). Classification (NCBI taxonomy): domain Eukaryota; kingdom Metazoa; phylum Mollusca; class Bivalvia; order Pterioida; family Pinnidae; genus Atrina; species Atrina japonica. The sequence continues at coordinate 1,129,105 of BROG01000157.1, forward strand.
TTAAACAGTATCTTTGTTTATTTATACAGGTTTTATTCGGTTGAGTTTTAAACCACATCAACCAGACATTTCAGTACCTCCGCTAAAGAAGATCATGCGGGATAATAGTACATGTATATAGTTTCAATAATTAAAAGTGTAAAACTTAAAAAGTGTCTTTCTCATATCCATACGAAAAGCCTCAAGCTCAGGTCATCTTGTGACAGTTTCTCGGTTGTATTTGCCGATACAAACGTAATAAAAAGATCGCTATAATCACTCAATTATCACATGGCATGTATGTGACCACGTAAACACGTGTGTCTCCTGCGGCTCTGTAATTACGGTATTGGGTTTCCACAAACACGCATGCCACATCTAGGTATTCTCAGTTTGACCTAAACTGATCTAATCGGAGCTTAACATTTTCATTGAACCTGACTTTTATACGTAAAGAGGTTTCCATGTAGCATTTGCAACAGACGTGGCATGAAAACAGGGACGTTGACTCCTTCCGGACACCTGGTCCCACCTCGTTTGGGATTCGTAATCTTTCTTCGTGTTGAGACCCTTGATGTATCCAGTTTGTCGTATTGTAATGGACCTGGGGTTTCGAATACCCATTTGTACTTCCTAATTATATTTTATTACATTGTAACCTGGTTCTTCTCAATCATTTAACTATGTAAACACGAAAACTTTAAACAACTGTGTTTCTGTTTAATCAGCCGATATTTCATAGTTTAATCATACGTGTTATGACAGAAGCTATGATTCTACAATATATGAAAGCTATTGTAGTATTGACAGATAACAGATATGCTTTTTCTGTATTATGCATACCAGTCTAATTGCTGTATCCGTATTGATCTTAGAACACTCCCATACAACTCTGTGACCTTGCTGTTACTCAAATATTTCATTTTGATTACAAAATTGATACTTAATTGACAATTATTATTTTACTTCATTACATTATATGGGTGTGGGATTCCATAATGATTGTAAGTTAAAGAGCTTTTTATTTAGTTTTTATCCCTGTTCGTCCGTCAATTCCTGGGAGAGGATATAATTTTCAACCCAATAACGTAGACGAACCAAACAATTAATCTCATATCAAAGTCAGTTTAATTCACCGGATACTATTAGGTTTCACAATGTTTATTAATATGAATATTATTTTCATTATTGACACTATAAAGATTTCATTTTTCTTTAAATCAAAATGCCCTATTTATAAAAAAAGAATACCCAAATTCGCCCTAGAGATGTTAGGTTCAACATATGAACCGGAAAAAGCAATCTGAGAATTGGGATGTAACTAACCTGTTTCAGAATTGTTAATTCAATGTCGATAAACGAAGAATATTACGTGCGAACATGTGAATGCCAAAGCTGTGTCATTCAATTTTTACATCACCAGTAAAGATTCCACAGATGTATGGAACGGAATATAATAATCACAGATTCCAAAGAATAAACCCTGACCCAACGTGACAATTAAGGATAGGGTACCGAGTTTGAAAAACATTTTTGTCTTTAAATTCATTATAAAATTTAAATACGTAGTGATTGGTTATCATTATACTTATTTTGTCAAACACCACTCTGAATCTACACATAAATACACTGCAGTTGATAAAAAAAGATGCTGTAATTTCTAATAGACAATACATTTATAATGTTCGGAGATGTGGTCTTTCAACAAACTGTCGGTATCCTATGGGAACCAATTGTGCTCCTTTATTGGCTGACCTGTTTCTTTATTCATATGAAGCAGACTTCATTCAAAAACTGCTAATTGAAAAGAAGAAAAAGCTAGCGGTGTCATTTATTTTCACATTTAGATATATTGACGGCGTTTTGTCAATTAATAATGGCAAATTCATGCATATGTCAATGCGATATATTTTGGCGAACTAGAAATTAAATTAACAGAATCAAGCACGCACGCTTAATACTTAGACATTTTACTGAATATAAAGGCATTTTAACAATAGACACAGACGGGAAATTTACAACTAAGCTATATTTATAAGACAATTTCGGCTTTCTCGTCATTAATTTTCCACATCTAAGTAGTAATATCCCACCGTATATGGAGTTTATATTTCACAAATGATCAGATATGGCATGGCGGCTCAGTCGGTAGCGCGCTCGACTCTGGACCGTGAGGTCGTGAGTTCAGGTTGGTTGGGTACCAACCGACAGGTTGGTTTCCTGTCTTTCGGATGAGACAGTAAAAACTGGAGGTCCCGTTTCACATTAGGTGTCGGCACGTTAAAGAACCCTCACTGCTCAATGGCCGTAAGTGCCCAACAAAAGCCAAAATTTGAAGCCCTTCACCGGCATTCGGAGACGTAAAAGAGTAAGTGTAAATAAAATATCATTATCGAATATAATTGGCGTTTCGTTTTTGTCAAGAATTTTTTTAAAAGGCTTTTATGGTTATTAAGGAATTTAATTATTTATGCATTGACCAAGACTCCGATGATGTAGACTAAGGGCAGAGAGTAATATTAAACAATCTAGATTCTCATCAGGTTCACGTTAAAATTAATTGTGTTTTTAATGGGGGACTAATATTGGTATCTTATGAAGTGTTAATAAGATTTAATATGTACATCTAGACTAAATTGTTAATGTTGGTACATTCTGAACATCTGCAGAATACGCGTGGGTGAACATTACACGAATTATGACAGAATTGAGGGGATTGGGGTTGCTATACAAATATCCAGGTTGATAAATCAATATAATAGTACATGAATGTGTGGTCTTGATGATGAAATTTCCATCTGAGTGGTAATAAGCTGATTGTCAAACCGGAATCCGAGGTGTCTCGAGGATTGGTCTTTTAGATTCTTACTACGGGGGTTGGACTTGACTTACCAGTCAACACACCTGTATTTGCTTATTTTTTGCTTCAAATACACATTTATGGACGTAAATATAATCTGAGGCAACTTAAATGAACTGTAGTCTCATCAAATAGAAGTCCTACGTACTAAACTCATTTTTGACGTTTTAGCGCGTGTGAGCTTTCCTTCCAGTTATCTTTTCACTGTCAAGTGGAGAGAGAGAGAGAGCTAAAGAGAGTGCACGAGAGAGAGCGAGCAAGAGAGAGAGCGAGCGAGAGAGAGAGAGCAAGAGAGAGTGAGCAAGAGCGAGAGAGAGAGTGAGCAAGCAAGAGAGCAAGCGTGAGCGAGAGCACGAGAGAGCGAGAGCACGAGAGATAGAGAGCACACGAGAGAGAGAGAGAGCGAGAGAGAGAGAGAGCTAGCTCTGTGATTTTTACTACTTACGTTGATATCTTGATATGCAATAACCAAAACGCGACACAGTGCATACATAATGTAAGACTGGTTTTAGATATTCATAGAATAAAAGCGTTCATCTTGAGTTCTGGATTTTCACCTCAACAACGAAGTCATTATTTTTATAATTTCCCATATTAGCTGTCACATTATCATGAAAAATAAGATTCATAGATCTATTGGATAGATCTATAGGTTTGCCGGTTGACTTGCGTGAGGTCGGTGGTCTCTTCCCGGGTACTTTGTAACCGGGCTCTCTCCGTTAATTGTTGAATGACTAAAAATTGTTGAGTGTGGGTTAAACAGAAAACATTAAATACATTCATTCCGGAAATCCTACAGTTTGTCAGTCGGTATCAGTTAATGACATTCCGCATTAATTTTGCTTCAAAAACTTTGATAGTAACATAAAAATGATAATAACATAAGATTTGGGAATTCTGATCTGCGTTTGCAGTTTCAATATTGCAAAGTGCAACCCACTTTACAACTTGTTGTTGTCTAACAAATCACGCAACTGTGAAACATGCCATTTATTCAGATCTGTCGGGAAATATAATATATCATTCGTTGCTACTTTACCAAACTGTCTATGTTATGCCTGTGATGTATCAACCTATTACTTGGCTTTAAATCATTTGCATGACAGGGATGTTTTTTTAAAAGCATACACTTGTCAGTAAAAAGCTTAACGAAGGTTTTTAATGAACACATAGAACACTTTTTGCACAAAGATAGTACATTTTATAAGATATAAATAAGGTATTACAATAAAAACAGTATTTCAATTCTCGGAACGGTATCTTTCTTTTCTAGTATTTAATCATATATATATATATATATATATATATATATATATATATATATATATATATATATATATATATATATATATATATATATATATCGATATATTCTTTTCCAAGTCTCGTTGATCTTTGAAAGCTCCCGACCGAGACATTTGGATTATTAACAGTGTGAATGTCAGTTCTACACCGATAACACTGTTATAATGTTTTGGTTTATTCGTCAAAATTAATATTTTCTTAAATATATACATTACCTTAAGCCTGCTAAACTTTTTCTCTGTTTGTCACAGGCAATGATATATATATATATATATATATATATATATATATATATATATATATATATATATATATATATATATATATATATATATATATATATATATAGTTATACCTCATTATCTCGAAGTCATCGAGACCAGGCAAAAAATTCTATGTAAACGGGTCCCCGAGTTAAAATGTGCGTCACTAAATACAACCCTGATTCCTGTCATGAGCATCTCGCTAGTTTCCAGATTACTTGTAAGCCTACATTTATGTCATTTGTCTCTTAGCGTCAGTATATGTGCACTCTGGCAGCTACCAATAAGATGTGTTTTGTCAAACAATATTTAAAGCAAATTAAAAGGAATTATTTACGTTTACGTTTGAGTGTTTACATCATCAAATACATAATCAAACATTTGAAACATTGTAAAAGATATTTTAGAAGTTCTACGTTTTATTAGAATTTAAGGTTTCCCGTACCTTAAAAAAGGCTGTATTTCTGTTTGCAATGGCATTTCAGATAAACGCTTTCGCCATATCAAATGTGCTTCGTAATTCGGTCAGATCTCGGTCCTTATAAGGAGTTTATATTTCACAAATGAGCCGATCGCGTGTTCAACATATGAACATTTCATGTACAGACGTTAACTACTCACGGAAAATTTTTTGACACAGGAATATCTAGGACCGCGTTTGATGTTAACGTGTCGCAAATTTTACGGTCGGTATAATAGTCTTGTTTGCGATACTCAGTTTCACTGAGTGAAATGTTGAGTTGCCGTTTCGTTGGCGTTGTTGGGACGTCTCTACCAATTGGATTCTCACGTATTTCATTTGGACTTCATGTGGAATCACGGCAGGTGTGATTGGTCGACAGGGGATGCTTACTCCTCCATGGCACCTGATCCAACCTCTTGGTTTCCAGAGGTCCGTGGTTATCCATTTTTGTCGGATTTGTATCTGTGTTCTGGGTATCCTTAAGATTTTGATTTTGGTATCTGAGATGTTTTATATCTTTTATGCGCTTAGCCTATCAGCAATCTCGGCCCTTGACACACTCAGAATATGTTAAAGCGATATAATCTGTCACAATGATTATTTTTGTCCCTTGGCATATAGTCGATAATTTGATAAAATGTGTGTTCAAATACATTATCAAACAAGTGAAACGTTGTAAAAGATCTTCTTGAAGTTATTTGATTTGCTATAATTCTAAGTGTTCCCGTACCTTAATGACCTTTCAGAAAAATTCCTTCGCCATATCAAATATACTTCGTAATTCGGTCGGGGATCTCGGTCCTTTACGCCATCGGACTATGTTAAAGTCGGCCGATTTTTATGCGTTTCGTATTTACTTACCTCGACCAGTTGTATCCTGTTGAGCTAGAGATCAGTGAGACGACAGAGAGCAACACATCTGCTTCATACCTAGATTTACTCCTGTCGATTGGAAAGGACAGTCATCTTCGCACATCCCTTTATGACAAACGCGACGATATCAATTTCCATATCACGATCTTAGAACAGTGTTTTTATCTTATAGTAGATCTACAATATGATGAATTGACTACTACATGTAGGTCAGTTTACAGTTAGCCTGATCTGGTTGCTTGGTTCTAATGCATTTCTTTACCCGAGCGCCGAATTCAGGCCTACTGCACAGAATCTATTTTTAGAATGTTACCTCTGAACTCCGGCATATCCGACACTTTTATCAAGTGTATACGTTGAATTTTTAAAGTAAATAATATCACTGTTTTAAAAATATGAGTATAGATCTATGAGGTAAATCTACAGCACATTTTTTAGTTTTCCAACGTAAGCAATACAAATAAAATATGTAAGGATATACAACTAGCGACTGCATTCTCTTGTTGGGTCTTAAATCAAACTGTTTTAACCTTTTACACCAATTTTTGCATATAAGCTATTGTGGCGTAATGATAAGCACGTCAGGTTGTAAATTTAAGGGTCAGGGGTTCGAATCTGCTCATCGTACTTTTATTTTCTTTTTATACTATATTATAAAAGGATTACATTTTACATATATTTTTCACCAGATAAAATTTATCTTCATTTTTTAACTTCATTTTGTCGAAATAATTTTTCACCAGACTTAACACAAAAGTTCATTAAGTCACTGGAGTTCCATTGACTTAACATGACCTTGAAAGGACCTTTGAGGTCAAGAGAGCAAGTCAAACTACTTAGATCTCAACTTAAGGCGATATGTAGAACCTGTTATGAAAATATGGCCACCCACCATTTGGGGGCCGTTTTGGACCCTTATCATATATAGTCCTTTCCGAAATTACTGAGCCAATATGTGATAGGGGTCTGGGGGCCATGTATGCTACGGGAAGCTCTGAAAGTAAATATGCTCCGAGATTGATTCTGACATACTTTCTGGTGTTTGACTACAATAAAGGACTGTTTTGTGCTTCTTTCAATATAAATTTCATATTCACTTGAAGCAAGGAGAAAACTAACCACTATGTAATATATATTGAGGGCTTGTTCTGCATAGGGAAAAGGTGTACATATAAAATGATTTTAACATTGCACACAATACATAAACACTGCCCCTTTACATCAAATTTACGGACATAATCTAACATGTCATGAAGATACCCATGCCGTCCCTATCCCCCAGCAACTTGTTCTTAATCACAGGCCATGGTCAATCATTTTTATAGTTGAAGATCGATCTAAAACACTCGTGTTAGATTTTCAATTTTCGCTTCGACACCATGCATACTATGAGCTTTAAACGGCCAACCTCGCTTTAGCAATGAATCAAAGCAACATCGATGCTGATTAGTCAATTCAGTTACGATCAACGTAGTCGTCCGATGAACCGGAAATGTATCTCAGTGATCTGCCCAATTACCGAAAAGAACCAAACACAATTGGATTATACTAAATAACGAAATAGTAATCACACTCCGGAATTTCGTTATACTAAATAACGGAATAGTAATCAAATCGGGAATGTATGGGGATGGGAATTAAAAATCCGGAATTCCAGAAAACTAGCATCTCTAATGGTCGATACGGGGATCTTGTTAATCTATGAATTCCCCTCTCAGAAATTTTGGATAGTATTTTGAAACACGGCCACAGACAGTGACTACCTTTCACCAATCGTGCTTTTCACCGAACTTGACCTTATCACTATAAAGGTTTCAATGGAACGTTTGCGACGGGCGTGGCATGCCAGCAGATGACGCTGACTTTTTCCGGACACCTGGTCTTATCCCGTTTGGAATTCGCAATTGTTCTTCATGTTGAGACCATTTACACATCTAATTCGTCGTGTTATAATGGACTTGAGTTTGGATTATCGATTGATACTTCTTCAATTTTACTTTTAAAATACATGACGTGATTTTTATTGGAATGTGCATGTATTATGTAAAATACATGCTCTTCAACGCTGCCCGGTGGAGTTTGGGCAGTTCATGATCATATGTGTCAAGAATGATAAAGCCGAGAATGCGATGGGACGAATTAAAAATGGGTCGAGATCACCCAATATACCCGGGACGTGGACAATTTCAGAAACGAATGTTTCGAAACGACGAAAAAAGACCAACCTTGTCTGATTGAGGTATGAAATGATGATGTACGAAAATAAACGCAAAGGGTAACAAGAATTGAATGTATATTAACTGCAAATAACACGTGTTTATTGGACACTCGGTAATCTATTGGAAAGTACATGTTTTATTTAAAATATATGCTTTTCAACGCTATCTAAAATACCTGAACCAAATCGGGTGAATATATGAATAAAGATATCAGGTCACTATAAGAAATTTGTCCAGTCTTTATTGTTACCCTAAAATGAATGTTGACATTGCCAAAATCTAAACAATATAACTGTGAAAACTATACGTACCCCATGTTTTACAATTGTGGCGGTGGAGTTGGGCAGTTAATATTTTCAAGAATGATAAAGCCGAGAATGCAATGGGACGAGTTAAAAATAGGTCGAGATGACTCGATATACCTGACACGTGAACAATTTCAGAAACGAATGTTTTGAAATGACGAAAAAGACAAACTTTGCCTGATTTAGGTATGGGATGATGATGTACGGAAACAAATGCAAAGCGTAATAAGAATATATATTAATTGCAAATAGCACGTGCTTATTGGGCACTCGTTAATCTTCGTATAAATTACCAAAAGTTAATTTGCAATGCTGGGAATAATGGCGGACAAAAATGTTGTATCACAAGATTATTACAATTATACACATGCATTTGTTATTCTACTCATCATAATCATCGTCATAAAGGCGACGTTCGGCGGGGTTTCGCGTTTATTTTACAAGGGAAAAAGGCGAAGTTTGGCGGGTTTTTGCGTTTTAAACAAGGCGAAAAGGCAACATTCGGCGGGTTGACGTGTTTTAAACAAGTCTAAAAGGGCGTCTTTTCGTGTTCATCAATTGAGCTCCAATTTAAAATGAATATGTATTTTTCTGAATAGAAAGTGGTATCATACAAGGTCAAATAATAAATCTAAAAGTATAGCCGAAATCCGATGAGTAACCACTGTAAAAAAAACTTTTAAATGGTGTTATCAGTGCCAAATATTATTTTAGCATAAGATTATCAGCTGGTACAGGATCCGGCCTGGCTCAGTCGGTAGCGCACTCGACTCTGGATCGTGAGTTCGAGTCCCGCCGGCGACAGGTTGGTTTCCTGTCTTTCGGATGAGACAATAAAAACTCAGAGTAGGTGTTGAAGAATCCTCATTGCTCAATGGCTGTAAGTGCCGAGCAAACGCCAAAATTTGAAGCCCTTCACCGGCATTGGTGACGTCTCCATATGAGTGAAAATATTGAAAATGGACATAAGCGAATTTTGAATTAATATCTTACGTGTAACCGACAAAGTTACTGGGTGTAATTTTATAAACATTAAAATTGTTGGTTTTGTATAAAACAACGAAGATAATGGTGAAGAAAGGAAAGACTTGTCACCATACTGTACTTTGGATTTCTGTTTTGTATACGTATGTCATTCCGGAAGACGACGTTCGGCGGGTTTTCGCGTTTAAAACAAGGTGAAGTTTGGTGGGTTTTAGCGTTTATTTTACAAGGCGAAGTTTGGCGAGTTGTCAAGTTTTTAATAAGGCAAAGTTTGGCGTGTTGTTGCGTTTTAAACAAGGCGAAGTTTGGCGGGTTCTGGCGTTTATTTAACAAGGGGAAAGGCGAAGTTTGGCGGGTTTTCGCGTTTATTTCAAAAGGTGTAGTTTGGACAAAAGTTACGCGAAAAGGCAAGATATTTAAAAGTCTAAAACGGCGCCTTTTCGTGTTAATTTTCTCGTCTTTTGGTGTAGATACTTAAAGGCAACAACCAGCCGAATGGCGTGTTTCTTGCGTTAGAAACAAGGCGAAATGGCACAAATCAGCCACCATATAAAATGGACATATATTTTTTTTACACCTACGACAGCTCATATCACTTTAATACTCAACAATATTGGCAAGTAAAGATCTCTCAAATTTCAACAGGAACACCCCATGGTCTTATTAGATCACGTTAGAACACTATCATTATACATTCAAGAACAGAAAGTCTAAAAAAGAAATATAGAAAGTAACATTTAACCATATGAATTTAAGAACGGAGTGCAAAATATAGGGAAGAATATTTATTTCTTGTATGTACTCAAAACAAACAAAAAGCATATTTGTTTAGCAATGGCAATATAATCACAATGACTTAATGACGATGTACAAAAAACTTGACCTCGAGATAACTGGACAGGTCACTTTCAAATTGAATCTAAAAAGCGGTATTTCGATCTCGAGTTACCAGGGGTCAGTTTTACGAAAGGTCGTAAGTCCTAGATCCTAAGTCTTAGTCCTAATTGTCATGGAACTGACCAATCAGCTATGCGTTACCATGGTAGTTAGGATTAAAAGTTATGATTAAGGACTTACAAGAAGATATAGAAAGAAAATTATATTGTTGCACTATTTTTGGTTTGATATGAGAATTTATCGAGTACAAAAACAATATCGACCGAGGCCGAACCAAAAGTAGTGCAATAATCGTTTTGATACACTTTAATCTAACAACCACTGACAGAGATAAGTTCTTTCAATTCCTCTGGCTTTTCCATGCAGTCAAATAAAGCTGGCGCTAAATGAAATTCAGCTGAAACAGTTCCATGACGTCATAGCAATATGATAAATTATGCGGTTTACAATTCAATATCATTTAAACGGTAGAACATGTGACCAAATGAAAATGTAGAACAAGAAGAAAAAATGTAATAAATATATATATATATATGGCACTATATGTCGAACGCTTATCTTATTCAGTGTAATTTTAATGTTATGGTTTTCACCTCGTCCAGGTCAAGATTCGAATCCCGCTAGGGTCATTTCGAATTAAGTGGGAAAGTTTGCCAGTTTTCTTGCGCAAGGTCGGTGGTCTTTACCCGGGTAACCGGGGTTTCTCTTCCACCAATAAAAACTGGACGCCATCATGTGACTGAAAGATTGTTGAGTATGACGTAAAACAAAAAATGAAATCAAATTAAATCAAACGAGAAAGGTTAAAATACTTTAAAAGTTGCGTGATGTACAGGAAATCAATGTGTATCAGTTGTACGCTGTGCAAATTCTTCGACGGAGTTATCCCATTAATTTGCCTTTTCTTTTAAAAAAATATAAAAATGTGGCAATAAATGAACTATGCATCGAAAAAACACAAAAACTATAAAAAAAAAAAAAACCATATCATGACCTAGATCGCGTTTGTAAATCTTTAAAAGTTCATTGAGATGTGTCGGGTCGACATTTTTAAAAATCCTCAGCGCACACTAACACACTCTCAACCTTGGTCTCGCCTCGGTCTACAGTTGTATCCTCGAAATGCCAATATACATCTATCACACTCGAAAAACATGTAATATTGATATAATGCCGCAAAGAGTAGTTCATACTCATAGATAACACGTATACTTAGCATAGAAAATCACTTCAGAGCATAAAAATTCCCCAATCAAGATGGACCACGTAGACCTGACGCTTCACCAGTTAGTAAAGGATACCAGACTTTTTACTGAGGAAATGCAGCATGTTATTTAGAGTTAACGAATTACAAAAATCTGTGTGCACCATGCAATTGTTTTTAAAAATAAGTACATTCTTGACCATGAAAACATCACATTGTTCACATCCTTTTCGCACGATTTTCCCCATGAGCCATTGCATGTATATACCATGTTTTTCCATTAATGAAAAACAATCCTTAAGTTCATAGATCAGCGATATGATGATAATAAGCCTTATGCTTAAATCGCTGTATATATATTCAATTTTCTATGTGACAGCATTGTACCTTTACACTGTACATACCCTCAGTAGCTTAAATATCTAGGCCAATGTGTGTAGCGTCACATGTAACCTAATACTTTTTGCCAAAGACCGCCGCGAGTTTCTCGTCAAATAAAAAATCTGTTTAAAATTGGAACTAAACTGATGAAGTCGAATTGACAGAAACGATCGTCCCTTGCATTATAACTTTGGTGTATTTAATATAACGTGTCCAACTTCACAGCGAGATGCAAATACACGCAACTGGACCACAAACTCATTTGCATATTAATCGTGCGCAAGAATTGTAAACGGTTCGATCAGTAGCTTTTAACGTCAATTTTGTCACAAGTGTGTAATGTTAAGTAATGATTGAAAAATAACATTTAAAAGTAAATTTAAAATATCATAAAACTCATAAAGTACACAGGACTGCCGTTTTATACCATAAGACAAGTATTTCGACCTATATTTTTCAGCGAAAATTTAAAAAGTAAACAATTACGAATAAAAGTGATTTAGAAATTGCAATCTTGCAGTTGAGATAAGGTTTTTGAAATGCAAATGTATATGTAATTCCCCGTCAAAATAATGTATCATTAACCCTATACTAAAACATCCCAGAAATCCATTAACGATAATATTACTGAGTTCATGAAACAATCAATGGAACACATTATGTATCACTTATGAAGATTTCATATACAGAGGTAAACTACTCACTAACAAATTATTGACACAGATATATCGAAAACCGCGTTTAATGTCAACGTTCCGCAAATTTACGGTCGGTATAATAGTCTTGTTTGCGACTACTCTGTTTCACTAAGTGAAATGTTGAGTTGCCTTTTCGTTGGCGGTTGTTGAGACGTCTGTACCAATTGTGACGTGGATACACTCCTCACGTATTTCATTGGACTTGCCTGTGGACTCAGGGCGTGTCTGACCGGTCGACAGGGGATGCTTACTCCTCCATGGCACCTGATCCCACCTCGTGGTTTCCAGAGGTCCGTGATTGTCCATTTTTACCAGATTTGTATCTATGTCATGTACATTCTATTGATTTATGCTTTGGTATCTGATATTTTGTATATTCTTAGGCAGTTACGAGAAAATATTCAGATCAAGCGCCGTGAAAAGTTCAGTAACTGCCTATGCTCACAAATCTGTTATTGCTATGATATTCCTCCTTGTGTGAAGAGTTATTTACTTACAACCTTTCTCCTCTGATCCAAGTGCACCTACATCCTATCTTAACTTACTTTACAGGCTTTGTCAGTTACACCCTTTCAGAATTGAGGTATCGATTTTTTAAATAACTCTCGTACAAGGAGTGGTACACACTAATGTTAGATATGTATTTTCCTGTGTCACTCGGCGCAATAAACATGTAGTTAACTCTCTCTCTCTCTCTCTCTCTCTCTCTCTCTCTCTCTATATATATATATATATATATATATATATTGGATGGATGTTGGTGTTACGTTTTTACCTCAATTTTTACAATCATTCAACGGATCAATCGATAGTCAAAGAGGAATCCTTGTGCATGTCTATCAAATGAAATAAGGTTTATTGAAAAATCATGTGGTAATTGTATTCAAGCTCATTCACATATTAATGTATTACTTTCACATTTCGTAAATTCCTTGGCATCAGAACGTTATGATAATGATTGTTTTTTCACTAATGTACATAATATTCAAACTTGCTGTATAATCAGGGGTTGAGAACATGTCTTATTTAGTTGTAGGAGCATATGTATCAATTGGCCAATTATCGACAAGAGACAAGCAAAAGATTGAAATTCATTGTGAAAGTAAAGGATACGAAATAAAAATAGTTGTGAGAGTAAAGGATAAAACTGTGTTAATCATTTCAAAGCTAAATCATGAAATCCATAATCATCGATGTAAATAAAATTTAAACATCCTCTGTGTTTAAACGATACGTGTGTGCTTTATGAAAATGGTTTTAATAACCAAAGGGCAGTACGTACGAAATTACAAGTTTTGTACTAATGCAGCAATGCTTGATTTTTTATTTAATTTAAAATAATGAGTTTTTCTCCAAAAACATAAGAAAACCGTTAACCGCAATATTTTTATATTATAAATATCTTTAAGCGTCATGTCATTGGTTAGAACTTTATCGTGAGACAATTATCCGAGTGATCTTGTTGACATTCGCATGTCCTTAAAAATTGTTAACGAAAGTAAAACGAAGTTAAAATGAAATTAAAACGTCAATAACAAATTTTACAAGTTTGATATTTTAAGCTTTTTTAATCGGTTGATAAGAATATTGCACTTTAAACAATGACATATCTTATGTAGTCATTGAGTCCCACTCTAACCGAATTTGAAAGTATGCCATTTCACTTGCGAAATGCCGATGGTCTATTTCCGAGTACCGGACTGAGTTTCACTTATTTCGACGCAACTGGTACACGCATATATATGAGAACGACAATGCATTCATAAAAATTGTACGCGTTTTCTACCCCAGACAAATTTCCTAATGTTGACAGGTATGGGACTCCACCATATAACTGGACCATTGTTGAGTGTGGCGTATAAAACATCCAAACAAAGACGACAAAAAAAAGACACCATGCTGAAAGTAACTATTATTTGACTATGTACTTTCCTACATTTAATGTATGTAATTACATCATACTACATGCGGTAATGGCATGCATGGTATTTCATTGATTCATCTCTATCGTTATTTTGAGAGGAAAAACATCGCCCTCTTTAAGACAACCTCAAAACAATTAACTAAGTTAATTACTGTCATTACTGGAACTCGAGCGTCAGTGGCTAGTTATCAATATCATTCATCTTACAAGATATGTCGATGTGTTACAACTGTAACGACGTGTTTGTAAACGATGGGCTTAGAAATTAATGTGATCTGCAAGAGGTTTGAAGTTTATGTGTGTATTTAAAGTAGAGAAAATACGTAGTAACTTCAATTTACTACTGGGTTGGTTAAGGTGGCATCCTTTCATATACTGTCGTGGTTTGTAAAATGTGATTCCTGGAAAGATACACAATTAGTATATGCAAATCTATATCTAATTGAGTGTCGAAAAAGGAATGACAAGAGGTCACGGATTTCTAGATAGAAAACGTTACAGCAAGAATTTTTTACGATCTGATACATAAGGACGTGTTTTGATATATTTCTGATGCTTATACAAAAACAAATAAATACACCACAGAATAATGATATGGCATTAGAATAAATCTCATATAAAAATTATATATATATATATATATTCTAAAAAATATGTATATTTGATGTCATCGTTCAGCAAAAATTACGGTCTGTGAAGGGGATTTGTTCCTGATTAGTTTCATTTAAATTTTACTTTGGACTCCCGACAGCAGTAACCATTCGACAAGTTTGTTGCTAATGTTACATCTGTGTTAGTGTTAGTATTATTGGACGGACAATTTCAATAGTTACTTTCAATACAATTGTTAGGAGTCTTTCTCTCTCTCTCTCTCTCTCTCTCTCTCTCTCTCTCTCTCTCTCTCTCTCTCTCTCTCTCTCTCTCTCTCTCTCTCTCTCTCTCTCTCTCTCTCTATCTATATATATATATATATATATATATATATATTCGGAATTCTTCTCACCGTCATCAAAACATTCATTTTTATGAATGTGTAGATGGCCAAGTGGTTAGGTCGTCGTGCACGAGGGCCAGTGCAATTGGTGCCGTAGGTCGATAGTTCGAACCCAAGTCGGGGCATGATGAATTTACTGGTGCCTTGTTATTTCTGTATTAATGCTGTTTGTATGATTTATTTTCACAGAATAGTATTCTTATTTCTGATCTAAGGTCCTTAGTTAATTTTCAGTGTTGTAGTGATATTTGTGCTAAATATGTACAGTCCGTTTGATCGCCATTGAAACTGGGATTTTGTAATTTTTTTGCAAAAACTAAATAATTTATATATTTTAAATGTTCATCATTGTTATTTTAAAGATTATGCATAACTAAAAATGAATTTTAATTGCATCAAGCAATTTAAGGGAAAAAGTTTCCCGTTACTATTAGTGTAGATTTCTTTCAAATTTCAAGAAAAATTACTTGGGTGTAAATCCAATACATTGAACAGCCAAAATACTGTAAATATAAACAGTTTTCAAACCACATGGTACCCCAAAATAGTCACTGTACTTGCTATTGTCCATTCGCATGAGATGAATAGGCCTAATTTGTCAATCACTTAATTCATGCAGACTGGTCTATAAGGTATCATCTCACAATTTTAAGTCAACATAAGTTTAAAGTTTACATTTTTACAGTTTTTGTTTGTTTTTATGTTTTACATCTAGCGCGCCATGAATACTACTAATAAGAGGAAATTATTTCAGTAACATAGTTTTGTGCATTATATTAAAAATGATGCAGACTTATAATTCCGATTTTGTTTTCAGTTCATAAAAAATATTATAAAATTATGATAAAATCCCATGTCAGTCAACTCTCATATGGCCCAGAATTTCTTATTTGCACACGACCTAATTATGGCTGCTGTGTTATCAACTCTGCATTTACCCGCACACACGTTTACAAAATTTTGTTATTTTAGTAAATAGGTAAACGTTTTGTTAGTAAACCAAAAATATGCATATTTACGATTCAGTTATGTAAAGTAAAATTAATAACATTGCTATAAAATTCAAATTTGACGATTAAGTAAAATTGAAAAAAAAAATAACAAAACCCCTGTATCACTTGAGAGCTAACGGACTTTACTTGTATTTCTCTACACTAGATGTATCGTTAATCGACTCATTGTCATTAACATTAGGATTAAATACTCTTTCTCTACGACCGAGTTCTCATGTTCGGAATTCTACTCACGGTCATCGGAACATTCATTTTAGTGAATGCGTAGATGGCCAAGTGGTTAGCACGTCGTGAATGAGGGCCAGGCGAATGGTGCCGTAGGTCGAGAGTTCGAACCCCAGCAGGGGCATGGTGAGTATATAGGTGCCTTGTTATTTCTGTATTTGTGCTGTATGTATGACTTATTTTAACAGAATAGTATCATTTCTGATCCAAGGTCCTTAGTTAATGTTCAATGTTGTAGTTATATTTGTGCTTTATATGTATAGTCCGTTTGCTCTCCATTGAAACTTGGGTTATATATAATATACTATTATATAATATACTAGTTTGGGCATATTTGTTACATAAACAGTGAAATAATACAGAGCATTAAGCATTGCATTTGAATATCAGTTTGATGTAATATTACACAAAATATATTCATGCATAAATGAATAACTAGTTGATAATAATAATTTAATTAATTTTAGTAATTCCGTCCGTGTAACACTAGCGCTTGTGATATCTACAATAGGTAAACAAAAAAAAAAACAAATAAAACAAAATACTACAAACGTATTACGTGTTTTGTGTCTCAAGTGATGAATTATATCTCTATATGTTCAGTAAGTGATTTTAAACATCAGTTGATCTTCCGGTTCTGTGTCTGTATGTCTCATAGTTCCACAGGGAAAATACAATCGATTTTTTCGAATATTTATCAATGCAAAACTTATATATGAACAAGTGTCTTGGGTGTAACAAATTTTCTACTAGCAATGTAATATTGTCATCTGCAGTTCTACAGCTTCTAGGGCAAGTATTAACATCGTATCTGTATGTTTGATACCCTCAGAATACCAAACGATTCATTTTAAAAATGAATCTAAGGAATGAGCATAGTATGCTAGAATTTTGCATGTAGACTCGGAAGTTATTTTGTTACTTTATCGTGATTTCAGATTTGGGTAAATTAAAATAAACCAATATTATCTTATCGTAATTGATACTGACATACGGTAAAATTTACGGACTTAATATATTGAATGTTTTTGTTGCTAAATAAATTTTAGTCATACGATGGCTTCAAGAGAGGTTAATGTGTACCCGGGAAAAAGACACCGACTTTCCACAAATTAATTTACAAACTTGATAACAATATCAGCTTAGGTTTCAGCAGGGCTCGAAACTACCCTGACCGTAAGATTTACTTAACGCGCCACGTCTACAGTGGCATTATTTTCATGATACACAGACATATTCAATATTGTGTTAGTCCAGAGTTAGTCGCTCTGGGATTCTCATTTTACAAAATAATCTGCAGTTTTTGTTTTATAATTAGAGTAGTGACTGTTGAGAGGCTTTTGTATATATTCCAGGATTATATTAATATACATGTATATGCATATATATACACATTTACACATTCATACACATAAATACAGGTATAGTTGGCTTCAGTTGGTTTGCATATAAATGAAAACATATGCATGCGCAGATACATAAATATATTCATATACATTGATATTCTGAAAATTGAAATTTAAAATGTTTAATTTTTGGGTCATTTAGGAACATACATTTGTCAATTCCATAATGTTGAAGTCCAACTTAATAATTGCCTGAGTATTCTTAATTATTGATATAAATTAAGACACAATACACGTCATTACGTCACACATAGATGAGAGAGAGAGATGTTTAAATAACTGTTCCAAAATATTTTGTAATTGTTTTGGGGAAATCATCTCGGTGAAACAATGGTGATCGTAATGTAAAATTTTGGAAACGCATTTATTGTACAAAGACGGGTATCTAGGCGATGAAAAGAGTTGTTCTTTATATTACTCAATCACTCACACGGAACATCGGTTATGTTTGGTTAACTTTAATGTCATTCAGTTTTAAAATAAAATGCAAATTCACGTGTTGAAGAACTTCCATAGCTGTAAGCGCAATATTTGATATTTTCTGAACATACTTTGACTCGATGTATCTTTGGGTTAGTTTATTATGATGTCGGGCATTCTTTTTTTATTACACATTATCTTCTTCATACACTTCATATCCACACAGAAGATTGTGTTCAGTTACTAGGAAATGCTTGGAAACGTTTGCTTGATTGATGGATGTCTTAGTTATTACACGAGAACAACCATATACAATTTCATTCATTAGCCTGCCGATCGTAGACATATTTCACGGCAAATAATTCTAGAATCAGGCAGCTTTTATGTTCGATTTCACGGAGACAGCTTACATTGATCACAGTAATACTGAAATAAAAAAATGATAGTCAACACTTAATCATAAAAGATTGATTTACAAAATTTATACCATTCTCGAATTGCGGTTGTATATGTTGTTAATTTTACCAGTTGTGTTATAGCTTGGTAATCAACATGCTTAAAGTGTGACCGTGGTCAGTTGTAATGGTGAAAGAGTCCTAATTGACCAGTTCGCGCAGCTAGTGAGGCTATCTACATCTTGCAAGTTAACTAATGCAATGTCTTTTTTATAAAGAGAGATCCTCGGAACTAACTCCGTCAATTGCCAATTTAATACAGAATATAGAGAACCGCGTTTGAAGCCAACGTTACGTTACGGTCGATATAATAGTCTCGTTTATGACTACTATATTTCACTAAGTAAAATGTTGAGTTACCTGTTCGATGGCGGTTGTTGAGACGTCTGTACCAATTTTGACGAGGATTCGTTCCTCACGTATTTCATTTTAATTTGACTGTGGACTTACGGCGGGTGTGACTGGTCGACAGGGGATGCTTAATCCTCCATGGCACCTGATCCTACCTCTTGATTTGGACAGGTCCATTTTTTACAAGATTTGTACCTATATCCTGGACATCCTAATGATTTATACCTTGGTATCTGAGACTTTTTTATATATAGCTCATACCCACTTGGTCTAGTTTACCTGGGTCTTTGTGACTATCAAATAAATGGATTGATAAATGTATGTGGAAATATATATATATATGATCTGTATGTTATGCAGATTACATAAATATTTTATATGTAACACGTATAATAAAGCCTGTGGACGTTTTTCCTTGTATGTATTTCACCTATTTGGACACCTCTGGTTCTAATCCCGCTAGGGTCATTTCGAATTAAATGGGAAAGTTTGCCAGTTTTCTTGCGGAAGGTCGGTGGTCTTTACCCGCGTAACCGGGGTTTCTCCTCCACCAATAAAAAACTGGACGTCATCATATGACTGAAAGATTGTTGAGTATGGCGTAAAACAAAAAATCAAATCAAAATCAAAACCTGTTTGGAACATTTTGGTCAAGTCGACAGAAAGGAGAATATTGATTCCCATCCCCAGTCGTGAGAAAATGTCATCTATATTGCATATGTTTGATCTAATGATAAAGAGAATCTGTCAAGACTTTCCATTCAAATCAGATTGATGATACCAATTTTGAATTTTCCAGTTTACGAGCCTCTGGCGAGCAAAAATAGAAAATGCGTAACGAGTCATATATATATATATATATATATATATATATATATATATATATATATATATATATATATATATATATATATATATATATATATATATATATATATATATATATATATATATTAAATGCTGTACTTTCTTTGAAGAAGGGTCTCGATGGAATTTGTTTGAATACCGTTGTTTTATTACGTTTATGTATTCAGTATTAAAATGAAATATTACGCGATACAAATTAAGCTAACCATTTCATTTTAACAAATTTATAAGACCATTCTCGAATGAAATTGTCCCTTAACACGGTGTTGAAATTATGCTTGAATCTTATTTTAGTATCCTCTCGCATGGACAGTAATTCACTATATCAATTAAATATCATTTATATTGGTTTTCATTTTTGCTCTGAGATATTATCATAACATTAAACATTTTATTGTAAAACCTTTGATAATACAAATTAATGACAACGTAAGTTTGGATATGAAAAGAAAGATCCTTTGACATGTAATTACATGTACTTACTTTCTTTTCTGATAAACCTATTTGAATTTTCATCTTGTGTAAAACAGCCGTGGCAATCTACTTGTTTCGTGACATGAACATGTGTGTTTTTTCATAAATACTCACGCGGCAAGTCTATATTGAATCATAATGGACATTGGTCAGTGAGTATTACACGTCATATGGTGGCAGTCAGATTAGTGGAGGTAACCTGAACCCAATTACTATATTCCCGGGGAAAACCAACTCTCTCACAAAACCAACTACTAATCTACAAGGAGTGGAACCCACTGGAAGAGGTGAGAATGCATGATTCAAAACGCGATACTCTGCTCACTCAGTCACCGAGGCTCCTTCAAGGACAAGTTAATACATAGCCATAGTATAGAAGATATTTATTTATTATTTCTTACTTCCCTCTAATCATGTATACCTACTTGTCATCAAATATAAATGATGCACGATCGGGCATCGGCTGAAATAGGCCGCATCAATGGTAACGTGTCATTGGCGGCAGACCGACAACTGTTCAGAGTAGGTTGTTGCACATGACTCAACAGAACCTTCGTGCCGGAAACTGCGAAAAATGAATTTACGGCGTCATTGTTAAATATTAAGAACGTTTACAACTGATTAAAAAACGTTATTAATATTTAGAATAAAAAATACTTCTTTTATAACGAAAGTACATTTTAACTTGCGTGTTACGATTATGTTTCAATTTCGTTCCGTTTGCAGGTGCTTATCTGTGCTTTACTAATGGTAAACGACCTTTGCGTGACACACATTCTGAGCTACATATTACACTTATGTACTTTGCAACAATATAATGTTCGAAGTCTATAACGAACGAATGTTTTAAGGGCTTCCCCTGTAAAATTTCAGACAATAAACTGTATCGACAATTTAATCTGGATCCACCAACTTGCGGGTGGAGCCTTCTAACAAAGACCTTTGCAAGTGATTATCAGGTATCAGGGAAAGTATATTTAACGAACGAAATATTTAAATATCTCCATTTGGTGGCAACCAAATATATCAGAAATGGATATTTTTTTCAATATCGAAAGTACACATATTTTGTCCTAATAACAGTTGTTGTTGAAAACATTTTAGAATGCTGTTATTTTGGCCTTGGTATTTTAGGCAAACAAAATGTATAAAAAAATACGGTTATTAAAGTATTCCTCGTTAGGCATACAAGGAGACAACACATAGACCACGGGAACATGAGTCAAACACGGTTTCAAGGGCGGGATAAGATCTCATGGATGAATTAGCATCACCTTTCTATAACTACTGTTAACCATGGGTTATGCGAAAGTGATTTCGGTGCAATAAATGAGAACCAAAGACACAAGCAAGGTAAGTGTATATTTTGTTCTTAGCAAACATTCCAAATGCCAAAAATCAGTATTATAAATTTGTTTATCCGTATTGTGATATTTTTTAGTCGTATACAACCGGTCGATTTGTAAGCTTACAGCATGACAATGATATATGGATCTGATTGTTTCTGCATAAGCCTCTCAAAAGCCATATCAAATCAATGCATGAAAATAATATACCTTCTACATGCTACAACAGATGAGTCTCTATGTGTTAAATATATACAGATGATAAAATATCTTGACTTTACAATATTATCTAAACCTGACACCCAAGGCATACATACTTATATTATATAACTGTGGTGTATCGGGGTACATCTTTTTAAAAATCGATATTCATTGTATTACTTTTAGGGGCATTAGCTGTGTTTACCAAAAATATTTCTATTTTTCCTACTTTTACTACTTATGCAATAACGAATAAAATAAAAAAAAATCTTAGATACCAAAGTATCAATTTTTAGAATGTCCAGGAAATAGATACAAATTTGGTAAAAATGAACAAACACAGACCTCTGTAAAACCAAGAGATGGGATTAGCTGTCATGGAAGAATAAGCATCTCCCGCCCGCTGGTCACACCCGCCGTAAGTCCACAGTCAAGTCCAAATGAAATATATGGGGAACGAATCCTCGTCCCGAATTTGTACCGACCTCTCAACAACTGCCAACGAAAAGGCAACTCAACATCTCACCTCGCAGAGTAATGACAAACAAGACCGTTAAATTTGCGGAACGTTGTCATCAAACGCGGTTTTCGATATACCTGTGTCAATAATTTGTCAGTGAGAAGTTTAAATCTGTGTATGAAATGTTTATAAGTTGAACACGCCCTGGCATATCAGATCATTAGTAAAATATAAAGTCCATATGCGGGTGATTGTGGGATATTACTACTCAAATGTGGAAAATTTACAATGGGGACGCCGACGTCGTCGCGTTTGTCGTATAGCTTAGTTGCTTATTTCCAGTTTGTGTCTATAATAAGTAAAATGTCTAAGTATGAAGCGTGTGTGTTTTATTCTGTTGTATCTTTATTATGCTTCGTATGAATAAAGGAACAGATATGGCAATAAAGGGGCGCAATTGGTTTCCATAGGAATGCCGACAGTTTGTTGAAAGACCACGTCTCCGAACATTACAAATATATTGTCTATTAGAAAATAATTCCAGCACGTGTTTTTATATATAAACTTCAGTGTATTTATGTGTAGAATAAGAGTGGTGTTGGACAAAATAAGTATCATGATAACCAATTACTAGATATTTAAATTTTCGGGTACCAACTTTAGTGAAAATATACAGTTGTCTATGATGCTAAAAAGTATTTTTTAATTTTTTTTGTTATAAACATGCATAAATAATTTTATATACCTATACATTTTGTGAAAATAAGGTCAGGTCCAGTATATACAAATAGTAAGGTTGAGTTAATCAGTTTCATGAGAAAAAAGTGCACAATTTTGATTTCAAAAACAAATTTCACAAAATATATAGGAATATAAGATTTCGTGTATCTACAGTAAAATTCTGATATAACTGATATCTGTGAACCGTCTGTAAAAATTCGTTATAATCGTAATATTCATTCATTTACATTCATATTGAATTTGTAAGTTGAATATAACGAATTCGTTATAAAATAGCTTAATCACTTTACATAAGAAAAGTCCACTAAAACATGTATGCCTACGCTCACGTTATTTTAAAGAATATTGACGGCTATTTAAGAAAAAATGTTTAATTTATTTATTTTAAAATAATTATTTATATCTATTATTAGAATGAATTGTATTAGATCTAATTTAAAAAAGTGCTGCTGCGACAAATTGATGCCCAATTCCTCGGTAGAAAACAATTCGAATATTCAACTGCACTATCTGATACTTATGGAGATTTAAGGAGACAAAACGGAAAATATGTTAAATTACCGTGTTAGACATCAGCGATATCATTATTTTCTGGATTCTAAAATTATAATGTAACACACATACATACAATAAAAAACGTGAATAACATTGAATTTGTTCGTTATTGCGTATCACCAAACTCCTCGAATAAAAAGAACTATCTGAATTGTTGTATTTGATGTAGCCTTGTAGGTTTGGAAATCGATAAGATCTTTAAAAAAATATGAAAAAAACTTCGTTATAAAAGGTAAATGTTTCATTTTATTTCAAGTAAGAGAAAATACTTCGTTTTAAGAGTAAAGTCGATAAAAGCGTGTTCGCTATAGACGCGATATGTTTGTAGAGAGTATTAAAGAATCCACTGGTCAAATCAAATTTCACTTCGATATAGTAGTAAATTCGATAAATCGTGTTAGCTTTATTCGAGTTTTGCTGTATATCGTTTTTTGTTATCGTATATCAATCTAAGTAGTAAACAGGTCTATGTCATTTCGATGTTTTGTCCTTTAGTCCAAAAAATGACTATAATTCGCCCGAAACACAGAAGGCATGTGTCTATATCATATTTATTATATATAACACAGAAAGGAGTTCAATTGCCTGCAAGATAAAAAAGTAAACAAACAGATTGACTAGCCTGTATCTCGACTCACAAAGGTCCAACACTTAAAACTCGGTATTTGTACACAGGGAATTACCTATACTAATGTTCTCTAATACAACATTTTGCATAAGTCCATGCAATAATTCAAAAATGCCCTCCCTTTTCCGATCAACGAACGGTTTTAAGATTTGAGTGAACTGCCACTGTGGGTCACGTGACGTCTTGTCGGGTCACTATCGGGACTGAATGAACTCTCAGACGTTTATTTGAAAATTACCACTATGTATATTACAACATATCATTTCATTTGACGTTTGACATTGATAATTTTTTGTATGTGCTAAAATATTAAACTTATCATATGTATTTATTTATGTTTAATGATAATAATGAAATAACATATAAAAAGATATTGTATTCGTATTCAGCCCGACGAAACGTCACGTGATCCGCAATGGCAGTTCACCCAAATTTTAAAACCATAAGAACAATAGTATAGACAATTTCCTGTGTACAGATACCCGACTTGTAAGTGTTGAGACTTTATGAGTCGAAATACAGGCTAGACAATCTGTTTGTGTACGGACGTTATATGATAAATATGACATAGACACGTGCTTATACTCAATTTTATTTTATTGACATGGTTTCGGACTCCTGTGGCCTGAAAATATATTCATTATTTCATCAAATGTCGCCCCTTAACGAGGACGATAAGCATCACGTTTCTCGCCAATAAGCAATCAAAAGAATATTAATATCAAATAAAATGTCTTCACTTTTGTTTTATGGAACAAAACAATATTCACAATTTAGATTAAAAACAATATTGATATTAATATAAACAATATCAGATATAAATCATTTGGATGTCCAGGATATAGGTACACATCTGGTAAAAATGGACAAACACGGTCCTATTGAAATCAAGAAGTGGGATCAAGTGTCATTAGGTAGAAAGAATCACGTATCGACCGGTCACACCACAGTCAAATTAAAGTGAAGTACGTGAGGAACGAATCCTATTCATAATTGGTACAGACGTCTCAACAAGCGCAATCGAACAGGTAATTTAACATTTCACTTAGTGAAACAGAGTAATCGCAAACAAGACTATTATACCGACCAATAACTTTGCGGAACGTTGACATCAAAAGCGGTTTTCGATATCGCTGTGTATGTATAATGCTTTTGTCGATTAAATCTCTTCAAGTTACGAACTTAAAACTAAACATAATTCTAAGAAAAAAAGCAAAAACAAAAATTAACGAACAAAAAACAAAAACAACACTTTCGACTTTAAACACGCCAATCGGTGACAGAACATCTAAAGCAAGATGCGATCAATGTTGAGTTTGTCTTTTTTAGGTTTAAAAAACTGTGTCAGTCACATGAAATAAACAGCGTAACCCGGTAGAATCAACGTGAATTTGGAGCTATCACATAAAGTTCAAGCACATGTAATCGTTTTTGCCTGGAGCCTCATTAACAGAATCCATAATTGCAAACATTCTAATTTTAAAGGACGTCTTATTAATATTGAAGATTATAGGACTGCAGAACAATGATTCATTTTCTTGGTCGATTGCACTTGTCAACACTAATGCTCTGCATGAAATCATGAAATCCCGAATTCATACACTCTCCATAACATTATATCAGCTCAAATTGTTACTCGGAGGTGTAATGTCAAATAAAAGGATCCAGATTTTCAACATGGCTACTGTACGATTTGAATCCAAGGTAATGTACATTTTAACCAACTAAAACATATAAATGATTCTGGATGTTTTTAATTTTAAATTTTAACAATTCAGTAGACATAACATGTTTCTAATACTGTACAGGTGTTTAATTCCACAGGTTGTAATTTTCACGGTTGTCTTTCCCCTGAAACGATTATGATGTTTTGAATTCGCGTAGTAGGAATAGCTAACAATGACATCATACCCTTAAGGACAGTTCATGATATATTACGTATATTTTTTAAGGCTTTTCACTATTTCTTAAATTAATATATTTGTTGGCGCCATCAATATAGCGAATGTTAACACTGAGTTATCTAACCACTGTACAGTGGGTTCGTAGTCAGAAAGCGTTGAGTTACAAGTGAAGCAGCTGAACTTGAAAAAAAAACCATTAAAATCGGTGCATAAACCCATGCATATTGTAACCAGTGACCACAAAGAGATGTATATGTTAGTGTGATGAATGGATATATTACATGCATGTGTTATCACACACTTACAATACAGAGTTCATACGTCCATGCATACGGAAATTTCTCTGAAGCTCCCTTTTCTTATTGGGACTCATCCAAAATATTTGATGGTGTCGTTATTTTGTTTGAAATGAATTTTAAAGTTGTATATTTTTATAGATTTTTATTCTGAATTCTGAATAGTGTTTTACGCCACAGTCAACATTTTTTAAAAGTTATATGGTTACGTCCAGTTTTTAACGGTGAAATAGAGAACCCGTATACAATGTACCCGGGAAAAGACCACCGGTCCTACGCAAGTGAACAGGCGAACTTTAAAAAAAAAAATAAGCTTAGGTTCCAGCAGGACATGAACCTGCACTGACAATGTACATGTAGATAAGTAAGGGGCATGTGATAAATACATTTGTTTGTTTGATTATTGTTGTTTAACGTCCCACTCAAGAATATTTCACTCATATGGAGACGTCACCAAATGCCGGTGAAGGGCTTCAAATTTTGGCCTATGCTCGGCACTTACGGCCATTGAGCAGTGAGGGGTTCTTTAACGTGCCGACACCTACTGTGACACGGGACCTCCAGTTTTTACTGTCTCATCCGAAAGACAGGAAACCAACCTGTCGCCGGCGGGACTCGAACTCACGACCTCACGATCCAGAGTCGAGCGCGCTACCGACTGAGCCAGGCCGGCTCGTGATAAAAATGTTTCTATCTGGATCTTTAGACTGCATTCGATCGTTGTAGCGTATGGATTCAACTCGAGCAACGGATAAAGACATGTATAGTTTTGTATATATCCTGCTGAATTTAATAATTTTGTATAAAAATATTCCAGATAGCTATACTCGCTGTGTGATTGGAAAATGTATTTTTATATACGACTGTTCAGTTATATTCTTATCTAATCCCTCATTTTACAGTTGATTTTATGTACAAACTCGGCATGATACGAGAGTGTAGAGCTTTTGGAATCATGGACTTGTGAGTCACCAAAAGTAAGTTATATTACCCCATACTTTACATGCTATGCCCTCCATGATTTGGAATCTCGGTTTTTAGTCTCGCCCGAAAGACACGTGACTTCCTATGTCGAAGGCTTGGCGAGGAACAACCACGTCCAATTTTTAGTAGCGGGAATCAAACCCGGAATATTTCGCTTGCGAGTCGAAAGCTGTACAATTAGACCATTGCAAGCCATCAACTGATTCTGTTAACTCTAAATAAAAATGATACCATATATAACATGTGCCAGATCAATATAAGAAAATCGTTAAAATGTTCATTTATTCTACAAGCTGACATCTAATCACTCGAATTCCAACCCATTTTGTTAAGAGAATTGAGGTGATTCGGTGATTTTCAATCTACATTACTGAATCGTACATTTACACTCCGTGCTCTTTATCAATAAAAATAATTTCATTATCATATTTTTTTTCATACACATGTTATTGAAATCAAAGTTATTATGAAATATCAATACTTGAAGTAATCATATTGCTACAGTCATTTTATATAAAAATGTCAACTGCCTATGACTGTATAATTAATTTGAAAAATAAAATATTGTAGTCAAAAATGCCTGTTTTTCCTCACTCGATGTATCGCCATGTGATTTCTTATACCCACTGAGAGAACGAACAATCTCTACCTTTACGGGAGCCTAATGGATTAACAGATACCAGGAGAAAACCCGGGGTTGTATTCCGTTAAAATGTCATAT